>VZTJ01001000.1:672868-880730 GCA_013397795.1 Orthonyx spaldingii
GACAGTGTACTAGTGTACTTACCTGAGAAATCAAAAGAAAATACTTTTGGGATTTTTTTAAACTGATCTTGATATATTTGCAAGTATTTCTAACAAACAAAGAATAATAGCTAAAAGGTGCTACCATATTAAAAAAATGAAAAAGAAAAAAAATTGTGTTCCTGAGGAATTTTCTTTTAGTTTGGCTTCTTTTTTTTTTTTTTTTAAATTCCCTTCATATGCAACACTTCTATTTTTTTTTCATCCTTACTAATGATTAAGCAATAGCTTTAGTGGCTATTATTTTACTTCATTCCTGTTCTCAAAACCAAACAAAATCATCTCATTCAATGCGTCTGCTTGTAATTTTTAAGTTTTTCACAGGCTATAAACATCACTCTTGTGAAAACAGAAATATCTGCAGTGAGATTTATGAATACAGATTTATTATTTAAGTTTTTGCAAAATTGTAATTCAAATTCAAATTCAGATTGTAAATTCATCTTCTTAATCATAAAAGGCTGTTTGACATGGGTTGGTACATTTTTTCATTCTCATTTATTCATTTCATACCAAGAGTCAAAGTTACAAGCCTTATGTTATAGCTCCCATGATAAACTGGGAGAGCTGGATCCTCTAAAATCAGGGTCATCTAGCTGTCACTATTTTGATTTAAGAAACATAAAAGTTTTCTGCTGTGCCAGGGCTTAGTAACTTCATACAAGCTAAAAAGGTCTCTTCAGTGTGACAAATGTGTTGAAAGATAAATTAAGGTAACACATTCAAATTCTAATGCTGCAAAATTTTGCATACATACTGTGAATAGTTTTATCCATGTCTTTGGGAATAAGTAGCCCACTTATAATTTCAGAATAAGTAGCCCACTTAAATAACTAATAATTGTGCAATTAATACAGATGTCCTTAAGTGTCATTGTATGTCACTATCCTCTAGTGTAATAGATCATGATATTTTCAGAGTTACAGTCCTTCCAATGATGAGAAAAAGACATAAATAAAAAACTTAATCACTTCATAGAAGTAGTTGGATCTTGGATTAAAAAAAGACAGAAGAACACAGACATCTGATAAACCTGATAGACATGACAGAAGCAGCTCTTAACCATTTACTCTGTATATGCTTAAACAATTTATATTTTGAGGTGATATTTTGGCACATGATAGCAAGAAGTAAATCATGTTAAATGAAGGCTTTTAACAGATTATCTTTCAAGAGGACCACTTTACTAGAGAAAATGGAAATTACAACTCATAATAATAAGTTATCCAGATACATAATTATTAAATCATCTTCTGTCTTCCACTGAATTGTAATTACAGCATAGGTATATGAGTGTAAGGGGGAGAAGTTATTACAAAACATAAGCCAGAAAGAAACCCCAAATTCTCCATGATATCCTAGTACATTGGCATTAACTTTAAAAACGTTTAAAACAAACTTGAAAAAAGTCAGTGCTATAGAACTGCCTGAAGGCCCAAATTATATAAGCATTAGTAGTTTTCTCAATGAAAATAAAACCTTGAAAAAATGTCAAAATTATCTAAGGCTTTCTTATGGGCTGAACTGGGCTTTAGGTGGATTAAAATCTATAGGTAGACCCACAAGTGCTTGGGGAAAGAGTGGAACATACAGAACTTCAAAAGACATTGAAATTCTCCTATTCAGTGCTTTCAGAGATTTAGCATCATAGTAAAATGCTGACAATCATCTGCTTCTTAAATGGTAAACAGACTAAATCAAATGATACACTCTATCACAGATCTAAAACATAGCATTCTACAAACTGCTATGAAAAAAATAACTCTGTTCTATCCAAAACCAGCACATCCTTGTGCAGGAAGAGCTGAGCATTTCATCTTCCGTACATAAACCTTCCATAAAAGTAGCCATAGAGGCAGGACCTTCAGAAGCCTTACCAAAGAAAATGCAGTGCCTTATGAAATGTATAGGTGGCATGCATCCAGACCTAGTCAGGGGTAGTGGTACCAGCCTCAAAATAGATCAGATGTGCCTGGATTTTAATAATTGTTATGCTAAAAAGATAGGTTTCCAAAATACCACGGTCCTTTCAAAAATCTTTGCTTTGCTGCTGAACTCAAAACTCTCACTTTGAACCTATTCAAGGATTAATTTCTGGAATGGGAATGATAAGGTCAGCTTCTAGTCTCTGCCTCATATTTAAGCTCCACAAAATGTGTGCATTCATTCTTGTAAATCACCTGGCTCGCTGTCATGCCTTACCTGGAGCACAGAGGAAATCCAGTGTGTCCAAAATGTCGGGAGTTGCTGGTATAGGCAATCTCAGCACTTCTAAATTATGTTGGGTGATTAGTGTCTGTTATTGAAAATGTTCTTCCTGTAAAGCATTTATTCACTTCAGGAAGAAACCCACATGCCGGGTGGCTGCCTCAGGTAACTGATGGGAACACTTCCAGCTTAAGCAAAGAGTAGGTTTTATTTCCTTGCAGCACAAGACCCTTCATCATGTCTGCCAGCTGTTGCAGTGACCTAATGCATTTCTTTTCATCTGTAAAAACAAAGATGTAGCATCTACTTATGTTATGAATGAAATTGTGATCACATTGTTTTCTAAAAGGTATTTATTCCTCTATTTTCTAGTTTGCCATATATAAAAATTTCTGTTACATAAAACATAATGAACAGGTTGCTAGGAGTCCTGTATATTAGAAGCTGTGTGGTGAAATAATCGGGCAAGAGAGTTTGTGTGCACCTTCCCATCTTTATGTATAGATCGATACAGCACATTTAAATACTTAAAATCATATAAGAATGTCAAATTGTAAAGAAAAATTATTAACGGAAGACATAGAGATGCAAAAGCAGGTGTGTAGAAGGCTCTCTTGATTTATCAAGTTCTGCTTCACAGAGTGTTTCCCTGGGACAGGACCAGTTAGATTAGTAAGTTTGAAAACTTTTAAAACATGACTTTCTATCAGCAGGTTTTTCAAGAGGCAGGACATCCAGATGGCACTCGGAAAACACAATGATGAATCAAGCCTTTAGAATGCAATATTCATCACATTATCAGATATAGCAAGTTTTGCCAACACCTGGTAATCAACAAATTATTCTTGCAGTAGAGCCATTAAATGGACTAAATAGAAACTGTGGGATACCTGTTAACAAGGTCTTCAGCTGTGGAGAACGTCTGGTTTTCTTTTCTTCCACAGTTTTTAAATCACAACACACAAATCCACTTGAATAATACTTTTGAAAGAAAATACTTCACAAGAATTATTTAATACAATAATCTACTGAAGACAAAATTTCAGGGGGAAAAATTGTTTTTAACAGAAACACCTTTCAAGCAAATATTTCTGAACACGAATAGGAAGCAAGTAAGAGTTCAGTTCTTGCTTATATTTATGCTTCTTAAAAAATGTCCCGTTGATTTTAAATTTTCCTTATTAAATTTCTGTTGTGAACTATACGACCCCAAAAGGTCATAAGTATTTCTATCAAATGAAAGCAGTAAATAAGCTTAGGTACTGATATAAAAAGGTGTTTTACCATTGTCAACTCTTGTGTCATATAAAATGGTTTAAATTCATATTTTAATCTACTGTCTTCATAATTTTGTTTCAAAAATTAATGGAATATTATTTAGATCTCTTTCTGTGGAGTTTTACTTTAACCCCTTTGGTTAAAAATAGCATATTTCAAGTCAGGTTGATCAGTTTATTGTAGTCACACAGTGTATAGAATACTTGTGGACAAAAATACTTGTTGTGGATTTTCTCTGTGTCTCATAATTGGATGTGAATTTCAGCTCTCAGAACTTTATCAAGATACCAATTTTCTATTACAGAAAAATAATTGCTGCTGTCAAGTACTGAATTGCACCTCAGTTTGTAGACAAAGTACAGATAGCAATTTTATTTCCATCATATGAGCCTACACAGACCCCATTTTGAGATCTTCATAGCAGGGTCTTCTCCCATCAGGGTAGACACAACATGAAGCATTCAATGTGTATGTGTTGGAATGCAAATAGCTGCATGCAAGTCCTCCATAGCGTCTCCAAATCTAGTATATCCTCTGGACAGAGCAAAAGTAGCAGAAATATGATAAGAGGTAAAGAAGGAAGACTCAGCAGTGTGGACAGAAAAAAGGGAAAAAAAACCCCAAAACACAAAAAAACCCCAAACAGAACAAACAAACAAACAAACAAACAAACAAACCAAATCAAGCAAACAACAACAACAACAACAAACCCCATAAAAAACAACAACAACAACAACAAAAAACACACCAAAAACAAACAAACAAACAAAAAAAACCACAAACAAAAAACCAAAAAAAACCAAAACAAAACCCAAACCCACAAAATCCCCCAGCTAGGCATTACCAAGGAAATAAACATGTGGTTGTGATTTCCTTTCAGTGTCTTGGAACAGTAAAAGGAACATGCATATTCTTTTAACAGCTTCCCACTACTTAAAATTTATTTACTTGAAGGAGACAATCAACAATTTTTTTACTTATTAAACCACGTATAACTAATACTTCTGAATTCTTTCCTTCCATTTATGTCCAGGTATCCTTTCCTCTTTCTTAGGCACAGCTTTCTCAGTGGAGGGGAGACACCACATGTCAAATCTTTTCCAGCTACATCTTTTTGTGCAAACTGTGGGATGTGAATACACAGGAATCTTGAATCTGAAAGAGGTTAAGTTTGGCCCACACATGAAACAAGTACAGTACTATGGTTGGACATAGTACTGTGGCTGTTCATTTCTGGTTTTCTTTCTAGTTGGAGATTACAGCAAAAAGAATACCTTATTATGCATAACACCTATGAGTTATTCCATAACTCACTGTTAACCTGAGGTTTTCTTCATTTGCTTTTTAAATTAACATAGTTTTGTTCTCCATAAAAGAAACATCCATTCCTTTAATATGTCAGCAGCCATTAGGTTTCTATTTCTCTTCCTTTCAACTAACTATGCTGTAAGTGAAATCAGTTGAATAATTCTCATAATTAAATGTAATTCTACCTATAAGGTGATTGAGTTTAAGACAGGCAGTCTTTATAGACAATTAATACATTTTATGTTTGAACAAAATGAATCAATCTATAAATTTCATTTCCCTCAATTAATTGTTAAAGGAATTTAGATGTAAAACTAAGGAAAAATATCTAAACTTCTGAAGTTTACCACTGCATAGATTGCATCCAACCATAAATCTGTGGAATGGAGATTGAGCTAAAAAAGAAAAAACAGATTTAAAAATGTAATAAGAAAGAGTATAATCAGATACCACCAAATAATATAATCACAAGGAACCCTCATATACCTTACTTCAGTTATTAATTCAAATTTTTAAATTCAGCTCAAGGTAACATATTAGAAACAGAATACATCTGTTTCCTTTCTTGTCCACTGCTATTATGATTAGAACATTAGGCACATAAAATTTTTCTTCTTAACAGAAGCCCTATACATGATTATTTTAAACAGTCTGGAAGAAGTCCCTTTACAGAACAGCAAGAAAAGTTATAGTGGGTATAATTAACATACAAAGAGATGTAGAATTCCAGGTATGTGCTTCTAGCTCTCTTCTGCTAATTGAGGTAACAAAAAATTTACAAATATAAATAATTTATTTTGAATCAGATACAGTGACAAATATTTGCCACCAAGTTCAAATGAGCTATGTAACACACTCATAAGAAGGAAATAATATTTCAATTTATGTAGATGCTAAGGAAGTCTATGCAGATTACTAATTCTCAAATTATAACTTATTTATATAATAAGTATTTATTAATTTGTACTCTTCAAGGTTAGGAATTGCCCACTTCCCTCATATTATACTGCTGCTCAACTGGAAGTATTTTTTCTTCCTCTGCAGCATCTGGTGCTAACTGCTGCAAGACAGAATGTTGGACTGGTAGGGCATTGGTTTGTTCTGCTGTACCCACCAATATGTTGAGGTACCATTGGCTAAGTATGCAAGCAATCAATTCAAAAAAACAGCTTAAGAAAAGAATTGCTGCATTTCTAATTGAAATAGACTTACTGGAAAAAGACATTTCAAATAACTGTTTTTACGCTCTGTTTCCTGCTAGTCCCTAATCTGACTGAGAAGTGAGAATGGCCCAATATATAATTTAAATAGAGGAGGTACAGTAACAAACAATACTGCAGCATGTTTAATTTTTCTCTGTGAATCATTAAAAACACAATATTGCACCTGGTGTTTATTTCAGCCAATACTGAAAATCCTCCACCTACTTTCTTTGCCATTTCAGTTATACAGCCCACTGATTCTTAAATTTTAGAAGATCAATCACTGAGGTATTGATTTAAAAGAGGTATAAAAATCAAAGCTGAATGAACATATCTGACTTGTTCATAATGCTTGGTCGGTGTTGGGGAAGAGAAATTGTGAAATAATGTGGTGGTGGAGAAACACTTGGACTGTGACTTGAATAAAACAGATTACACTGGCAACAAATCAATGATAGAGCGAAGCATTCTATTTCATGCCTTTTGCAATAGACAGATGCAGAAAGGTAGTGTGGATGATACAATCCCATCAACATTCCATTTTCTAAGCTGGGCAGGGGAATAAAATGCATGCAGGCTGTGAAAGAAAATTACGTGTTTAGATATAGAACTGCAATAGTTATCTCTCCTCAAAACCAAGTTTTGTTTGAACCTGTACACTGCTGCTCACTACATTTGATGAAGATGTATTTTCACAGCAGAAAGACTGTACAATAGCAAAATACTTGCCAGAATTAATTACTTACAGAAAATAAGAAATGGCCTACTTCACTAACAGACTACATTTCTTTATTAAACAGGAACAAGTCAAACTGTTTTTTCTTTGCAATATTCCTTCTCTTTCTTTACTGTCACCTTGGCTTTTTATAATTTGGTACCAAGTCAAGCTTTGGGCAAGATTTTGTGCAATAAGTAAGAGATGAGTTAAAAATAAGGCAATAAACCATGAACATAACAGCTTAGAACACATGACCAATTCCTGCCCTAAAGACATCTTCACCCACTCTAGATCCACAAGTGTGGTGAAATGAGAAGGAGAAGAATCTATGTGACAGAAGGAAGAAAAAGAGAAGTGTTTGGTCTCATTTAAGTTTGTTGCTGTCCCTGTACAAGGACTGCAGTAAATAAAAATGTAAGGATATGACTAAGAACATATCTGCCTTAAGTGACATAAATTTAGTTTTTAAAGCTTAACATTTTGAATAGAGAGACAAGAAATTGAGTGAATTGTTTGGTTTTTTTTTCTTTTTGATAGAGGAAGCTTTCTTACATGGCCTAGAGCATTGCAGAGAAATTAGCAATAATACTAAATTGCTAAATACTAAATACTACTGATTGCTAAATAGCATGTGCCAATCAGTTAAAGAAATGTTCAGCAGCTAGGTATTTAAAGGGAAAAACTTACTTATATATTTTCTTTCCATTACTTTGGTAAATGAGCAAAAGTGTCCAAACCATTTGTGAAATAAAAGTATTTTCCATCTCAAAGAAAGAAAGAAAACAGTCTCCTGAAATCCTGTGTACTCCAAGGATTTCCTTAAAACAGAGTGCTAGGCATACAGGAAGACTTTACTGCAAAAATAAATCTGAGGTGAGCTTACAGAATCTCTGCTAAAACATGCTTTGGAGACAAATTGAGGAGTTACAAAAATACATAAATATACCATTCAAGATTGGTCTGTTTTGCATTTTTGGGGGTTATTGATTTGTATGGTTTAGTTTGGTTTTGCTGGTGTCTTGTTCTGCTTGAGATTTTTAATTTTCTTTTTGTGTGTGTGTGTGTGTGTGTGTGTGTGTGTGTGTGTGTGTGTGTGTGTGTGTGTGTGTGTGTGTAGGTATGTGCTTGTTTTTTTTACCTCAAGCAAGAGGAAAGGAAGAAAAATTTCTCAATTAATAGAAATAATAGCTTGGAATGAAGAGCACGGCACACAATGTAATTTCATTCTGACCCAAAGGCAGCAACATCTGGAGAATACCTTTGCTATCAGAGATCTTTCCTCTCAGAGACTTATAACCTTGAACAGTAAAGGAAAAATCGTAAACTGCCATAAAGCTTCAGTTCATCTAAAATTGTGGAAATCAGGCTTGTAATAGTCATTGTCTGTTTTACAAAGAATGGACATCAGTATTTGTCCCTGATTCTAGGAAATACCGCATCAATGTCATTGAGAAAATTCAAACCAAGAGGTTTAAAATTTTGCTATATTTTGCTACTTATGATTTACACTGTCTATAACAAGAATACAATAAGAACTCCTAAGAAATTATAGGTATTTTTACTTAACACATTTTTTACATAATATGAAGAAAAAATTCATTTCTAAGCAAAACATATATCAAATACAATAACTTAAAATTATTGCAGTTCAGTAATTTTAGCTGTACTACTCTAAACTAAAATTTCTCAAAGGGAAAGCTAGAGAGCGTTCCTGTTAAATCAAGGCTTTTCTGTTCAGGAAGAGAAATCTCAAAGTCAAAATGCTTCCTTGAGGCTTTTTTATTTTCTAATGATTTGGACATTTCAGCTAGTGGGAGAATAGCTTCTGATACCACATATTGCTGGATGAGCTTCCAAATGGCTCCATGCCAGGTACAGGAAGACGTTTACAAAATAACAAATAAATAAATAATAAAGTAGCCTAGGCAACTCATATGCTTGAAGCTTGGCCAAACTATAAGGAACTGCAAACTCAGTCTTATAACGTGAAAATGGCAGACAAACCTAACTACAGGCATCACCACCTGTGTTGTCGTAAACAATAAGAACATAAATGAAAGCTGCGACTTCAGTTTTCAACTAGAAATCATTCCCTATTGAATAACATTGAATAACACTGTTTATTATTACTTCTTCACATGGAACTCAGTACAAAATTGTGGCTGACATTTTCTGTTATTAAATTTGACAGTTTGCGAGGACTGTGGATGAGTAAACCCTATACTTGCTCACAACTCCATGCTGGGATCTGAAACAAGATAGGCAGCATTAGCCTGAGAAGTTTGGGCTACACAATGATGAAGTGTTGATTGTACTTTGGTAGCATGTGGGAAAGTCCCACATGCCATTCTTCAGGAAGTCCTTGTGGCTATAACGTCTTTTTTCCCCCCCTCCATCTATAAATTAAGTCCTCACAGAATTAGTCAAGGCATGAAAAGCTCTAGACATGCTTTGCTGTGAACTGTGCAAACCGTAGGTGATCACAGCAACAGAGGGAAAAATTCCCTCTTGCCTCTTTAGGATCTGTGAAAAGTTTTAACATTGATACTATAAAAGAAGACTGTTGTCATGCTTTTTAATAAGAAATATGATCACTGTGGACTTTTGATAAGCTAATTAAATAAAAACTAACATGAGATAATTGCTAATAGTAGTCTGATAACAGTTGTGAAACACTTCATTTCCATCTTGTTCCACCAGGTAACTCTCTCCCTGTCATTGCAAAAATTTCCTACTCACACAGTGCACCTTTTTTCTTTATTCCTGGTACCTGCTAATTTTATCACTCTTCTGGTTTGCATCCTATTAGTTGTTAGACCTACACAAATCATATTTAACAATTAAGATGTACTACTTTTTTTTTTTTTACTATTTAGTCTTTTTACTATTAATGTAGCAATTGATTCATTTATTACATGTAAAAAAAATTATAAATACTTAAATACATTTAAGTGATATTTTAATGTAGCTAATTTAGAAAACATACACAGGATTAATCCTATATGCAAAAGTTTTGATCTAAAAAACACTTTTCTCATTTATCTATTATTCTTTTTACGTATTCTCTAATTTGTATTTGATTACATTTACTTTTACTGCTGTGAAACACTATCCGACATTCAAGGGAACACAGAAAAAGGATAAAAGAAGGGCTTTAACCATTAACTAATGGTTTCCCACTGATCTTCTGCTGACAGAAGTAGCAATGCTAACAGTAGGGAAAAGAGTGCTAAGAATAAAATTCTTACAAGTTATACTTCTCAAACTTTTAAGCAAAAAATGGATTGACCATATTGGAATTCAATGCAGTACCTAAATAACACGTAACTACTTTTCATTTCAAGGATATCTCTGTTGGGGGCATGAAGGTGCAAGCATTTATCACGTGGACAGGAAGAGTTAACTTTTGGAAGAAAAAAGCAACCAAATGCTTTCAAGACCTCATATTTCTAAGTAAGGTACACTAAGCACTCTATGAGTGAGAGAGAAGTGCAAAAGAGAGAGGGAAATGCACTTGGGAGTCAGAGGCAGATTGAATGATACCAGAAGAGAATGCAAAAGTGAGACCTGTTTGAGGACAAGAAAAGAAAAATCCACTGCCAGCAACATAAAAATAGCCAAGGTTTCAGATAAGGCCATGTGTCATAACACTCTGCATCACATTTGCTGAACTCTTAAGCTCCTGATTTTCACAGCTGAGGAACAGCTGAACAAGGAACAGGTCTGCAGAAGTCTACAAAGAGTGGGGAATCAATTGAAAAAGTTAAGAAAACAATATTTCTTAAAATCTTAACTCATTCTGGATTTTCCACCTAGATTCTTTTTCTGAAGTGGAGAAGTCCTTTCATGCACAAGATAAGATAGATTTTATTTCTCCCAAAAAATAGCTGAATGGGAAGTTGCTATGTGAGACCACAGCAGTGAGAACATTCAGCCTCTACAGCCTTCAAAGCTTACTGCTCCACAAAGTGCTGAACAATCCAGCCACTCTTTGCACAGTACTGAAAAGACCTCACCAAAAGAGTATATTCAGTCCAATGTCTATGCTGAATGTCAGGTGGTTGGAGACTCACAAGATGTGGGAATCTAGAAATGCGTGTCTTCTGACAATAGAAGTCCTTTGCTAATTTGCATCAGAGAAACAGATATACACGTGGGCACTGAGAGGAAGCAGTGGGTGGGAGGGGTTGGGACTTCCTTTTACAGGGAATTAAGGATGGCAGCAGACACGGTTCTGGGGGGAATAGTGACAAGAGGCTGAAGCCGAGGCTGGGATGGCAGTGAAAATATGTGTGGAAGAGCAGTGTGATGAACACAGCTCACAGTCTTCCCCTTCTGAAAACAGCATGACTGGGTGTAGACAACAAATGGAGTCCAGGGAAAAAACAGGAATGAGAAGCTGTGTAGAATGGTAGAGCTATAATCTTGCAGGGTTTACAGAGACTTACTGCAATGGACAGATAGAGGGACAGGTCCTGGCCAGCAAGGTCCCACTCTTGGCTTCTGAGTCCCTTAGGGAGCAATGCCTGTCTTGGTAGTGCTCTGACATTGACATTAACATGATGGAAAGGTAAAGAGGCATAAAAGGACAAGAAAGTGCAGAATGATGAAGCAAGAGGTGTTAGTATGGAGAGAATATAGAGAAAAAAATGTAAGAGTGAAAAGAGGAAAATTTCAGAAAAAGACAAACAAGAGGAGATAGTAGAAGTTTTGATTAGTTCATTTAGGACATTACGAATGCAAGACGCTGTTCAATTAATAAACTTCTGATCTGATGATATAGCAGCAAGGCTGGAAGCTGAAGGTATGGTAGGTAGCAAATACCTCATTTTAATCTTTAAACATGTCACCAAATGGAAGAGTCAATTTGTGCACTCTTAAATATAATTTCTCATATAAATAAAAATAACTTTTATGTCTGAATATATTACTCTTATGCTCAAACTTCTTTTTCAGTGTCAGCTGTGACCATATACTTCTTTAGCTCTCATATGGGAGCAAGTTAGAACTTTCTCTTTTTTCTGTATTGTAAAAGAGGATATGATTTTTTTAGATCCTGTCTAAATGTAAAGAGTTTTTTAAAACAGTTCCATGGCTTTTATTTGTAAGATAAATAAACTAAACAGATATTCAGGATGCCAAATTATTATACACAGACTCACACCAATATTTGATTATTAATCTTTGCCACAACAAATCAAATTCTTCTACAGATAGTCATGTGTGTTGTTGCAAATGTATACTCTGGCTTGACTTAATAATCACAGAGGCATTATTTCTTTATCTACAATTTCAAGTTGTGTATATTTATTCTGAAAAGGCAAGAACTGTACAAGGCATTTAGCTTAGACTATTTGAAAGGTATCAACGGTTTAAATGACAATTTCACCTTCAGCAAATATATCTTTGCCTGCTAGAAATAGTGATGCTATCATGCTGCAGGAAATCTATGATACAGTCATGTCACAAATAGGTGTCAACTCTCATTACATTCTCAAGTATAAATTCCACTTATCAGTTCCCACATAGTTGCAGATGTTTTAACAATCCCATTTTACCATGATTGCACCAAGGCTCAACCTCAAATGCTCTATGATACATTTGTAGGAGCTACTGTAGATTATGAGATTTGGGAGTACTATATGTACTTTGTAGCCACCTGGGAATTTTTATTTCCAAAAAATATTGAATTTACCAGTAATTCATTGTCCAAATACCTGGATGAAGTAGAGCAATAATGTCTAAGTTTTCTTTACAGATTTGTTTACTTCATTACAAAGAAATTACTTGTAATTTGAAATTCAGAGCTGACTTCTCCCTTTCAGGAATATTTTTTTTCAGAAAAATATATCAGTCAACTCATGCTATGATGATTGCTAAAGTTTCTGGCTAATGACAAAACCCATACAACTTATTAGAAATATTATTTTAAAAATAATTATTTTGGAAAATAATAATTATAACAGGAGTTTTGTACCTATAACTTTTAAGATCAGAACCACATTGGTAGGAGAAAGGTGATGATCTGCTAAATGCATCCATGCATTTCTGTTTCCCTTATAGATCATTTCTGAAGCAAAACTAACTTCCATTTTTGTTAGCTAACTGAATTTTGAGAACTCCTCAATACTTTAATACACTACTACACAGAAACAAGCCAGACATTGACCCACTATGGTTCTAAAATATATCACTTTGCTACTAAATTATATTAATTTTATAGAGTCAGGTACTATCTAACACCCAGCAATTGCAAATCAGCAAGCAATACATAAAATACTGAAAATAAGCATAATTGTAGGTCCCAGAGACAATTTTAGAAAAGTAAATCTCGCCTTTATCTAGTGAGATGGCACTCTGCTGAATGTTACACATTTATTCTGTAGTAACAGATGAAATAAAAGGCAAATCTGAAAGACAGCCCTTTACCACACAGATAATAGTTTGTTCTTCTACCAGTCACTTTACAGGGTCACTCCATTTTGTATTAACTTATGTGCAAAATCTTTCTCAGCTCAGTAATTTATATTTCTACCTTTCTAGGCATTGTTATTTATCTTGATATATTTCCAATCTCTAACATTACTTTGTAGTTAATAAAGTACACTGAATATTACAATACTTTATCACTTACAATTAACTTTATCACTAACTCAAATTTTAATAATCTATGGTGGATGGGAGGAGTGAGAGGAAGCCTGACTTAAACTTCTACTTTTCTTAGAAAGTCAATAGAAAGAAAAATGAACTTCTGAGTAGTGGAAAAGATTAATAGAGATTGTATACCTGATTTATAGAGTGAAAAGAAACAATAGGAAGTGATAGATTCCATTCTTCCCATAGGATACGACTTGCTTAACCCTTTTGTGAACAAACTCTACAGTAGTTGTAGTAGCTGTTACTTAATAGTCTAATAGTGGTGTCACATGAAACAACAAAGGTGTCTTTGGTCAATGCATCCTCTTCTGCACCACAGTGTAGCCACTCAAACAATAATCTGAGTTCAAAGGACCAGCAGACAAAAAGTTTGGTTTGTTTGGAGTTCTTTCTAAATATTTCTGTGGAGAAAACTCATCTGACAGGTGGTAGGTCCAGCTAAATCTGTAGGTATTTCGTATTTTGACTGAATGAAAAGAAAAATACTATTTGGAATAAAGGGCAGAACCCCTGCTCGGCCTGAGGGGACTGCTCATCTCCTCAGGTGTTTCTGACTTGCCTTTTTATTGCCCTTGACCCAGTACAGGCATAGACACACAAAGCAGCACAAAATGGCATTAATCCACTATCTACAAGAACCAGAGGGAAAAAGGTCACTTTAACACTATCACTCTTCATGGGTGGTAAAATAGCTTGAGTGTAGTAAAAAGTGTGTCATCTCTTTCAAGACAGTCAATGTCACCTCCAGGATGATTCCAGGTCATGGCTGTTTGAGGAGAGTGAGAAAACTTGAGGGATATTACTGAACCAATACCTCTGCATCTTCTACCATCAAATGAGAATACTCAAGAAATTACATTTTTGCAATATATTCAGTAGTGTCAGTAGAATTCAGTGTTTCACAAAAGAAAAATGAGCTCCAAACTTCCAAAGCTGCAGCATGATATACAACATGCTTCTATAATGTACCATGATTATCATTAATACTTTACTATTGCAATATGGCAATTTTCATATCACAATGATTATTTGGCCTTGAAAAAAATTATCACATTTTAGATAACTTTAAAAATACTCAGCATTGCATTTTTGAACAAAACATTGATGATCACCTGCATCTAAGTTTTAAAGAGTTCTAAGGAGTGGTTTATGATTTATAACGTCAAATGTGATGAATGCGATTAGCGCTAACAGGTATCATTTTCTCAGATAATAGGTAGTAAAATTATTGTGTGCTAAATCAGACATCTTTAGTGATCAGGCAAGTTAAATTTAGATGAGAACCCAGCACTGAAGTTTTAGACAAAAACTGAATTTGAAATTAATACCAGTGACATTTCAGACTGTCTCTAATTATTTTCAGAAGACTTCTTGCTTAAAAAGCAAGAAGGGTGCAATTATTAGCAGATAATGCTAATTCTTCCTTTCTTTCCTGAGTGAGGTGACAAATTCCTGAAAGATCAGGACACACCTGCAGTGGAACAGAAAAATAGTCCCCTATTACTTTACAGCAACATCTTAGATTATAGTTTTAATCCATTCTTCCAAAACCCAAAAACGTTCACAAGGCACAGGCTTAAAGTTCCAATATATAGTTTTGCTAATTTTTATCATTAACATACTTTCTCATAACTTAATTTTCCTGCACTTAAATATTAAATTATCAATCTTGAAAAAAAAGTTGTAAAATATTGATAGAAAAAATAGGAAAAAAAAAAGGAAGAAAAAGCTGATAAAAAACAAAACAGAAAAACACAGTAAAATATCCAAGATGTGATTCTCATTTTTATTTTATTATTCAGAAATTCACTAGAAGTCTCTTGGTGCTTTAAGGAGATGAGTTTAATGTATATGCAACTCCCAGGGAGGATGGCTCTTTTTTCAGGCAGATTTCTTAATGAAGTAGCAGATTTCCTAATGAAGTAATGGAAGATTTCAGGATGTGACTTGCTTCGTGAGCCTCATCTATTTATGTGAGAGGAAGGAAATGTTTCTCCCTTCATGGGTCCTGTGCAGAGGCAAGAGCCTTACATTGCACATTGCAGGGAGGATGCATCTCCTCCCCAGGAGGAGAATGAACTTTTACCATAACAGATAGTTGAGGCTTGCAAAATACACTGGAGGCTTGTGATTTCTGACAACAGAGTTCCCCTCTGCAGATGTTCATTTGTAGACAAGTTCAGACATGGCAACAATGTGGCAGAAAGTCTGTTGGGAAGCCTGTCTACCTGGGCCAGTTGTGCCTAACCCCTGTCTGAGGCAGTGAAAAAAGCAAAGGACAGTGGTAGTCAGATGTCCCCTTCTTCTGGGGAAGAAGGTCCCCTAATTTTTCTCTCTTGCAGCTTGCCAAAGATTAACACGCAAATGTCACATGGGCATATAGGGGAAGCTAAAGCTTGCCAGAAGGATGTAAAGGACAAAAAGAAAGACATAAAGAGGCATGTCAGCTATAAAAATGAAGTCCAATAAAAATAATAGTCCAATTAATTCTAATTAAGTCCAATAATAGTCAAATAATAAATTGTCCTGCTTTCAAGAAAGGTGGTGAACTTGTGGCAAAAGATATAGAAAATGCAGAGATATTCAGTATGCTGTTTACTACAGTTTTTAATTGCAAGGTGTGCTCAGACCGTCAGGCAGTAAGAAGAGCTGCTCCATAAGGAAAGACCAGCTGGTAACCAAGGGCTTGGGCAAGATAGCACCTTCACTGATGGGGTGCAGCTCAGCATACCCAAGCAGGGCCAGACCCGTGACTGACAAGTTCTGGTCTCAGTTTGATAATCATCAGACAGAGCATGGCAAGATGAGAGTCAGCTTTAAGTTCAACTCAAAAATACAGACCAGTTTACAAGTCAGGACCAGTAGGCAACAGGGCCGAACACACCTACAGTACAGCCCAGGAAAACTGGGGTTCAGGGCTGAGCCTGAATGGTCAAGACTGGTGTCTCAGCTGAGTCTGGTCAGGACAATAAACGCTAATCTTTCACTCCAGACTTGACATTGGCATTCTAAACCTCCATGTTTAGGAATAACATTTGGGTGAGAAAAGTACAGCCCCCCGTAAAGAATGCCCAAGTTACGATCTGCTTATACTGCACATACACAAGTTCATCAGACTGAGTGGGCTGTGGTTAGGAATGCTGTGTGGTTTACATAACTTTGATGTCATTTCTCTAACCTTTCAGAATGGATAGACTGAGGACTAAGGTGCACAGCAAAGAAAAAAAGAGACAATGCTTGCAAGATGCAGCAGGGGAAATAAGAAAGTGCATTTCATAAAGCAAATTCTTCATTACTGGAATGGCAAACCCAAAGTGCTTGTGATGTCTCTAACCTTGGGGAGGACCCCAAATGACCTGGTCTAACTTTGAAACTAGCTCTGTTTTGAGCAGGAGGCTAGACAAAATGATCCCCAGAGGCTAGACAAAATGATCCCCAGAAATCCTTTCCAAACTCGTTGTTCTGTGATTCTAGTACAGAAGGATTTAATTGATTTTCTGACAAACATTTATTTTATAACTTTTTTTCATAATCTTCATCCCAGCACAATAACTGAGAAAAAAAACCACTTGTGAAAATTAGCTAGCTGATTTCTTCATATATTTATTCAAAAGCGCAAAAAAAATTACTAATCTATAACTTTAATTCAGTTTAGCATATCTTGCCAGGAATGAGCAATAGTGCAGTACTGACTAAGAAAACACTATTGTTCATTATCTAAATACTTGAAGTGGAACAAATATTCAAAGTTCAAATGAAAGTGATGACAATATAGTTAAATAAAGTGCTTTTTGCATCTGATAGCTTTTTCCTACCAGTCTTTGTTTCCAGAAACCTTATCTCTAAGTTGTCTTCCCAGATATTACACTTTGAGATAGACACCAGGCTGGCTAATAAATATGAATGTTTGAGCAAAAAGCTGTATTGACTTCTTGAAAATTTAAGGAACATAGGATTTTTGAAATATCTGTAGATATCTCATTAATTAACTCTTTTTATGCAGGTATTGATATCAGAACATTGATAGGACCTGAAGGTAAATGTAAAAAGAACAAATTTTTTTTACAGTTCTTGCTGAAGAACTAAACAGGTGAATGAAATTAGTAGGTTCATGCAAAAAATAATGTGAATTTTTTTACTTGATTTTGATCCAGAGTTGATGGTGGGTTGTTTAACGCAGCACTGACAAACAACTTTCAGAGACGTGGAGATTGTCAGAATAATATCTCTGTCTTCCTTACATGTTTCTTTCAAGAACAATTCTGAATTGATGGAGATTGATAGGTTTCTTTGCTAGACTTTTTTTCTTTTAAATCAGTCATATGGCACTTGAGGAAAAACCAATAACAAAGGAAAATTGTTTAAAGATTAAATACTACACAAAGAGATGTATTACTGAATGTATTTACTAATTTTAACTGTATATATATAATTCACCCAGGATCATAGGTAATTTTTGTGTTCTATCACATTTGTATATTGATTTGAATGTTTTACAAATCAAAAAATATCTTCACTATTGAGAAATTAGGAAAACACAAGAAAAATTTATAAAGTCACAGAGAAAGAAATACATTTTATATGAACCTATTTTATTCGTAGTGGCTGAAACACAGTTATTCTAATCTCATAGATAGATATATAAAAATAATATAAATATGAAATATTAGTGGAATAAAAATACTCTCTGCAGAGCAAATAAATCTCATCTTTTTTAGCTGGATCAAGATAGGCAGATTCCTTACACTGAGTTTACTATATGATTATAATTTAACTCTGCACCTAGCAAATTTCCTAGAAAGTATATTTTAACTTATTCAGTCATATTTAATTTAGATTTTTAAGCTGTTTGGGAGATACAGACTTACTAGTAGATTAGGTGCGGACACACAAATAATTTTTTTTTAGGAAAGATCTGAATCAGCAAGCTGTCTTATAATGCATTGCTGAGGCCAATATGAGAACACATTCAACATGGGAATTTAGGGACCATTACATATTACAACTGTCCCCCTTCTGTCATGACTGTACTAGCACCTGCTGCAAAACTACTTTGCTTTGACCTGTAATGAAAATGCAGTTGTACCAGGTCTCATCAGGTTGATTGATGTAATACACACCCTCAGAAATACTTGTACATTAGAGTACATAAACCACTATGTCAAAAAAAAAAAGAGGGAATTAAATTTCCTATAGAATAATTCTTAACACTGCTTTCTGGGTAGAAATGTACTGCCTTTAATGTGCAATACTTTGTATTGATGCTTAAGCTATTATAAGGAGACAGAAATCCATTTTCCTTGTATACGAATCAGAAATGTCAGACGTATGAGCTTTTAGCTGATCCAGCATACTGTAATAATCAATCACAATAATGTCTCTACAATCTCCCTTCTACTGTAAACATAGATCCCAGCCAAATACACTTCCCTCTTGCCTACTCAGCGATATTACTGAAAATGCCATTCCTCTCATAGCCAGAATAGTGATAATTTTATTTTTTTAGCAAAATTTTCCAGCTTTGTTATAGCCTGTCTTTTGAGTTATTCATCAGATATATTGTGTTTCGTTTACAGTTCCATAGTTGCCATCATCTAACTTCAGACTTGAGAGCTCCATGGCAATTCATGCAAAATTTATTTTTGTCAACTCACTCCTCAGTAGCTGAGAAGTGTTGCAGAAGGGAAGAAACTCTGAGAAGTGGTTTTCTTTACTTGAACTTTCATGTTGTACTAGATTGTTTTTAACGGTTTGGGGTTTGTGTATTTTTGATTTAATATGAGCCAAAAAGATAAGCACTGTTCTGCTTGCTAAATTACCTTGTTTCTGAACTTGTGGTTATGTTTTCTAACCACTTTGCCTTCTGTAAATATCCTGGGTGAACTAGGTTTCAATCTTCTTACTTTGTGAGCTACTCCACACTATTGATCCGAGTTTCTAGGAATGCTTTTTGTTGTACAGCTCAATCAGGATAATTTTGAAAAATCCTAACACAGAGAAATCTTTTCTAATTTCCCTTTTTTTTTTCTTTTCATTTTACCTCAAGCTTATCTTAAAAGTCTTCTCTTATTTTCTGAGAATTGTACTTCCTATAGCCCTATAAGCAAGGAAGCAACAGACACAGTAGATCAGTTTAAAATCAGCTCTAGCTTTCAAAACTGAGAGTTCCCTTCTCTAATGGCATTAGCATGGAATTTTTCCTTAAAAGGGCAATTTTAATGGAAACAGTTTTTCTTAAGGTTTCTTCTCCTAACATCATTAATGAATATAGCTTTGCCTTATGAGTCTACTTTTCTGTTTTATTTTTTGCTCCTTTTTTTAAAGCATCTAGGTTAAGAGTTGCACATTCAACATTTTGCCCAAAACAATAGACTCAGCACTGGGAACAGGTCAGGAACAAGCATGAGCTACTTTTGTTACTACTCTTGTTGCATACACATTAAGTCTTTTGCAACTTGGGAAATAATAGAATATTTCAGAAATGAAATGCAACTTTTGGGAATGGTTATATGAAATAAGAACAAATATCCATTTAATAAAGTACTTTGTGCTTACTGAGGCAAGTGGAAACATACTTAGAAAATTAATATTAAAATGGGTTGTGTAAAGGGTAATCTTTTCCCCAGCATACTCTCTCTCAGTTTCCAACAGCTTGAAGTATTGACATCTCCTTGGTTAAAATTTCTATTTATAACTTGGCATTTAAAAGGTCTGTAAGGACTTTTAAGCCATAGATATCTCTAATTGCTTTTTGATTTAATTGGTACTTTTGACTTTCGTCCTGCAGCAATTTAATTCTGCAGTTTAATTTAGATTATAATAGCAGTATGGACTTCAGCAAAATATTCCCTAAATCCCGTTCTGAGATCTCCCTCAGCATGTTTGACTCACCTATAAAAATATGGTAGATGTCCTGTGATAACACAAGGAGTTTGCTCTTTCCAGTAGATTTGGTACATCAAAAGCCTGACCTTCTAATTTAACCCATTTATAGACAATATTTTGTGTCTGAACATAATCAGGACTACACGAAAATATTTTTAAATAGAGCTGGTCAGAATTTAAATGATGAAAAAATTTCATAGTAGGGAATTTTAACTCCAGAATGAATCATTGATTTTGATCCAGAAAGGGAAAGAAGAAACCTGTAACAAAATATTGAGAACACACACTTGAAATAAGCAAGAGTCTCTAATACCTTGCTTCCAATCAAGGTAAAGATTGAAGGAGTCTCAGCCTAGGTAAGTATAATAACCATAAAGAAATTTCTGTTTAATGTATTTACTGACTTATTTTTTATTTTATGGGTTATCAAAGGCCTTAGGTCGGTCCCTGATTATATTTATAGAGATTTGGGTATAATCTTTCCACTCCAGTGGTTTCAAGAATTTGAAAGTTAAGCTCTATATTGACGGCTTGCTAGCAAAAAATATAGACTGAAGTTGTTACCTATTAAAGACTTCTTAACAATTAAATTTTAATCCTTAAGGTTTGTTGTTATTGTTGAACACATGCTAGTGTTGAAGATGGATTTTTTACGTGGAAAACAGATTATAGAACAGAAAATTAAATAACTGCATGGAACCTATGTTCTTTCAAATAATTTTTTTAAAAAGCAGAAAGTAGCATGACAGTGTATGAAACTTAATAATGAAAAAGGGTTTTTTTCTTTTTTTAGCTCCAATATCATAGATTTAATTAACAGTTGGAGCATGCTGGTGATCTTTTTTATTGTGTTTCCACATTTTTTATGTTATCCCTTTCACTTTAAAATAACTTTTCCAAAGTCATATCATTTTCTCACTAGTTTTCAGCACTAAGTTCTGGGTTTTTTCCTGACATATCAATCACTTTTAAGGAAAGAAGACAAGTTTTATGAGAATTTTCACTAGATTGAGAGGACTTTTTTCTGTGACAAAAAGAAAATTCAACATAAAATCACCACTGTAACTGCTTATATAAAAGAAAATCTTAAGAGACTTTACACCTTGGTTTTACTGGGTTCATAGGTAGTATACATTAGCATACATTTCTAACATACGTTAGAAACAGGTAGATTTGTTTGTTCCTGTTTTCTAAAGTCTATCTAGAGCCCAGTAACAACGACTCCTGTCACTCCTAGACCAGGTCTGTGAAGGGCACCAGTCTCAGGGCTGGCCTGGGCTCACCTAAGCCAAATCTGGACTGTTTCCAGCTCCTACCTCAGAGCTTAACACCTCTTGTCTCCTCTGCCTGAGCCTGAGCCTGAGCTCTGCCAGTGCCTCCACGGGAAGGGTCTGGCAGAGACAGGGGACCACTGCCCAAATAAGAAGAGCCCCTGTGGCTGATCCTGGAGAGGCTGCACGGCCATGCTCACGCTCAGCTGGGAGCAGCCAGAAGGCAGAGGCCACGGTGAGGAAACATAAAAATCAACCCAAGCACAGTCAAACACTAAGGATGATGGGACCCTGACCAGCAACACCGCATTTCTCCCGGGAAGGGACTGAGGACACTGATGGCTCACCATGAAAGCGCAGCACCACTTGGCTGGGGAAACTCGAGGGACATTGGGAAGGTGAGCACAGCATCAGCAAAAGAGGATATATTAAGAAAGGGGGGGTTTTTTAAAAGAATTCCAAGAGTAATAATAGTATATTGTTTTTCCTCTACTAATTTGTACTATAACTGTTACTATCATTGTAGCTGGACTACTCTCTTCATTTGGATTTGAATTTCTTGAATTAGGCTAACAATATATTCTTGACTCTATGGATGTGCTTTTTTTCTTTCCCCTGTAGCACAGTTTTGAATGCAAACCAAGTCCTTAGAAAAAAGAGGAACAACTAGGGAAATTAGACAAAGGGCTTAGAAGTATTCCAGAATTCAATAAAATAGACAGAGGCTCTGAGAGTATACTCTTGATATAATTAATTCTGTTGTGGTTTACCATATTTCTAGTACTGTAGACTGCAAAACAGTTGAATCTCAAAGATGATGATTTGTACTTCAAAATGAGGAAAATGTCACTAAACATGGAATTAATTTTCTCTTTTCATTTCTTTGAGGACTTTGCTTAAAAGGCACTTTAAAATAACTTAGACATGTAAGAGATTTAGAGGATATTGGTACTTTTGGAATGGATTTTATTGTGCTTTTAGCTACCAGAGACTTTGAGATGAGCTCTCTGCAAGGAAGGAATTTTAGCTTATGGAAAAAAAATGGGCATGAAATTTGATCAAATTTTATTTTTGTTTCACCCTCTGGTGTCTAGAAATACACAGAAAGAAGGACAACAAACACTGGAAAATATTTATCTTTAAATGGTAATTTGAAGAAGCATATCCTAATGGTAATGAAAACTGTGAAAGATCTTTACCTGCTATGGCATTGCAAGATGTCAATAAGAAATGAATGAATAACAGTTGTTGCTTTTAAAAATATGGAATTTTTTAAATCTCATCACTGTGTCTTATCAGTAAATGCATCTGATGAAAACTACGGCATGCCTCTCAAAGTTTCTGTTGGTTGAAAATGTTTTTTATTGTAATAGAAAGCAATCCTGAACTGCCTGCATAAACTGCTGACTGCTACATCAATTTCTGAGTGGAAACCTGGAAATACTTCCAGTAAGAATTTACTAGGCAGTGTCACATAGAAGAAAATATAAGGGGTTTATTATGGCAATTAGTAAAAGTATTGATCAAGAAGAACAATATGAAATTAAAATATTAATGAGCACATGAATTTAATGAGCTGTTTATCTTACAGATCATACAAACCCCAAAACTATGTAGAATGTTGACCCTTCTAATCATTATTTTAAATTTATTTTAAATTTATCTTCTATAGAATAGAAGATAAATTAAGATTAATTAATCTTAGATTTCCATTTCCATTCCTTTGAAGAATTTTTCTGTTGAAACATTCTCTAGGCTTGCCAAAACACACAACATCAAGCATATTCTAACAGCATTAGCCCATAACATGCTGCTTTGTTTGGGTTCTGGGAAGATAATTTTCAAAACAATTTTTGAAATTTTTTCAAAATAATTTTTGCCTCAAAAATTATTTGATGATTCAAAATGAAAAAAACCCAACATTTAGAGGAACATGAATACAGTCTAACAGACTGGGATGGGTATTTTTAGTTTAAATATACTAAAAAGCTTCTGCTTGCTCACCACACTGAACATTGAGTGAGTGCTTTCTCCTCACAAAGGTGACTACATGAGACAGTGCTAGAACTCCACTTCATTTTTATTCTCAGAAAATTTTATTCTGCACCTTTTAAGTTGTTACCTCAAAGTTCAAACCTTTGAGAAAACATTTCCTGTATACAGGGAAGTATCATGAAAAAACTGCTCTTCTAGGGAAAAAAAGTCAGGAATACAATCACTGCCCTAGAACTCAGTTGTGTGATGTGTTCCTGAGGTTCGTATCTCACTTACCTCACCACTTTTTCCATTAAGTGGTTGAAATACTTGCATAAATCCTAATGACTTTGTGTATAGATGTAGTCTGCACAGTAAGAAATAGGGGACTTAAGCTTACCAAAGAGAATTTATACAGTAACTGGTGTCAGAACGGGCATTTAAGAAGAGTTTGATTATGAATTGGAAGAAGATGAAGATGTTATAATAAAAGAAGATGGAAACTGATGGAATCAGTATGAAAGTATCAAGCAGTACTAGTTACTTTGCTTTTTTTAAATGCTAATGCAATCTTCAAACTCCACCTTCCAATTCTTACAGTGTTCTCTTCTATTTTTTAATCCTATATGCTTATGAAGAACATAACCAACAAGGCAATTCAACTCTTTGTTCTTGTAAACACAGTTTCTGATTCAAGAGGTAGTCCTCCAGAAAAAAAGCATATGAGGATTAAATTTGCTACCAAGGATGGATTCTAAATATATCTCCCTCACATGTAATTTTTTTTAATACCCAATTGGCATGCTTTGCTTTCTCTTTCATAAAACTTTAGAGTCTGGCAATGACTTGTCTAAATCAAAGTAAATCCTCTATTTACGAATTTTCTACTACAAGAAAATGAAAATTAAAAGATCACTGCTAAATATCAGTTACAACTATTTACTTGTTTTCGGGAACTCAAAAAAATCCAAGTGAAGATCCAGGCTGTTTATACATATCAATATTCTATAAAGATATTACTAGAGTCTAGTCACAATATCGACCAATATGAACAGAAATGTGTAACTTTTTGTTTTCTATCTTCTGAATATAAAGTGGTTTTTTGGGGTTTTTTTTTAAATAATATATGACATTCTGCCAACCTCAGATGAAGAAAAAATAGAGTCACTGAACTAGACATTAGGAATCTCAGCATAGTTCACTGTCACAAATCTGAAGTTGCTTTAAACATACAAGTTATTTTCAGGAACAATCCAAGGAGACCCTTAAAACTAGGGCAAAATTAATGATGTTACACTGAACAGCAGTAGTAATTATGTCCAGTGGCTCAGCATGATTACAGTTCCTCAGTGCCTTCACAGCTTTATACAAATTATACAGTAACACTTAGCAGTGGAGAACATATAGCAGCACATCCTAAAGGTCTGTTTAAAAGTAATTAGCCACACTGATTCACGTGCAGCCTCTGAAAATTCCTCTCTCTTTCAAAAGATTAACAGCTAGCTAATCTTGGTTTTATTCAAGCTTCAGAATATTCTTTTAGGCATAGCTCTGAAGAAAAAGAAGTTTATGTGCTTTTGATACCCATCCTACCTCCTAAAATAGGAGGGAGTATATTTAGGAGTAGACTTAGCATAGTGTAACACTAGGAAGTAGAATACCTTAGTGGCGAACACTGAGACTCAAAAGTGAAATTTATGTCTTGAATTGGCTTAGAAAGTCTGTCTGCTAACATTCCCTTTGGTATCAAGCAGCTTTAATTTTCAGTCCCCATGATCCTGCACTGTCAGTGTATTTTCATCACTGTTTCACCTTCAGTCCCACAATACACACATACAGGATTAGACCAAGGTGTCTTTCCTGAAAGACTTCTAGGATATATACAATAATCTAAAAGACTGTCTAAATATCTCAGGCCAAAAGAAATGTCAGATAAAGGACTCAGGCCCTTGTGGCAATATGCCTCAAGCTATATACCGGACTGAGAGGACATTTGCAAGAATTTAGTTGGGTGGTAACGGTTCAAAACTCCAGGATTCCTTTCTTGCAGGTCAAAACATGCATCATTGTGTTAGAACAGAGCCATATGTGATTTCTTGGTTTTCCTTTTCAGCTTCATTAATTTCACACTTCTACTTGCACAAAAGAAATAGGTAATGTGTGTAATCAGATTAGATTGTGGGTTTATGATTAGAGAATTCTCTTAGAAAGGAGAAAACCAGGTTTGATTCCCTTCAGGTTGAAAAGGAAATAAAATGTTTTAACCACCATGCAACTATGTAAGAATCGAACATTTAACCTTCTCCTGTGTACCTGAATAAAAACAACTTTTGTTCATGCACTGCATGTCTGAAATGTAATTATTCAGTATGCTGATCAATCAAGTAATAAAAACATTTTAGGGCAGAGTTTTAACAGAGAACCTGTTTAAGGCAGTTTTTCCCCACAATTCCTTTTCACTCCTGAACACACCCATCAACAATATGAGTTCATTCTTCCAGTGCTGTATGATGATCTGCACAGGACATCTTGCCTGGATTAAAAATTGTTACGATGGCAGTGGGGTTTTTACTCAATTCTAAACCAGAGCAGTACAGTAGTGGCAGTACTGTGTGCCTATTTCTACAGATTTAGAAATGGATGATCAAGGAAGATAGTGCAGCAAGCACTCCTGCTGAAAAATAATTAACAAAATGTCCCCTCTGTCCCAGTTTAGATGGTATTTAGATAGTTCTAGCCTTCCTTATATTTCTTGTGTTGCAAAATGGGGGAAAAAAACCCCTTTTTATATTATCTTTATTTAAATTGAAGTTCATGTGAGACTAAAATGAAATATTGTTCGTTGCCAATATAAAAATACAGTGTCGCTTATTAAAATATATGTTGATCAGATCATAAAATAAATGGACTAATTCACAGTCAACAAGGACAAATTCCTAAAGGAAATCAATGGTTTTCAATTTGAAAGAGTAAACAAACATGTTCCTGTACTTTGGGCTGCGAACCTGAAGGGACACTATAAACTAGTTTACTGTGGCGTTTATTAAATTAACAAATTAAAACTATGTGTTTCCTCCACTACACTATATTGTTTGAAATAAGTTCCAAGAGCTACCACAGCAGCTTTGAAGTTCAGCTTTTTTTGTGGTCATCTTTCACTTATGTTACTATCTTTAAGGTAATTTTATTTCAGCTGTCTGCAGACATTATTTTAGCCCTATAAAAATATATTTAAGGCAAAGCACCATTGTAATCAGTGGTCCTAAGAGAGACTTGGATCCATATTCACATAATCTAGGCACAACAAGAATCATTGCATTCTACATTTCCATTCATGTTCAATAAAATCATAGAATCACAGAATGGTTTGGGTTGGAAGGAAACTTAAAGATTATCTAGTTCCAACTCTCCTGCAATGGGCAAGGATGCCCTTCACTAGACCAGGTTGCTCAAAGCTCCATCCAGCCTGGCTTTGAACACTTCCAAGGATGGAACATTCACAGTCTCTCTGGGCAATGTGTTCCAGTGTCTCACCACCCTCACATTAAAAAAAATTCTTGCTAGTATCTAATCTAAACCTACTCTTTTTCAGTTTAAAGGCATTCCCCTTCTTCTGTCACTACAGTTCCTGATGAAGTGTTCCTCTCCAGCTTCCTTGTAGGCCCTCTTCAGATACTAGAAGGCTTCTACAAGGTCTCCACGAAACCTTCACTTCTCCAAGCTGAACAGTCCCATCTTTCTTAGGCAGTCTTCTAAATATTGATGCTTAGTGTCAGAAACCAATAAACACTTCCATGGATGCAAAATTTAGCAACTTCAGAAAATATTTGGATGGTTAGAGGCTGCAGGATGGCAGAATCAGCACAATGTGTCATTTCTGAGTGTAATTGAATCTTTTAGATTTACAACTCCTTAAACAGTCCTCTATTGCACTCTGAATAGTAGCTTGCAAGTAGGCACATGGAGCAGCACAAATACAATTCCTAATAAAAATATAAGGGAAACAGAACAGGTCTCTCTAAGTTCATGAGAAGCTCAAATGACAGAGCATTGTAAGAACTGAGAATTGTTAAATAGTTCTGACAGAAAACCAAAATTACCCCGGTTTTCCATTTTGCACCTAATCTGTCTTTGGCATGACTAGTTTTTTCTTGGTGCTTTTCTAATGCTCTCTAATCTGGTTTGCACTGCACTTACAAGTAAATGGAAGATTTAATGAGAAAACTTATGTTCATCTGTGCCCATTTTCCCTTTAAAACAATATGTAAAGGAGTGTTTTCATATTTCAAGATTGTGATGCAATGTATCCTTTACTAATTAAAGTGGGAAGAAATCTTTATGAATAAACTTTCCAAAAATGCTCAGTGAGAGCATGTTCATAGCTTTTTTGAAACCAGGTAACAGTATTTAATTTGTTATTATATATTCATGAAGTAACAGACTTTGTTCTGACAAACTAATTTCTTCAATCAGAAAAGAGCATTTCACAAGACAGATATATAATTTGTGTGTTAACAGATGCTGCTCTATGTAGACATTCCAGTGATATATAGGATTGTTACTTTATTTTGTTAAAGCTGCCAAATTGCTTTGCTAAAACCAAATTAGAACAAGCATTACACAGTTTCCTGTTCCATTTGCTGACTGCATGAAAGAGAAATATGTTATAGCAAAATCACCTTATGTGCATGTGCATACAATTTTATCATCTGATCTTGATCTACAGTGTATCTCAGAAACACACAGGTATATTCAAGTAATGATCTATTTTTACTGGGACTTCAGATCTTAGAGAATTTTTAAAAGTGTCTCTGTTTATTAAGATTTGTATTTATTAAAAAGCAATGTCTTTAAAATTATATAGTCAGAAATACTTCTGTGAAGAAAATCACAAAAAATCTGATGTCCATTTTTATGGAAAACAGTACAAACAAATATATGTGGACAGGAAAATGATATTACATTTTAAGTAGAAAGACTCAGAACATTAGAATGACCACAGTTCTCTTACAATTTCTATGAAAATTGTATATATAAAAATACATCAAAGATAAAGTCATATAAAATACATTAGTACATGGTTTTCTGTGCATATTTCTCAAGGACATTATTTTTATATTTTTCTCATGAATTTCTTTTTGAAATTCTTAGATTATTGACCATTTTAAATATGAACAAAACATTACATTTGAGTACTAACCCCAGATAATAGGGTAAACCATTCTTTATGTAATTCCATTTTGTTCATTGAATGACTGATTTAACTCCTAGAATACAATATTACAGACAAATCTTGCTTTTGAAACTACATTCCAATTATCAAATCATTATGGTTTTCATTATAATATTTCCAAGGAGTCCAGTAAGATTGCAATCCTTCAGAAATTAATGCCATTTCAGCCCCATCCTTTGATGTATACTTATGCATATAAAGTTTTGGAATAATAGGATGCAAAAAATGCTTTATAAATGAAGACCCCCGTGATATATTACTTGCATTTTATTCAACACAATAAACAACTATTTAACATAAAATTATTTTTTTTAAGAATGCATAGTTCATATATTAACAGAGTATTTCCTTTAATAAAAAAGAAGAAAAGAAGCATTAGTCATGAGGGATATGCTTTTGGATATATATTTATTTTGTTTTTAAAAACAACAGACCAAGATGTATTTTTTCATTTACGCTTTTTAAATATGCATTAAACTTTATATGAAGTATATTGTTATAAATTAATTCTATTAGCTTCAAAATATGTATTCTTTTTACTTGTTTTAATGAGAATAACACAAGATCCTATACAACTGGCACCTGCAAGTTCTGCATGAACTTTTGTCAGGACTTATAATTTATACAAATTGTAAAATAATTTGTATAAACTATTTTTTTCCTTATTTGAATACATTATATTGGGGAAAAATTGTTTGGAAGAATGAATTAAAAATTACCCTAAATAGATAATGAATCTATTAGGAGTTCCCACACAAAATCCAGATGTGTGAAGTTGTCAGACCTGAATGATCTCAGCTGCTGCTCCAGATGCATTAAGATCTGATAATAAGTTCGGAGCAAACTGACTTGGTTACAGATAAATACTTGGCAAGAGAGAAGGAGATCAGGTTTATAAATTTGTGAAGATGGTGAAGAAGAAAAATGAATGACATAGTAACTACTTGTTACATCACTTGAACTTGCAGGGCAATTTTTAATTAAGAGGTTAAAAAAATGGATAAAATGTCATATAAAGGGTCTTGAATTTCCATAATTTCTATAAGAGGTTGTGAAGGCAGATAGAACTCTATGGTTCAAAAAAAGATTAGGCAAATTCATGGATGACAAGTCCGCAAACATACTCTCAAGGGATTAGGTAGGAATGTTCTCACATGTGCAGTTGACAGTGCAGAAAATACCCTGGAGGAATGGACTGCAAAAGTGACCTGCTTTGTTTGTCTTTCCTATTATATTTTTGTCACTGTATGTGGCAAACAGCTCAACACAGTAGAGCAACTTTACGTCCCATGAGTAAAGAGGTAAGGAAAGAAAAATCCCCCCAAAAATGGCCCAGTGGGATATGAGTGCTTCTATGCTACAGACTGGTTGTAAAGTCAGCACTCAGCTGGCCATGTTTCTAACTACAATTAAAAAAAAAAAAAAAAAAATCACAACCTTCTGGCCACCAACGCTGCGCATAACAGTTGTGACAGGCAGTGGTAAATCAGTATATCAATATTTACCAGAACAGAATATGAGAGATATCAGCATATTATTGTGAATAAACATGTATTATTTTTATTAAACTTTCAGGATTTAGAGAGATTAAATATGTACAAGGTTGAATTTTTTTCCAAGGTACTTTTTACATGAATATAGCATAGTCAATTTGTTTACATTTTCAGTATTTATCACTAAAAAAGATTATTTCTAATCTGTAAATGTATTTAACTATTGCTTTATTGCTACTTAAAGAAAGTTAAACTCCATTCTTTTAAAACTGTTAAACTTCTCAGATTGCCACCAAATCTCAAATAAAATGTCATCATGGATTACTATCAAATTACACAGAAAATAAATAATATGCAGGTTCAAATGATGGAGTGGGCAAAGCATTACAAAAATGCTTGCCCACTTATAAATAAAACATTACAGTTTAAGAAGAGTAACAGCACAAATAACAGGTCATTGTGGCCAAGGCTTTGAAGCCTGGTGACCTTAAGTTAGTGGTAAAGTTAGGTGCTGCACTGCACCAAACACTGAAACAAACAAAACAGTCTTTGTAGGTGCCAGAGACCTACAACTTCTCTTTAGTTCATAATATCTGCAGAAGTTTGACACCATGAATATTTGGTCCACAGCTGAAAATGGGCTTCCTTTCTATGGAAACCTTATTTTGCTAAGTTGGAAATGAAGAACAAAGTTCTGCCTAGAGTGCTGGAACCAAGCCTACAAGATTCCGACTAAGACGACCCTCATACGAGAGAAATGAACCTGGATATTGAAAAATCTAATACATGTTCTTACTCTTTTATTTTCCCTTTTCAAAATAACTCTCAGTAGTCTCCATCTCCAAAGAATGAATCCAAGTGTGTTTCAAATTTCAAAATGCATTTGAAATCTGCTTAGCCATACAGAAAGCCAGGGTTTTATTGGATGCATTTACATTAAGACAGATGAGAGTTTATAATTTTCCTAAGATCTTTGAAATTGCAGTTTGCCATTCTGTATATGCATCATTCAGACAGCAAATTTTCTTCAAGAAAATTGCTTTAGAATGCTTTTTATATTTTTTCTTTTTTTTTTAAACATAAGCTTATTTTCACCTATCAACATGTCTTGTTTTCTCCATCAAAAAGTGCTAATAAAATCTCTCATGATGCCAGAGTCCTATAATGCAAGTTACTTGTATTGTTCTCATCTATCAATATTTTACTATCAATTGTTTTATTAAAAATTATCTGTTCATGCTATGTTTCTGCTCATGTGTTTCTTCAACTTAATATTTTATTTTCTTTTGGCTTAGGGAAAAAAAGACTTTGAAGGAAAATAAAAAAAAAAAAGGTAAAGCTACTAGAAATAACATTTTAATTTCTGGCAGAGCAAAACATAATTTACATGATTATTAATGTTTTATCTTTTAAGATGCTTTGAGCTACTAAAGTAACCCATTGTACCAATATATTCATAAATATTATTCCTCTTAACTCTGTCATTATTTAGAAGATCACAGAACTACTGTTGACTCAGAATTTCTGCACATAAATAAGAGCATTTAAATAATTTAAACGGATTTGCGTATTTTAATATCACCAGACCCTTGACATCAACTGTTATGCCGTAACAAACTCATAAACATGACTGAAGCTGACCAGACAAAGCAGACATTTTTCTACAGGGCTCATATTCCACATCCCTGATGTTCAGCAATGCCTTCCTCCTTTCTTCTCATACTGAAGCTGTTCAGTTCTGTGGCATGTTAAAAACAATCCCCCACAGGCTTTTTATTTGCAGTTCTGTAACCTTTATCTGAAGCTGCTGAGGCAGCATATTTCAGTGACTCTAGCAGTAAGAATTTCCCTTGTTCCCAGCCTGTTGTGCTCTTGTTGTCATTCTCACAGCCTGATAGCTGCAAACCCCTGATTTTGCTGTTTTTATGGGGTTTCATGGGAGACTATTATCAGGGATGGGAGAATTATCTTACCCACCTCTCTTTAGCTCTTGCTTTGTAGTTTTTAGTTTAAATTAGAGAAAACAAAGATGGGGCATAACAAAATAATATTCATTTAAATACTTGACAAACATTGTTCAAACTTTTATGTGCAATATTTAGATACCAATGTGTAACATTTGGTCTTGTTTGCATAGTCTTATTGGCACCAAGAAGATCAGAAACGAGTGCAGCCAAGGGCAGGGAAGAGTGGGGGCAGTCCTGACGAAAAGTACACAGTACTAGCAGAAAGCATGATGACAAATCCTCATGACTGGTTGCCCTGGAGAAAGTGCTGTCACTCTTCTTTCCAGATGGCCAGACATTGGTTTTTCCTTTTCTTTTTCTGTTTCTCGCTTCCTGTTTTTCCATAGTTTTTTCCCAAATGCAACTCAGACTCTTGAAATCTGTGTATGTTATAAGCCAGGGAACTCAACAGTAAATCTTTGTGTGCTTAAACCTGCCTCAGCATTCTTCATGAATCTCCATCATTCAGAAACTGCCTCATAAGTGACTGGCTGATCAATTTTAGAAGTGATGTCAGCAAACACTATTTATCTTTTTGACACCAAGTTGGGACACTGAAATAGCCAGTCTTGAAGAAGCAGCCATATCCATTAGATATTCCCATCACAACATAAATGAAGAGGCCAAGCTAAGACAATGGCTGCATGTCCACTAACAAACAAAATCCAAAAAGGTGATAGGGAGGAAGAGTTTCTAAATATGTTCAATATGTTACCAGATATTCAGAAATATATGGTGAACATGAAATCAACAGTTCTAAATCTAGTGTGATCCTTGTTCACTGAGCAAATTTTATAATGTAGTGTTGCATGACATGGTAACACCCTTGAAAATGCTTTAAACTGCACAGCTGCTACCAGCTGCAAAAAGGACATAACAATGAAGGAAAAGGATAGAAATGTAAACATAAATTCAGAGAAACCTAGAAGGAGCAGGGACAAATTCAGGCAATGGGTGTGAGCAAGTAGAGGGTAAAAAGGAAGAAGATACCCAGCTATAAAGCTCAGAAAAGATTAAAAAACCCACTGAAATTATCACAACTATATTTTATATAGATGCAGAGTCTGAATTTAGTCTTAAAAAGCAGGGAGAAAAGCAAGAATAAAGGCAGAGGAAAGAAGAGGAGGAGCTGTTCCACATGAAAAAAAGAGAGGACGTGTTATGAAAACCTTGAGTCAGGTAGAAGAAAAGGGGAAGAAATGAGAGATTTAGGAGAAAGATGAAAGACAGGAACAGCTAAAGATTAACACAGAAGTTCTTTCCTGGAACTGGGTTTTAGATTTTTCTTTTGCAACTGTATTTCTGAACTTCTGATCAAGACCCTGCCCTTTAATTCAATTCACATTAAACTGTGTGGGGTGTTTTTTTCAAAAACTTTGCTCAGAAATATAAGAATCCTAGAGGTTAAAAAATAATACACACTCATATACAGAAAGTTCAAGAAAGTAACAAGATATTTTTTGCCAGTACTGAGGTAGAAGTGTAGGAAAATTGAACCTTTACCTTTTACAAAAAATTAAGGGAGTAAAAGGTTCCTAAGTAACAGAGAGAGACCTTCTGCAACAACCCCATGTCAAACAAGGGCCTAACAGTCTGAATGGCAAGAAATTTGGATTTCTTGACTTAGACCTGTGTTTCTTATTTCATATTTCTGACTGCACACAGTACTGCTAATTATACTGAATATCAATGTTCAGGAGGGTTATGCAACCACAACGTGTAAGCAACATTCAAATACAAATCCAGTTCTGAAGAGAAACTAGAACAGTAGGCATAGAAGTGTATTCATGTAAATCAGATCCTGGCTTAAGAGTGGGAAATTATGGAATTTCATTCCAGTCTCTTACTGATGAAGCTGTATATCTCATTTATGAACGATCAGCACAATGTGAAGTTACTCATAATGGTAATGAAACAACATGAAGGCAAAGGAATAGAAGTCTGTATTACTTGTGGACATGTACATAACACAGAATTACCTATCGAAACAAGATGTGTAACTTCTGTTAAACAGTACATGAGAATTCAGTTTCCTGGAACACATCCAAGAAATCATCACTATTTTATCAGATAATTCTCCTCAACTAGACTGAATTCTCCTCAGCACACACATAAGTGCAAGGAGAATGAGAAGATCCTTCTGCTTTGGGACACAGAAAGCAGGGAGCTATTACAATATATTCAACAAGATCACATATAACACAGTGGATTTTTCATGAGTGGTGGTCTTTGTATTTCTAATGCAACTGATAAGACTATAACAATTTATATTTATTTGGCTTCTGACCTGTTGCCCATAATTGCCTCAAAGTCAGTCAGGCAATGGTAACCTTTTATTTTTGTTTCATCTATGCTCATGTATGTGTTGCCTCTACCACTTTAATTTGATATTTTTTGAATTTTTTTTTTAAAGTCTTGTCCAGTGCTGAACACCATTGGCTCAGATTAAATAGCTAACATTAGTTATTTTCTAAGAACAAAAAATTAAAATATTGCATCTATGATATATTTATAAAGGATGCCATTAAAAACCTTTACCTCACCATGAAACTGAAATGCCACATTAGTGGAAGAAATCTTGATGTGTACTGGCCTACATCTGTCTGTTCACACAGTCAGCTGCAAGAATATTTTCAAAAACTAGCATTGTGTCAGTAGAGAGTAAAATGCTTTCATGACTCTGGCAAAGATCACTGCAGGGACCCCTTTGGTATACCAAGCTGGAGAGAGGCTGCTGTGATAAAGTATCGTAGCTGGAACTAAAGAGGACCATCACAGAAAAAAAAGTTCATATGAATACAACATGAAACTATTTAAGGAGAGAGAAAAGAACAGAAGGAGTGCACACAGTGCTATCATATCAAGGACTTAATTACCTAACTGTTCAGAAACTTTCTCTCCAAAGTGCTGTGCCCTACAGCAAAAGGAATTATAAAAAGAAGTGAGATAAGGGATAGAAATGCGATTGCCATTGTCTGAAACTTCAGATATTTCCATTAAACAAAGTCAAAGAAGACCTTAGAGCCCAAGACAGAGGAAAAGTTGCTAAATATTAAAGGAGAACTTGCAAGATAAAATTATCAAAATGTTTTGGCCCTTCCAGCATAAAGGCAGATAATAATAAGGAAACATGACATTAGGACAGTGTGTGAGTGAAATTACTAAAGATTCATCATTATAGAAAGTAACAATATGCAAAGCTGCATCAGCAGTAGGCCCTCTAATCTGGAGTATGGGATCTGCAGCTTTACTTGGATGAAATGCCATGGGTTACAGCTGTTCTGCAAATGGACCATGAGAGTCCTGTATAAAATCATACTTTTATTCTTCATTTGAAACTTTGATTTTCTCTGATTCTTTAATGTCTTGGAATCCTATAAAACACTTACTAGACAAAATTAATTCAGGGTTTTTTTTAAATAATTCAACAGTATGCCTGCTCCCTCCCCATCCTGCAAAACCTAAATGGCATTTCAGCATAACATTTCTCTTTTTCCAATCAGCTGCTTCTGCCCAGTGGCAGACCCTGCCTGCACCTTCACTCTTACAGGAGTTTGGCTGCTGGAACTCAGGCACCAAGTGGAAGGCTCCCAGATGCCATGGGGCAGCCATGTCCAGGGTTGACCCCTGGCCCAGGGGAGACAATTTCAGCTGAGGTTCTTGCCTCAGTCCCACCTGATTTACAGCTGCTGCTGCCCTGAAGATGAGTGCCTGCCCACAGGTTCTGTTAGGCCTAGAGGCAGAACAGTATCTGTGGTCTTGGCCATTCTCAGAGAGGTCTCAGATCAGTCTCACCACCATGGATCGGCCAAGTGATCCAAACTGTCGGTTGATACTGGTGGCCATCCTCAGCCTTTCCTGTTTCTTCTGAAACCTCAGTTGCTTTAGTAAAACCTGTTTAATTCTTTAACTTTGATTGTTCTCAAAGTGTTCCTGAAATCTGACTTCTGCAGCACCTTTCCTGTATCCCAACTGAGGAAAAAAAATGCAGTCCTATGGCTGCTAAATCTAAGTGTACAATCTGTACTGATATTCCCTTTCTTCCCATTTTAAGGTTTATATGCTAATAATGTTTAATTGATCTAACAAGATGCTTGCAAACCTTTATAAAAGGAATGATATTTGGGAATCTAGACTTAAATTTGAATATATACTACATGGTCATATGAACTATTAGTGCAAGGAGAAATGCCTGTGGGAGATGCTCACTTCTTTTTTCTTGGCTACATGAAAATCAGCGTGACATAAATATCTAGAGCTGGTCAAGAGAAATTTTCTTTCTTTTTTCTTTTTTTTTCCCAGAGCCTCTTTATAAAAACTGCCATAAGTAACAAGATATACAGGTCTGCAACTAAATGTCAGTCTTGCTCACAACACATTGTATAATTTTAAGGCTTTCTTTAATGTTGGGTCAGAGTGTTGATCTGCTGGAGAGTAGGAGGGCTCTGCAGAGGAATCTGGACAGGCAGGATTGATGGGCCAAATCTAACAATATGAGGTGCAACAAGACCAAGTGCTGGGTCCTTCTGCTTTGGGCACAATAACCCCCTGGAGCACTATAGGCTGGGGACAGAGTGGCTGGAAAACTGCCCAGTGGGAAAGGACCTGGCAATGCTGGTCAACAGCTGGATGAACATGAACAAGCAGTGAGCCCAGGTGGTCAAGAAGGCCAATGGTATCCTGGCCTGGATCAGCGATAGTGTGGCCAGCAGGACCAGGGCACAGATATTCCCCTGTACTCAGCACTGGTGAGACTGCACCTTGAGTGCTGTGTCCAGTTCTGGGCCCCTCAGTTCAGGGAGGACATTGAGGTGCTGGAACGGGTCCAGAGAAGGGCAACAAACCTGGTGAAGGCTCTGGAGCACAAGTCCTATGAGGAGTGGCTGAGAAAGCTGGGGTTGTTGAGCCTGGAGGAGATTCCAGAGTGACCTTATCAGTCTCTGCAACTACCTGAAAGGGGTTAGGTGGGGGTTGACCGTTTCTCCCCGGTAACAAATGCTAGGACAAGAGGAAATAACCTCACCTGTCCCCAGGGGAGGTTTAAGTTGGACATTAGAAGGAATTTCTTCTTGGAAAGGGTGATTAGATTTTAAATGAGCTGCCCAGGGAGGTGGTGGAGTCACCACTCCTGAAGGGATTTAACATGATCATGATGTAACATAAAAACATAAGGTCTTTCAGTTGTGTGCAACTCAGATCCAGTTAATGTCCAATATTTTTTCATAACCATATTTTCTCCTGTCTAGAACACAGAATATTCACCATCCCTGGACATGGCACTTAGAGCCATGATCTAGTTAACATAGTGGTATTTGGTCATTGGTTGGACTTTATGATATCAGAGGTCTTTTCCAATCTAATTGATTCTGTAATCATCTCTGCTTTGACAGGATCTAGAACCTAATTTCTAGATACCAGCTGACTTCAAGGAATACTATTAACTAGTTGTTTAATTCAATAATCATATTTTGACAAGATTACCTTTTCAACACACTTAACACAATGATTATTATCAAAAGATATTTCTCCCCAGGATACTTGCAATAATTTTGTCTTTCTAGATAAAAAGCTGTTATTTTTGATTGTTTATTGGCCCTTCAAGTGATTTTTAATTTTTTTGTAATTGATTTTATTTTTTTATTTCACCAGTAAGTGCCACCGAAATTTCCTAAGAGCCTAAAAAAAACCAAAAAACAACAGCTATTAAACATATACCAATTCTTAAAATGGTTGTTTAATATTATAAATCCATTTTACTTTATACTGTATTGTAAACTGCCTAGGCTTGCTGATCATTACATGCAGCAAGTGCCATGAAAGCATCAGTCTGTTTATGAATCCATCTGGCAATCAGAATACTCAGATAAGCAAGAAAAAAACAATAAGAAAATATCTCTCCAAAATTGCTTCCTTTCTTCTTTCTCCTATAATAATTTTTTTTTTCTTCCTAGAGAGATGATACTGTCTCCATACATGTCCTGTAGACAATACTTATTTGACATCTTCACACCTTAAAGTCTAATCAGCTTTGGGTTATTATAACCCTTGAATAATAGATAAAATATTCTAAAAATGCAGACCCAAACCCATTTTTCTGTATAATTACAATGGCTGTAATGAATGAAGACAAATGATAAGAAAAAAAGAAACAGGATTTCATTCACAACAAGCTAGTTCCTAGGGAATATTAGTAATTTAAGAGGAAAGAAAACACTGCACTTGAATTCTTATCCATGGAGTATAATTATGCATTCTGTTTTCTCAGTATGAATTTCTTTGTCAGAAGACTGCCTAGAATTGACTGCACAGTATTCCACTGAAGATTAGCACAAGAAAGCATAGAAAAAGTAGAGCATTTTAGCAAAGTCCATACTGTCGACCTCAGTGTAAACTGAAAAAAAAATTAAAACCACTACAAACAAAAATTTATCATCATTCTTACTAATGGGAAATAAATAAGAATACATCTTTTACAGTTATAGAGAGAAACATGCAGTGTACATTGTTTGAGGCTTAGAGGAAAAATAGAAGCTTGAATAATCCCATTTTAACATTTTTATTCAGACTGGGTAGAAAATCACAACAAATACATGAAGAAAGTTTTGCACTAGATCCATGAGTTATGGTCAACTGTCAACTGTATCAGAAGAAAAAACCCAACTTTGTAGAAATAAGAGTAAAATTAATTTAGTCTCTATAAAGCTGACTTAATGCACATCAGTGAGTGTGGGGAGACCATATCCAACTCCTCCTTTAAATGGTGCTAGGCTTGAATGCAGATTTTATACTGTGCAAATAAAAATTCTGAATTTCTTTCTTTTACATTGTTTCTTATGTTTTTAAATCCTACCCATGAAAACATTGTATTGAGATATGTCGTTAAAAAAGTGAGAGGAGGTCAGAAAAATCTCTATTTCTTTGCCTTAATTCCTATGTCTGAGAACTTTCCTTCAGCAAGAAATCCTGTATTCAGCTGTGACTGCTGAAAGTACTGCTACCATGCTGGCCCATAAATATTTGGCAGCAGCATACAATGCAGGAAGCTAGCAGCAATCCATTTTTATATCAGTTGGCAGAATGTGCCAACCATGTGGTCCTAAAAATAATATAATTCCCCCATTACTACTGTATCAGACATTTCAGAGAATTGGGACTCTGAGATTTAATCTTTAAAAATCTCCTTAAAGTTAAGAGCAGTTTTTGCACTGTCCACTTGCTGTAAAGGAATGTATATAAAATGTACACATTAGACCAAGTTAGAGAAAGCAAATATAGGCTGAAGACTGCAATAAAATCTTTAAAAGGAAGAGACAATCTTGTTAACTCTGCAATGGAGAGAACTATTAATTAAAAAAAGGGAAATCAGTTTAAAAAATTAATTTAACCACAAAAAATGGCTTATATTGTTTTGTGTAATAAGATTGTACAAACTCTACTTTTTTACAAAGGAGTAGAAATGAAGATGTGAGTGTAAAACAATTTAATATCCATTCTTCTTCTTTTATCTGAAACATTTAGATCTGGACTAATAATAATTATATTGTTAAGATTTCAGTTATACTAACATTAATTTCTTGGTTTTACAGATCTATTTATCAAACTTTTTACACATAATCTTTGCTTTACATGTCTATATAGATACTTCTGTCTGTCCATATGGTATGCTTTCTTTTTGCTCATAAACAAGATTTTGACCATAAAAAATACACAAGTTCATTTGCAGTTAGATATTGCTGAAGTATAATTAAAAATTTCTGCCATCTGGAGACATCAGTTGCTTTGATTTTTAATAGTGTCTGTAACAAAGAATTTTCTTATTTGCTCTAGCTTTGTAATCTGTGTAGTTCACACTTGCTTTATAGCCAAGTAACTATGATGTGGCTATTAAAGAATACTTTTAATTATCTTTCTCGATGTAATACTGAAGAGTTGTAAGCATGGACTTGGTACCCACTGAATATATACATTGCAAAGACATAATGAAATTATTCTTTCACAAGAGAATTCACAAAACAAGTCAGGAGATGGATTCAGGAATCCAGGAAATCAAGAGAGTACCAGGCTAACAATGGCAATACTGGGGAGCAAGACAGAAAATGTCTTATTGGGAATGTCTAAGAGAATAACTGATACATTTTGATTCCAGCTGTAAACTAGATGCTTCTCTATGCAAGATTTCCTGCCAAAAGTGTATGTTAGTGAGGTCACAGAGAAAGAGGTAAAATGTAGACAAAATTGCAGTAAAGAAAGATCCAGTTTGAAAATGATGCCTTGCTTATCAACTGGAGTATTGGATAGCTTGGTGCTTTTGTTCACACTGACTAAGAGGAAGACAGGTTGGAGAAATTATTTCTAAACATATTTGGCCTTGGTTACATCTGAGCGTTTGCATTATTTTTCTTTATACTTTTTCAATACTTGGACTTATCACAGAGTGCCAAAATTTGTTCTGTTGTAGCATGAAGTCAGTGAGACAATTTGACTATTGAATTTTACATATATTTGAATGTTTTCCACAATATATTACCAAGTCCTTGTTTTGTTCGCAACGTTCAAGAAGCATCTGATATTGTTTGCAATTAAATAGCTGAAATCCATACATGCCTTGAATTTTGCTCCTTTTATAGAGGAATGTGGGCATGAAGAATTAGAAAACAAATATTCTCTCAACAATTTCCATGGTAAGCAAGCAGATCCCAAAGTATACATAAGCACTTTAAACTTCTCAGAACCCATAATCTGATAATTTATAATAGGTTAAGTACTATGGATTTTTTTAATTCTAAATAGGAAAGTAGAAAATGTCAGAGCAGATCCTTCTTGATTCATGTATCTGTAAAAGATAAAAGTAAAGGACTGTTTCACAATTCAGACAACGTTAAAATAGATTTGTATGAAATCTAGGAAATCTATACCTAGAAATTACTCTATTTCCCTAGCAAAAAAAGTATTTAACACAATACAGATTATTTCTGGTGTCAGATACCCTCTCTATTCACTCTGCAGGCTAACAACTGAATAAAACCATCCAGTTAGAGTTAAGAATTCTATTAAAGTCTGTTCTAAATACCCTAGGAGGTAAAATCTTTCCTTTTCAAGATATTAAGCATCTCTCACAACAATAGTTACACAACATCACAGATTGCTAAAATTTTTTGAAAAGAAAACTTTTATAGGAGATGGATTTACGCTGCAGAATTCATTTCTGAAAAAATTGAAAGTGAGGGGAAATACTGTCCCGTTGGAAAAAGGTAAAACACTCATGTATTTGATGTAATTTTTCTGCTTTCACACAAGTGCATACAATCTGGAACTGATCCACTGATTCAGGTGTAAAATACCAAATCCATAAAATATATATGATATATAAATATGCTATTTTAAAAGGCTGGAAAAGAAAAATGAGAGATGGGAGAGTACAGGACAGAGGAGCACTACTGTATTCTTCCTGATGCTCATAGAGTACAACACCACGAAAGGTAAGTCTTGAACAGGCAAAATTCATCCTAAAAATGGTTTCCAGGTTTCTCTTCACAAGTTTTTGTTGTTGTTTTTGTTTTGGGTTTTTTTCCCCTAATTTTGAACTTCTGGAAAATATAGATGTACTTAGCATCAAAAAATGGTTGAAGAATAAAGATTTGTTAACTTTAAAGCCTAAGCTCTATCTTTTGGTTGATTTTGTTTGTTGGCTTTACCTTCTTTCAGTTGATTATCCAGGAAAAAACCTATCTACTTAAAATTGCTGTCATTAAAACTAGTTCTCAGCTGCTCTCACAGTACTTTACAATGGAAAGACAATTCAGTGAATGGTGAACATGCAGCATTTCTTTTAGACAAGCTTTAGAGCTCATCTACCAAATCGTCTCCTAATCTCTACCACAAAAATTTCCAAACATCTACTGAGACATGAGGGACAAAACCAAACAAAACAGAAAGACCAAGGGAGTTGAAAGAATAAGAACACTACTAAGAGAATTATAAAAATCCATATAACTTCTTTTAGCTTTTTTAATATTCTAAAAGTACTTTCAAGACATTTGAAAGGGAGATAAAGAAGGATTTTGTAGAGGAAAATTTACAGAATTAAAACAACTTAATACTTGGGAATTTCCTCTCAGGAGGTAAGAATTAAACCTGAAATATATAATCTGAAATAGAAAGCAGAAAATGCAAAAGTAAGCAGAGCTTCTGAAAGTCAACAGCAGAACAGACATACCAATAACTTGATGGACAGAATGAGATAAATATAGTTGAGGAAAAAAGAAAGCTTAAAAAAGATGAAAAAAAGTTAAAAAAGCAATGTGCCTGCAGGTAGATCAAGAATTAATACAGTGTTATTTTAGTGAAAGAATTAGTTACTATTCCATCAAAATTCTTAAAATTCTGAAATTAAATCATGCCCACAAGAACTTCATGAACCCATGAAAGGTGGGCCAGGATTCCACAGACAGCACTCTGCAATAAACAATTTCTTTAATCCTAGATTTTTCTGACAGATCTGCATATACTGATAGTCTATTCTTATCCAATAAAAAGTAGTTACAATTCACCTTAAAACTGTTACCTGTGGAGAAACCAGTAGCAAAAAATCTTAGGGCTATTCCCAAATTTTACATCATTGAGGGAAACAACAACAAAAGCTAGAAAGAAACCTAAAACAGTGAGTACACAGACATTTACCAAGCTTTTGTGTCAAAAGCAAGCTGCATGTTACTATTAAAACTCAACATATTCAACTAGCATGAATAAAACGCCTCTTATAGTACCAAGTAGGCAAGTCAAGAGGAAATGGGAAGAAAAACTGACAATAAAAGGTGGCTTTGTTGCTTTATTTAATTCTATTTTTCCACAGATTTCATCACTATTCAATACAACTTAGATAAGCACTGCCAGCTGGAAGCTAATTACATTCAGCTGAACCTAATTATTCAAAACTCCTTAATAAGAGGGGAAGCAATTGCTGTTAAGGACAGACAAGTGGATTGGGCTGAAAAGAGGATAAGAGATTTTAAATCTTCATAGGTGTCAACCTACCGTTGTGATGTTTTGTTGCTATTCTTTCTCCTTCTAATCGTGCTTAATTTCACAATCAAAAAAATAGTCATAGGATTTCCTTTATAGACTCAGATTTACCTAGTCATTTAACTTGTGATCTGAAATAGGATTGTTAAAAGCAGCCTCCTACTATAGCAGTTCTGGGCCTCCCTCCTGCCCAGGTGCTGGGGCCCAGCCTGGGGACTCAGAGTCTTGTCCAGGCTTAGGGATGTGTCTGTCACTTTTCTGTGTGCAGGTTCAACCAGAAGTGAAGATGAGCCTGTATCCCAGAAATGTAGGCGCACATGGACACAGAGTGGGTAAGGTGGGAAGTGACCATAGTGGTGTCACCTGCTCCAAACTCCCTGCTCAATGGGGGAATGAGGGAGTAAAACTGAGCCTAGAAAAAAGAAGGTGAATACGAGAAAAGACTTTTAATGCTTTTGTTTCTCACTAGTCAAATCTATTTTAGTTGGCAATAAATTATTTTTTCCCGAACTCGGTTTGCATTGCCTGTGAAGGTATTTGATAAGTAAATTCTTTTTCTTTTCCTTTACTCATGAGCTTTTTCCACCTTGTTTTCTGCCTCTCTTTTATTGAAGAAAAGGACTGAGGGAATGGGTGGGTGGGCATATGTCAGCCAGAGAAGGTAACCCACCACAGTCATTAGGACACTCCAGGCCTGAAACAGAGCTTATGCACTCCCTGTCCACCCTCAGAGGTTTTCAAGAACAAACAGGACAAAGCCCTGCAGACCTGGCATGACAACTTAGTTGAGATTTGTGCAGGAAGCTCAATTAGGACCTTTAGTCCTTTCAGCTTGAGTTACTCCATAATTCTATGATAATCCAGATGCTTTTTGTTCCAAACAAGCACCTAGTCAGGAAACTTTTAAGAATAAAAGCAGAGCTTAACCAAAGTTAAAGGAATGTTCTGAAATCATTCAATTATCCATAAAATTTGACTGGTGATACAATTTTGTAAGAGGACTGTTTAAAACTGAATTTAGTTTAAATCTGAGCTACAAATTGTTGACATAATATTCTAAAAAGGTGTCAAAAATAGATTTGTAGCATGAACCTATGACTGAAGTGGCTCCTCACGTCAGCCTGCCAATTTTATGAATAGCACAGGTATAATTTAGAAAAAACACAAAGAGAATTACATACCCAAGTGTAACACAAACCACAGAAAATCTGCACACCCCCTAACAAAAGTAAGATCTTTAATGGCCCTGGAAGTCTGCCAGGATGTTTGCAGATAAAGAGTACCAGTTTCCTAAATCCTTTTGTGAAAGACAGTTGCCGTAAAAGGGGGAAAGCAACTAAACAAACATTGCAACAACACCAAGTTGCTTGCTAGTCTGCTATGGGAGGAAAATGCTTCTTGATTATAGATCTGAGGATCTAGGAAGAGTTTAAAGAGTTAACCCTCTACAAAATCACAGTCTCATAGATTTTTTAAACAGCCACATATGACTGTCTTCAGTGACCTTTCTCAATTGCTGTGTGATAGTTCTGCTGTATCATGTTTTGAAGCCTTCCTGCCATCAGCTGTGCAGTGTGTTCTGTACTGGTTCATCTCATAACGTATTAATGTTCCTACATTCCTTGATGCCAAGCCGTATAAGGCTGCATTTTTAGAATCATTCTATGTAAAAAAAGCATTTCTCTCCAAGAATTTAGTTTCAGGACAGAGCTATGTTTGAAGTTATATAATGAGATCCAAGAAAGGTGATCTGATGGCTGATATTATCCAGGCCTCATAATTATTTTTCATGTCTGGAAACCACAGCTCACTTGAAATTGGAATGCTGATTTCACAGTTCAGCAAAAAAGGATATGCAAATTATGGTAGTAAAAGTTTCAGTATAAAACTACCACGTTCTCCTAGCCTGTTAAAATCTATTGGAATAGATTGGGAGGCATAAGTCAATGCAAGTTGCACAAAGAACAGGTTTATCTTCAATTGGTCTGAAAATGAAAAAGTAAGTATTAACAGCAATAGTCATCTACGCGACATTTATTATTAGAAATACATAAAAGATGAAAAGGTAATTGTAGTATTAATTCAGTTATATGTTTTTACAGGCTTGAATTATTTTATGAAGACTTAATTAAAACTGAAGTTAATCCTCCACTGAGACCCATCTGAATTGCTAACAGTTTAAGGCATTGCCTTCAACTACAGCCAGTTATGTTTGGACCACAAAACGTTTCACAGAGCTAAGGTAAGTGAGGAATAACTTGACTTGAGGAAACAGAGCCAGGCCTAGGAAAGGCAGTCTTAATGAAATTTCAAATTTTTTACTCCATTTTACCATAAGGTCTGAACATATTCAGTCATACTAACAGTCAGCCAGAGGCTGATTTCTTGAGGAAGGACAGTGGAACTTCTTTCACTGTTACCTTGAAGATTTGTCTTCATCATAGCAGACAAGAGTTTAAACCTGAGCTACAAGTTGCTGACATAATATTCTAAAAAGGTATCGAAAATAGATTTGTAGTATGAACCTATGACTGAAGTGGCTCCTCACGTCAGCCTGCCAATTTTATGAATAGCACAGGTATAATCTAGAAAAAACACAAAGACAATTACACACCCAAGTGTAACACAAGCCACAGAAAATCTGCACACCCTCTAACAAAAGCAAGATCTTTAATGGCCCTGGAAGGCTGCCAGGAATAGGAATGTGTGTTCCATCACATTCTCTCCTTGGATAGATTGTTAATGTCCACTATTTTCTTCCTATGACAAAGAAATGAGGGTGCATAAACATGTGATAAGGTGTGGAATATTTCTGTCAGATATATTCATCAGGAGTTTCTAAACAGAACTGATCAAAGTAACATTTAGAAAACAAATGGCAAAAATATAGTCTCCTTTGCAAGAATTTTTACATTGATAATATTGCGGCCTTATAAAATAAAACAGATCTTTCTTATCCTCCCTCCCTTCTTGACATAAAAAAAAATATAATATTTCCTATCTTCATTTATGAGTATCCTTGAGAATATGCAAAACAAAATGCATTGTACTTTCCATCAGAGTCATTCTTTTGTGTTATCAATCAGCTGTTTCAATGTCATTCAGTGTGGCAGGTAATAACTATCCACATATATGGAGTCAGTAAATAAAGGCATGAAATATGAAACTGCCTATAAATGTACAAATTTTCTCAAAAGTTTAAAAATGTTTGACACTAACAATTTTTCAGTATAATGTTTCTGTTATTACCCCTGCAGTTTAAGAGTACTAGTATTCATCAAGGATGCTAAATAGTAATAATGTTTTGTTAAATCTGTAAAATTGCCTGTTGCTGAAGTTAGGCATCCAACATTTTAAATACAAAAAACAAATAGTAGAATATTTAAAGCTTTCCAGAGTCTCCAAAACTAAAAATATGTTTCTGAAAAAAGAAATGGGGAATTTTGTATTAAAAAGCAGAAGATTTTTGAGGACTGGTAAGTAGAGACCATAAAGCTGATTCTCTGTGTGTCTCAACATGACATTGTCCTTCAGTCACTGAAGGAAATCCTTCCAGCTCCCATGGTTTTGTCCTCGTACTTTTGGATTTACTGTGGAGAGATCACCTGCATGACTGACAAAAAAGCCACAAAGTTATCTGGAGATATCTAATTTTTGACTATTCATATTAGACTATAGTTCATGACCATTTCAACATAAATCTATGCTAAAAGGTTGATGATTTATACTTTGGACTCTATGTAGCAAAAGCGAATCTCTCTTACTTTACTGAAGTTTTGTGATAGTTCACTGATAGATTTCACTAGAAAGTGAAATTCAATAAACAGTCAGGTGTATGGCATTTCCTTTCTCCCAAGTATACTTCCATAGTACTACACTAGGCTGCTGTTTGCGAAACAGGCAAAGATGCTTTTAGGAATATTTCAAACCTACAGGCTTCAGAAAAGAAAGAATTTGGCATTCTTTTTCCACCTTGAGATCTAGAGAAACTTTTCACACAGGAAGGGGGGAGGAGTTCAACGTATACTCAATGTATGCTGGTGAGGTGTTTGCCTCGATTTCCCATTCAAGACCTTAACATTGAGCTTCTTAAAGGAAACAACCAGAAAGACAGGAAAACAAACAACATGAGAATGAGGAGGAAAAATCTCTCTGTTATCCAGATCTGAATTTTACACTGCCTCTTCTTTGCTGTTCTCCTTTAAAAATGGTTCAGTCACTCTACTCTCACAGCCAGAAACATGGTGACAAAGTCGCATCATAGTTGAGTGATTGCGTAGAACCAAAGCTTTTAATAATGGATCGACAAATTAACTAGTTCTTAACTATTAGCATATGAATAATAATTCTTCCTCTCCACTGCACTTCTTAAAAAAAAAAAAAAAAGCATGACAAAACCACTAGCTTGAGAAATCCATTATTTTAAAAAGATCTTTTATCTGTCAAACAGTGAAAATAGAGAGAAAATGCAAAGACAGTAGAGATTCAGGCTACTTGTTGCAGTGTTCTACCAAACACTGCATGGGGTGACTCTATAGGGAACCGGTTCCCCATGGGGTTTACTAGATCAATTTTTTGGAACAGACAACCTCTGCCTTCTTAGTTCAACTTTTTTAAGCTCCTCCTAATCTGATTCCTTCTTAAAGCTTTCCTTTTCATCATGTCTTTCCTTTATACATTGCTGACTTCATCAGTATGCAAATGTCAGTCATTGCATATATAGTGCAGTGGGTTTCAGGGAAATATGGACAATGGTGTCTGTATTCTCTGTAGTCTCATTGTATCTCCTTTGCTAGCGAAATAAAAGTATCTGGAGTAAAACCAGAGGTGATTTTCGTTTTGAATTACTTTGGTAAGACAATATTTTTTCAAAAAGTATTTAGTAGTCTGCAGTCATACTACCACCTCTGAAAAACACAACACCATTTCAAGTAACCTCCAGGCTAAATAAAGTTTATTCAAGGTCACGGCCTTTAATGAGTTCGCTGGATATCTTACAAAATTATTGAATATATTGAAAAGTAGGACTTACCTAAAACCATAACTATTTTACTATAAAGTAAAATCTATTTTATTAAATTGTAAGGAAGGAAATTAATTAATATCACCTCACAATTTCTGTAATGCACCACACAGTTTTTTTAGATTATACCATCTTTTGTATGATATTAAAGATCAAAAAACAAAGACATGCATCTGGGTATACAGATAATCTTTTTAAATGAAGGGGTGATGCCTGAGGTTAAAAAGTAAATCTCTGCAACAAAACCATGAATTTTAACCTGTATTTTCATAAATATTTGAAAGAAGGAAACTTATGCTATAAAGAAAAATGTTGCTTACTGAGATATTTAAATCTTTATAATGTGTCATGAAATGTAGCAAAGTTTTCATGGCTCATACATCATAAATTTTTTTTGAGTTTTTGAAATATGGAAATATTAATTAAAACAAATGTCTGAAATGAATGTCTGAAACTGAAATTCCATCTTGACATTGACATGCTTTCTGGAAAAGCTATTTTTATTGCCAATACTCCTGAAGTCTCAGGGAAACTCTTAGATTTCATTTCTAGCTGTTGGATGGTAAAAAGACAATAAATTTATAATTCCAAGAATTGGTTTTCTGTAAATTAATGTTTCCTGTCTTAAGAAACATCAAAAGTTCTGAATATCAGTAGTATAATGTAGATTATCAAATGTAAATTAGATTACTGAATATGTAGAAGTTACTTATTAGTAACGCCAAAAATAATAGGTGGTCACATCTGAACTCTGCAGATATTATATTATATAAGGTACATTAGTGCTTCAGTGCTTGACGTTCCACGCAGACCTTTTTTTTCCTACTAGAAAAATATTTTTTTTCTCCTTTTTTCTAACTTTTCATTTTGTGGGATCCTTTGTGTCTGAATTTTCTTGCAGTGGCCAAGGCGGGGTGGAGTCTAGAGCTGTCTGGGAGTGTCTAGATTGCTACTCTATACCATGCATCTCATTGCTGGGGGATGTGGCTTCGGTGGGGAGAAAAGGCGAACACATTTTCTTTTTGTCTTGGTGGTCACATGGATCTTGGTTGGGGTGGTGACCATCTTTTTGTGTGTGAATTGCCCTCTCTTTTGTATACTTTTATTGCTAATATTGTTTCTGTTACTGTTTGCTTCTTGCCTCACTGCCGTTATCAAATAAATTTTTCTTAACTCAGAAACTCTGCTTTTTTCTCCCTCTCACCAGAGGGAGTAGGAGGAGGGAAACGAGTCAGTGGGGTTTATTTTCCAGCTAAGTTTAAAACACAGCACTGGTATTTGAACTTTTTTCTACTAACTATTAGCAGTAATCCAAATGTGGCTTGTTAAGCATATGCTACAAATGTTATATTCCACTTCATTGTCAAATGTCCCAAACGTTGTATTCCATTTTATTGTCAAATGCCCCAAACAGGATATTTTAGCTCATAACTTTAAAACATGAAGTGCTGCCAAATTGTCTGCTACCAGCATGTACAAGATAAATTGTCATCATGACTTCTTCCTTCAGGGATGTTGACCATGTCCCAAGATAAAACATGGGAACACTATCATTTTCACTGAGATGTGTCATTAAAATCAACAGTGGAGATATACTACAGTGGTTGCTTCCTTTATAATGTTTTATTTAAATTATAATATTGTATTTAAAATAGTGCCTATATTCTTAGGTTATATATATTACAGAATTAGAAACGGTCACCATCCTGTTATTTATCATATATTCTTTCCAGATGGTTTGCCACTTAATTAAAAGATTTTTCAGTAGTTTTTCTGTTTGAAGAGACAGTGCCAATTTCCTCTTCTGTGATAAATGTAACTAAAATTGAGAAAAAGGCAAAAGAAATACTTTTAAAGGATCCAGGAAAATGGGAATGTTGTTCATATCTACTTCTGCAGGCAATAGATATTGGAGATGTGAGGTTTATAAGCCCCAGAAGAATTATACTTGTTTATTTTTGTATTTAATTTCTGTGAAGTTTTGTTATGTCACGCAAGAATAATAGTAGAAAACATGCATTATGTGTGTATTAGGATGATGTGGGTGGGGGATATTTTTCTTGTATTTAAATGCCAAAAATTATTTTTAATTCAACATTGTTATTTAAACTTGTTTTTAAAAAAAAAAAAAAAAGGCAAATTGAAAAAACTCCACAATCAAACAAAAATCCCCTCAGGATTCCTTCTTTGCTGGGAAAAACTAAGAAACAAAGTTCTTCCCTTTCCTGACTCCATTGAACAGAACTTCCCAGCCTTTTGCTTTTAAATTTGTCTGCTCTAGATCTAGCTTGAGAGAACTCATATATGAAACCTGTCAAATAACATACAGAGAAGTCTGTGAAAATTTTTAATTGTATTTATTTGTGTACTATAATGTTTCCTGATTTGTCTAAAGGACTTCCAAAAAGAAAATGAAAATAAGAGCCATGGATATTATATATATCTTCTACTGCAATTTTCTGTGTGATCTACCTTTCTGAAAGCTTCTTGCCTGTTTCAGTTACCAGTTTCTAAACAAGATGAAGGTCAGATTTCAGATTTCTCCAACATTTAGAGTGTTAACTCACTTCATGTATGTTTATTTGTTAAAGGAATCATTTTTTTAAGCTCTCAGAGACAAAATTGGTTCCTTAGATAAATGCTTTTCTAGATCTGCTTTTTGAAAAGTGTTTGGAACTCTACATGATATTATTAATATTTTGTATATTTTTCTTATTTACTTATTTTTAGAAGCATTGCTAATGAAGTATGTTTTTCCAAACTTCACAACTTGGTCCTACGTTATCACCTTAATACAAAACACTACTTTATGTAAATATGAGGCTTTCCTTCTTATTTTCTATCTTTCTTGCTTTACAGGAAAGCTGATGAAAAGCCAATACATAAATTGTCATGACACAACTGAGGAAGAGACCAGGTTTCAGTAGTCCTTGCAAGACGAATGGATCTTCAACACCTTCTGGACTTCTTCCCAGCACAGCTCCTGCAAGAGTTCTCTGTTAGGTGCTCTTTTCTTGCTTATGGGTAACCTGCACTGCTCAGTCTCTTGGTTGTACTATCAGACTTAACAGGGTTAATAGAAAAATACACACACAACACAACAACTCCACTACCGCCTTCCCAGTTCTCATATTTAGAAGGGAAGGGGACAGGAATGAAAATGCCGTAACAATTGTGTTAATGTGTTCAGTTAATTCTTTGTCCATAATTTGGATCTTGCAGTCACTGAAGTGCATCATCACAGTAAAACTGAAAGCAAGCAAATGAAATATATATTTGAAGGACTTCTTGATGGAAATATTTTTCTCATTTGTGAGGCTATGTGAAGGATAAGAAAAGTAAGAATGATGTTTTTTTACTGTAATTTCCTAAGGAATGGCACATATAGGAAAATGCTCATAGGAGCTATAGCTCTGTGTATTCAAAGAATAGGTTTCAGAAATGATCTTTCAAAGTTGTATATGACTGAAATTTTTAGTGAAATTTATTCCTTGTTATTATTAATAAAGTGTTATTTACAACTGCATGAATAGATCAGTGCAAGAGAAAAAAACCTTAAGGAGACATTCTAGGCACATGTAAATTAGTGTATTTGTGTTGTCCTTAATGAGATTGGAGCAATTTACACCAGTTGAGGAGTTACATTAACATTAACTGACAAATATTACATTTACAAGTTTAATAAGGTTAATACTGCTTCAGAGTTAAATTTTCTTCTTGTACACTGGCATGTTTCCTATGTTCCTGAAGAGAGAAGAATTTTCATTCTAATTTCCAAATTTTTTCAATCCCAGAGCATTTCTTGCTATGGATGTATTTTTAGAATTATATTGAGGCTCAGGGGCTTAATTTAATTACATGATCATGTGCTAGGTCACTGTCTTTTTCCTTTAGGATATGGTATTTTCATAACTAATTTACACTAGCAGCTGTGAAGCTGCATACATTTGAAAAACTGACTTTTTTGTAAGTTAAATTCTTCATATCTGAGAGAAAGACAAAAAGCTGTTAAAATATAAAACATTAATTTGGCTGATATTTTTGTGTCTACAGGGGCAAGATAATCTCTTTTCGGTTGTTTTACAGATCACCATAGAGGTACTGTCTGTGCTTTGGACAGTAGAGTGTTGCACAAGAGATTTTTGATGTAGAAGAAAAACTAGTGGATGTATTTTTTAAATGGACAGACATAGAAAGACTAGATAATAACACTCTGAATAAAGATGTAGTCTTATGTGTACATTTGAAAATAGAAAGTAAAGCTAGCAATTTAGTGTAGACTCAAGATTTCAAGTTTTCTGCCATATCTATTTCCAAAGTGAGCCTGAGGTCACAGTGGTAGTCTTAGTGCTGGAGGAGACTGTGAGTGCTAAACTTATTTTATACTCTGAGGTTACCAAATAGAGTTCTAATATTTACAGCACATTTTGTGAATTATTGTTTCTTGCTTGTGGCTTTCAATCATTGAAATAGTTTGGAGAACAACTGAATTGTAGTCTAGTTTTTGGAAATTTTAGTAACGGATTTAAGATTCAGAATATATGCCTTATGTTTAACTGACTATACCAATTGAGAAATAATGGCTTATAAACATTTTGCCAGCATAAACAAAAAAACTTAATCAAAAGCAATTGTGTTGTGTGGATAAAAACATTGCATAACCTTTACTCAAGTTGTTTTATATATCAATATATAAAAACCACAGAAACTTAAATTTGTGACACACTGCATTCCTACGCGTCTTCTATTTGAAAACCTTTGTTCAAACTGCATGCTGTGCAGTTCCTCCAATGCCTCTGTACTCTTAGAAGAAGGAACAGGATAAATCAATAGATCAAAAAGGGGGCACACTGTTCTCCAGAGAGCAATTAACGATCATTTGCATATTCTGTACAATTTAGATGTGAAATAAAAGCCATGTGTCCCAACTGATGGCTGAATTTTGCTCTACCATTTCCCAGAGGAAATTATAAGAAAACAAAATTTAGCAGCAGAAGAGAGAGTCTTATTTTAAAGAACTTCACATTTAAAGGTATCACATCTAAAGTCCTGTGCATGCTTGCATTTCGGGGAAATCTGTATTTTTCCACATTTTATTAACAGCAACAGACAAGCTTCAATTTGTATCTGGTTTTGATTTTTCCCTTCTTTGTTCAGGGTCAGTATTTTAGGACTTTACAGATTTCTTGGATAGTGTTCGTCAATGTAATAACCACCCTTCTCATGCCACTAGGGTTATTCTCACAGTAATCTCTATTTCTTGAATGGTCTTAATTTATGAGTACCCTTCTAGTTCTCCTGGCTAGTTTGCTATTTTATCTCTCTTTACTTTTCTCTCATCTCTCTTCCCCCCATCCATCCCCTCCTTTATTGCTGAACTTTGTCTATAGCACCTTGGCTCCACTGAACCACTGTGTGTCTACAGAATGGCACCTGCAAGTGAGGGCACAACCACAACTGAGATCACTCATGGCACTCGGCTTGCTTGTCTGTCTTGCAGAATAGTCTGGCTCCTGCTGCTAACAGAGAAATTACTAATATTTTAATTAAAATATTTTGTATCTTAAGATTCCAGTTTAAAATGCATCACTACTAGTTAAGAAATAGAAACACTTCTTGAAGATGAGCAAAGGAATCTTACATTTCAGGAGAACTTGTAACATTGTATGTTCTGGTATTTTTTATTCAACGAAAAAGATTCAGCCTAAATCATGCTCTTCAGGCAGTAATTTTTATATATTTTCTTGAAATTGAGCTCCAGTTCAAAGCCAACATTAAAATTGTGTCCATCTCACAAAGTGACATATTGAATGAATAGTTTTCATAGGAAGATGACCTTTTTTTACCAGTCCATAGAAGATTTTGATAAAGATCTAATGTGCTTTCTCAATCATGTACTTGAGATAACTTTAAAGGGAATCTACATTTTAAATGGAAAGGTATACCTTAAATCACATTTACTGCCGAAGATACTACAAGATATTTATGTGCGCTAATTTTGTCTGGGATGGGATAAATTTTCTTCATAGTAACTAGTATAGGGCTGTGCTTTGGATTTGTGCTGAAATTAACTGTTTTAGCTATTGCTGAGCAGTGCTTAGACATTGTCAAGTCTTTTTTTGCCCCTCACACTTCACTAGTGATGGGGCTGGAGATGCTCAAGAAATTAGGAGGGGACACAACCAGGACAGCTGACTCCAACTGACTCAAGGGATATTCCACAACATATGGTGTCACATTCAGCATATGAATCTAGGGAAAAGGAAGGAAGAGGGGGGAAATTCTGTGTGATGGCATTTGTCTTCTCAAGTCAACATTACATATGATGGAGCCCTTCTTTTTGAGGATGGCTGAATAACACTGCCATGAGAATAACTGCCCATGGGAAGTGTTGAAGGTCTTTATCTCAACCCATAAGTTTTCTCACTTCTACTCTTTGGATTCTTTCTCCTTTATTTTGGGAGAGTGAGCAAATGTCTGTGTGGGGCTTAATTGCCATCAGGGGCTAAACCATGTCACCTGTAAGTGAGTTATATATTACAAAGATAAAAATTGATGTCAAGAAACACAGTTTACAGCTGAGTCTATTCTGATAAAAGTTATTTTCAAAAACGAAACTGCCAGTGTTCATTTGGAATATACTTGTAGCTTTAGTTTAGGCGTCCAGTTCACTGACAATTATACAACTAGTGACTGGACCACAGATGCTCAGTGTTTATATTTCCTGATCAAGATCCAATTAAAAGCTTACCATCTGTCATAAATCTTTGTCTCCATACAGATTTCAATACAAGTGACATGCATCAACATTCAAGCTTTAGCCTTTTATTTTTGTCAAGTTATCCAAACATTCCTTTACTAGGAGTTTTTTTTTTTAAACCCCAGGAATTTGTTTGCCTGGTTTGTTTGTTTGTTTTTGCTATAGCCAGAGGTTCATAGGTTCTTTGAAAAAAAATGTTTTGGAATATAACTCAGTTATTATTAATTAATGTTGATAACTTCATTGTAGATTTGGCAGATTTAAGACCAATGAGAATTTTATAGGAAAATACTGACTGGAGAGGATTTCAGAAAAGTATCATAAAAGAAAATTCTTTGGCTATGTAAACATGGGACAGGTTTTTTAAATATTTTAATCCAAAGTGAATTCCTAGAAATGTAGAAAATTTTGACATTTATTTTCTAGAAATAAATTTTAAATCTTAGGGTATCCATGCCTTTTTTTTTTTTTTTTTTTCATGAGAGTATAAACTTCTATTAGTTTACTGGAGTAGGAGCTAGATTCCTTTGGTTAAACCAAAGACAGTGTTTATAGGACTGGCTGATATCTCAGACCACTAGGAGTTCAGAACCCTTTTGGGAAGGCAGTTAGAATGAATCAACTTCCTCTATGACATCTAGATATGCTCGCCCATAGAAAACTGAAAAAATTTCATATGTGATACTCCACTGTGATTCCTGCACAGATTGGAGATTCATAAATTGTAACATATAGAATGAATACACACTTTTAGGTATTTTCTTTAGTAAAACAGAAAAAAATGTGTAATAATTCTTCTATGCTGGTCAACAAATTGCAATACTCTTCACAATCTAACAACTTCCTGTAACTGCAGGAAAGGCTTCAATTATTCTCTTGTATTTTGTATTTAGTAATTTCCTTCCTCTATACTTTCACGTCATTTACCTCAAAGAAGAGAGGGATAATGCAATATATGTCAAAGCCATCACTGTACGAGGATTGAATTGCAGAAGCCACCTCTTAAGAATAAAGTGTGTTCCTAGAAAAGTATGAAAATATTGCAATTTATAGTTGAAAATAAAAAGATCAACTTCATACTGAACCTGAAATGTCCATTTTTTAGTATTATTAAACCTACTGAGGCACATGTCACGGATGGAGTGGGAGCTCAAATAAAGTTTATTAGAGAAGCCTTGATGTTGAGTCACAAGGTGCAGAGAAGACCCCTTTGCTTTCTAAATCCCTTCTGAGAGAGGATCCTGAGTGTGGCCCCAGATGTTCTCAATGATTTACATATAAAATTAATCATTTATTATGACAAATTATTAGATAAAATATCTTAATCAGAATTATTTACTGCACAGTATAAAAGCTAAAACTACTAGTTGTGTATAGTATAGGATAGTGCATTATATCAGAGCAATTATTAACAAAAAGAAACAATTATTAAGTAGAGATTGATATAACTCACCATATGTTTGCACATGCACAGATCTTGTTCTCTTAACCCCAGAGAGTAGCTCTGGGAGAGTCACCCACTTCCAAGGAGAATATGTCAGAAGAACCTAACCATAACAAAGTGGACTTTTATGGTGTAAAGTGATCTGACTGCCAGTTATACATCTCCAGGTCATCTTAGCAGCTTATGTGTCAAATCTTTGCCTCCCTACCAGGATGTTAATTCAGGGTTAGTTGCCAGACTGGATTTAACATAATTCAACACTAAAACCAGTATATGGTGCCCCCCTCAATCCACCAATGATAGCTTTGCAAATACGACATTGTCTGAATTGTTTGACAACCTTCTAGGGCAGAGCATCCAAGGCAGAGCACCGTGATACAGCATCTTAAACGTTTCAGAGGAAATATAGTGATATAGCATCTTAAATGTTTCAGAAGAAAACATAATTATACTGAGGCATGGCTGTATACAAAAAGAATTTTGAATCCTCAAGAGCTCAAATCTATAACACACGTTATTTAGGTTCCTGGATCATGGAGAAGAATCTGAACTCTATATTAGCAGTGTTACTTCTAAAAGCACAGTATTAGTATTAAACTTCCCAAAAAAGATCCCAAACAGTCTTCTGAGAAAGACATGACTGCAGGAGCCTTTCTTCCTTAACATCTTGAATATGAAGCAGTGGCATGCCCAGAATAATCCTTCACTTCTTATGAACATATATCATGGAACTTTGGTTGAAAGCCTGAAAACCCTCCAATGGTCAGTTCTAGTGGTCTGATAAAAAACAGTGCCAACTAAGCAATGTCCCTAGTTCCAAGACTGTCATAACAGGTAAATGTACTATAAAGAGTCATTTTCCATGGAAAAAAAATGAAGCGATGCCTCAGCAAATGTTTCCTGTCTCTAATATCTTTGCAATATAGAGAGCACTGCATGAAAGAATTGTTAGGCTGTAACAAATCATTAAGAAGAAAACAGTGAAGGTATAACTCCATAAATACTCTTCTTCACTTGTGGTTCTTCTGACGTGCTGAGAAACCTTGATATATACGTATGCACACACATATATATGGTTATTCTCCCTCCCTTACTACTTGATTTCCATACAAGCTCAATGAGACTGACTTTTTCTGAGGCCTGATTGACATCTAGAATGCTGTGGATTTTGCTTTGTTAGAAATTTAATTCTCAGCCTGCCTCATAAAGAGGCAAGCAGAATTTTTAAAGTTTACACTATTTAAAGTGTACTTAGGAAAGACTGTTTATGTAGAAATAGGATAGAAAGTTATTTTTCATTATTAAATATCCAGTAGAACAGGTCATGCTTCTTGTCTCCTGAAAGTAGCATGCACAATGTATCTCCAGGTTTTTTTAATAAGCCCAAATTATAATTTTATAATTATTCATATTAAAATCAAATTTTGGCATGAAGTAATTTTTCTCAGTGTCCTTTATTAAATTCGATGGCTAAGTTTTTTGCCTTCCTCAGGCCTCAACTATATTCAAACTGACATATGCTTTCTTTCAGTGTTTTGCCTGTAGCAGAAATGTAGAGTATTCCCCTGGCCTTGCCAATTTAATTGTCGGAAAACCATTTTCTTCTGTGTTGTAGTTTTATTTCCCCTTAACACAAACCTTTATCTGGAGTAATGTATGCAACCTTTTCAGTATGCTGTTAAAATGCCATATTAGTATAATTCACAATAGCTGTAAACATTAAGGAAATTTAATTCTCCAGGTAATCGCCAATGTCGTGTGATGTAAATGGTGCACTAAATAATGAGTTTGGTTTTATGCTATTTCTATATTTTTAAGTGAATCTGCTTATATTTTTAGAAGTTTTGTATCAATTTAATTAAAATCACCTGTTCTATAAAAATTATTCTGTTCACTAAAATGTGACTAAATTGCAGAAATGTGATTAAATGAAGAAGGCATCAATGCTCTATCAGAAATGTTAGCTATACAGATTTTTTTCTTAATTTGTTTCTTAATTTAAAGAGTAACAATATGGAAATAGGAGTACTTATATTGCCTGACTTTTGTTCACATGATATGCTTCTGTACAACTTAATTTTTTTCACTTCTTAGTGAGTGAAATAGAAAATTATGTGCAAGGGAATTGACAGATAAGAGCACACTTTTGAAAGCATAATAGGCAAAAAATAACTGCAATACATTTTCAGAAAGTAGCCCTTTTCTTAACATTAAAGGTTAGAGAAGAATAGTAGATCTTTAATCCTTAAATTTGACAAAGAATTCCCTAAGTGCCAAAGAGCAGCCAACAATTGCCTTCTGGCTCTTTCCCATAATAAGTTATTCTTCTCCACCAAAGAAGTACTCTGCCACACAACTGTAAAAGGACTTAGTCTAAAAATGTTTTATTGAACTGCCAGAGTCTGATCCTTCCTCCTAAAAAGTTAATCTATTTTGTTTAGTTGTTCATTTTTATTTAACTATGGTCTATTAAAAATATAAAATATTTACATATACAAATATAGAAAATATATAACACATGTGTAAGTACAATATACATAGATAGTACTAGGAGCTAAATATTAGCTCTACTCCTTATTTATCTGTTTGTTTTACCATTGTATTATGAAGTTAGACACATTAACTGAAAGTATTTTATTATATTATTTTAATATTCAAAGCATTATTTTGTTTTGTCAGTTTCCTTTCATATTTGACCATGTAGATTTTGTGATGTTTCCTGATCTGTATATTTACCTTTGTTGTTATTCCAGTGCCTTTCTGGTCCACAATGACTCTTACTATCTATCTCATATGGACATTTACCTTCAGGTACCACCTTTCCTTCCGTCACACAGCTGTTATATTGTTATTCTGTTTCATTCTGTCAAATTTGTAGAAAGAGTTCACAGAAAGAAAGGTTTTCTTATGTGTTGTTCTTACAGTCATTTTAACTTCAAGTAGGTTGGAATTTTTTTATTGGTTTTGAAACACAGCCAATGATAGTCACTATATTTTGGTTTTACAGGGGTAATATTTTACACTGAGCCTTCTGTGTTTAATGATTGCATGTGTTAAGACTGAAAAGTACTTTGTCATAATTAGCAGCCTGTGTCTCTGCCAGCAGTGGAAGTCTGGGTAGCAGGAAAATAAAGAGATTAATAAAAAAACCCAAATAAACAATCTCTTAGGGAAGAAGAATGAATTGGACACTACAGAAAAAATACAGAGTTCATCATTATACAGCAACTAGACTGAATTAATTTTCTAATTAGAAATCAGAAAGCATTGCTTGAAAGAAATACTCTTGAAATACCATTGCATAATTATGATTGGATTCTAAGAAGTACTTAACACAAATTTTGTGACACTCGATGATTAACATCTTTGAAAATTCCATTTGTCATTCTCTACCACTGAGATGAAAAAGCAGTCTGCAGTGGCCATGAGACATTGCCATGTACCTAGAATACCCTGAAACCACAAAAGACTGTTGTTTCCTTAATTTGCATATGTTGGGTGGAATCTCTAGGGATTCAAAGGGATTCTCCATGAGGAAATATGAGGGACAAAGGGATTCTCCATGGGGAAACATAGTTTTAGGTTTTTCTCTGGAAGTATGCACATATGAAGTACAAGTAAAACATCATTTTTGTATGTGAGGCCAGTGATTTGGGTCATGTGTACAAAAGGTGGAGGTACTTATTGATGCAATCACAAATACAATGGCACAAGTGCCCTTGTAGACTTTGACTTCCTCATCCCATATTGAGATTACTGTAGGAGTTTATGACCTTGTGTATATCCCTAATTCTTTAATAATCACTACTTACTATCTCTGATTCTAAAAGTAAAAAGTAAATAAAATTTTACTGAGATCCACCTAATTTAACACTGTAAACTACAGACAAATTTTAATCAAAAGAGCTCTTAATCACAACTACTAGAAGTGGATATGACATTTATACCATCATTAATAACTTACCTCAAATGCTTCACATCAACTTAAATATGCTGACATTTGGAGCTGTAATTAAACATGAGAATGAAATTTATGACAATGCTACACAATGCTAGAAAGTTTTCTTTCCAACTAAAGGTACTGTCTCATATCCTAAATCTAAAATGTCACTATAAATTAGTTACTGTTGCAACATAAAATAGAATATTCTAGCTTCAGGTGTGTCATTAAACCTGCATCTTCCAACTTTAAAAAAAGACGTTTCAAAATGAAAAATTGTTGGCTCCAACTTTTTCAATTTCAATGTTGCATTAGATGCCAGAAATGACTTAGAAAATGATAGCCTCTGGATAAAGCAGAATGTATACAAACTGCTTCATTTTACATCTCAATAGTCTAAGTTGACTGTATTAATCAAGTGGAGGCAGTTATGACAGTAATCAAATAGACACCTTCTACCCGACCTTGCAGATTTTTGTTACTAAAGGGTTTAAGGTTTTCTGAAATGATGTTAATCCTCATTAAGAGTGACACAGGTCATACTGTACAGCATTGCAAGTTGCTAAGTCAGGGGGGGAAAGAAAACAGCATCTCATATTAAACACCTCTAGGTTTTACTACAGGCAGGAGACATGTATTGTTATTCTTTATCTCTTCATTCCTAGAATCAGCAGACTTTTCTGGTTTATTTCTACTCCACCTCAGAAAACAACATCTGTAGCAAAGTAAGAAAATACGCACTGCTTTTCCACTCTACAGAATAAATGAATGGCATAAAATTAAGATTTCAAAAGGCATCCTGTGTCCTACTGTGTATGTTTATATACTGTTTCCATTGCTGATATGATGAATAAACAATTTCCCCCTCACTTTCTTTGTGAAATACAAAGTACCCAAATTTAAGTACCCTAAATTTTAGGGTGGCTGCCTTGAATTGTGTTTGGAGAGTTTTTCCCCACAGGCATTCTTCCATGTATATATCCATCTTCCATTTCTTTGCCACCCAACAAACCCCTAAATTGGACAAATTCAATTTTTTCCCCATATTTCTTTTTCTTTACATTGTCTTTTTAAACCTCTTTTCTTTCTTTTTGTCAGAGTTCTTTATTTCTAGTCTGACTTCCTTTGAATTTGCAATTCTCTTTCTGTACACCATTTATTATTGACTATTTTCCTCTTCCATACATTTTTCTCTGTTCTTAACTTCTTATCTTTTTATTCCTTTTGTTGCTATGTATTCTGCTGCCTTCTTTTTTTTTTACATATACCTTTATTTGTCTCTCCTGTTAGCATATTTTTTGTTATTCTAACAGCAATAAAAGATTGCCACATGTTGTTGTCTTTCACATACAACAAAATTACTTTATAGATGCACTGTTTTCACAAAAGGAATGGTGGGTTTATTGGCAATATTTTACAGTTGTTCAAAAACTACTGGTCAAGGAAAATTATTAGAATAACCTAAGATACTGTGTGCTTTAGTACATTTTCTATCCCTTCACTGTCATTGCTGCCAGGAAAACTAATTAAAACCAATAAATTCTAAAGGTTAATATATACTCATAGTTAGCTAGAGAATTTAATAGCTGTCCAAGAAACTTGGATAACACCTTAAAATATTTAAAGGTGGAAAATTAGCCAGAATTTACTGTCGTTGTCAGTCTGCTTCATAACTATGATGACTCATGTTAGGATACTGCTATGTTAATAATGGTATTTTTTTATTAAGTCATCTGTTTTGACAGGTTTTCTGAAGGACTCTTTAATCTCTTTTCCTTATTAGATAATGTGATACTTTCATTATGAAACCATATTTCAAAAAATATTTTCTACTTTTGCATTTTTTTCCTGTAATTTCTATCAGCTGCTCTTTTTTATGTTGACTAGAACCAAAGAGGAACTGGTTGTATAAGTATTCATTCCTTTATTTTATTTTTTGGAGATCAATAATGTATAAAACCCTAACTCTTGTGTAGATATATGTGTCATGTGTCTGTGAAATCCTAGCTTCCCTAGATTTGACTTGACCTCAAAGAAGCCAGAATTATACTGATGTATTTTGAAGAACATCACCCATTCATTACTGCTGACAACACATCCTAATGTATGCTTTTGATATACCTGCATTGTATTATTATTGTACCTTGTAAGATAAAATGCCATCAATTCAATTAAAATATTCTGATTTGGATTGAGAAATAAATCAGATTCAAACCTTTGCAGGAATTTCTAAATTGATTTATAGTTTTCATGTATAAATTTTGTTTACATTACTGTTAAGTACCAGACAGTTTATAATTTTTTTTTGCCTGCTCATTTAAGTGCAGCTTTTGTATGTTCTTAGTCATAGCCACAGATGGGAAAGATATAAAATGTTTATTCTAAATCATGTAGATAGTTCTATAGAATCAATTGAGGAAACAGATGCATTAAAATTACGTTTATTGTTGTCAGGTTTAGGTCCTGGCCATTGCATAGTGCAGTTCTGTGTGAATACATTCAAGTTATAACAGATATATACTTTGTAGTTGTCTAAACTTGTTGTTTAAGAAAATGGCAAATATTTTGATTTATCCAGGATAGCTTTATTTAATTTGTATGTGAATAGATGAATAGTGCATGGATAATTATCAGAGCTGAGGCTCAACTCAACAGTATTTAATCAATGAATTCCTCTCCCTATGGAAAGAAATTACCTTTTGCATCACCTAGAGTAATTTTCTTGCCATGGTACATCAATTCTGACCTTTTCCCTATACCCACTACCAAAGTATTTGACAGCATGTATGGCTCCTTCAGGACACACCATAATTTCCTCTGTTAGCTAAAAATTCAGTGGATTCCAGCATGTGTTTAAAACTTGAAATCTCAGGTTTCTGCTTTCGAACTTTTACAGCATTTTGTAATTCACTTCAAAAAATGAAATTAAATTCAATAGTCAAGTAAAAAATAGTTCTGCTTTCCATTTGAAATATGGAAACATCTGGTTAAGTCAGTATAAAATATATTATAATTTTGTAGAAACAAGAGTCTGGTTCGAACATACCTGTTTACATGTAAAGAAAATAAGATGTTCTATGACTCCTGTGGCGCTCAATGTTTCATTTGTTTCACCTATCCAGTTTCACCACTACAGCTCATGGTTGCATTGTCCCAACTCACAAACTCTGGTGCATCAATCCCTCCAGCCTATAGATCTTCCTATTCTTCTACCACAGCTACAACACCTGAAGTCACAATTTCCATACCTCAAGAAGTTGTCTCAGCGATGAAGGTAGATGAGACCTGGAGAAGGGATGGGAAAAAGGAGTACTTTTAGTCTCTCTTACTAAAATACTCTTCAGCAAGAGAGTCAAAATTCATGGCTCCAGAGAGAGACAGATAATGTAATTTCATGGCAAGTGAAAATTTTTCTGTGAAGGAAAGTCATAACAGACATTTTCTTTCTAAATTATTTCTACTTTGTTTCTAGTGTTTACTTATCCTAAAATTCCCAACTAGTTTCAGGAACAGAACCCACAAGCCTCTCACCCTGCTTGAGCATCATTGACTACTCTCTCTTCACCTACACCGACACCCATCCATTCCTTTTGCTCAGCTGCACAAGAGCAAATTCCTGCCAGACTGGGCCTTTCTGAACAGAGAGAAAGGAGGGAAAGCTGATTACTAGCACTTTAATTAATGTACTTAAAAATTTAATCCGAAATACAGAAGCTTTTGCAAACAGCAAAGCCCCCTAGTGGAGGTACACTTTGAACGGATAGAACCTCTTTCCCTTGAGCAGTTAATGTTACCAAACACCACCACAAAAATTCATCAGCTTTAATTGTATCAGCGTGGATAGCATTTTTTTTTTTCCATGTTTGCAACTCTCCATCTTTAACCCCAAGTTTTGGCACTGAACTCTTTAATAACTTCAGGTTTTAGGCAGAAATTACATATCTATATAATCATACACGAGTGGAGGAGAGATGAGAAAGTGCAAATCTGGAAGAAGGAAGCTTGTTTCCTCAAATAAACAGAATAGCTTACATTCTTATTCTACTGCAAACTGATCTACGTAAAGCCATTTTCACTATCAGAGCTCTCAAGTTTACATATTACATATAACAGAGGGTCTAAGCCTGAAGCAGCTACTTTCAACACAGTTCCTAAAGATTTGTCAACTGCTTGTAAATCTTTGCCCCGTTTATCCACTTGTGATACAAGAGCCTAAATGCTGTTTTTCATTCTTGAAAATGCTGCCTCTAGGAAAATATTCTGCAATTTACAAACAACCTCTTCATAATGAACTATTAAACATGTGTACTGCTTACTTGCATTGCAATATGTTAAGAACAAGTGTTCCGAATATTAATTCTTTTTGCAAATAAACAGATGTTTTGGATGAGAAAGTTTCATGGTTGATACTAGCTGTTTTCACTTGAAATTTTATTAGGGCACTTCTCCATCTACTTACCAACACCAGTGCCTTAAGACACAACTGGTTTCACTTGCCAGGTGTTTCAGCAGTTGTTTTTTTGCATTATCTCATATAGTTCATTTCTGCCTTCAAGTCCAGGAGTTTTGCACATTAAGATCTGCAATTTGTAATTTCTGTTAATATTTAAGGTTTTCTTTTCTCTCTTCCCTAATTCCATGTACAGTAGAATGAGAAAACAAATGAGAAAGGAAAATTTATTTACTCTCCTAGAATATATTGAAAAAATACTTGGACATATTTTTCCTCAGAGAAAACTACTTCAGTGCAAAGTAACAGAAGTCAATTCTGTTAAAAGAGTACCACATTATGCATCTATGATCTGTATTCAAGGATTAAGCTAGTACCATGAATTTCCTGTAGCAAAGATCAGTTCTTATGTGAAAACAACCTCTCCATTTCAGAACTAGTTATGCACTCTGTTAATAAGTACATTTCAGAATGCTATGCATCACCTTACTTTAACCATTGCACTTCCTAATGTGGTGTCACAGAGCACGTTACTCCAGGAGACAGCAGGGGCAGGCTGCACTGAAAGAGGAGATGGGAGTGACAAGAGTGGCAGGGCAGTGATCCCACCCACACGGGACACTATCCACAGTAACTACACAAGAGAAGCAGAGGTTTCAGTGTCAGAGACCAGAGAACAGCCCTGTGATTGCCAGCAGAGTCCATGTGAGCCTGAGGCCAGGCTAGGAAGCAAAGTCAGAGAATCCAGCTCAGGGACAGCAGGTGCAGTGCTGGGAAGAGGTACAGATGTGACAGAACTCACACAAGGACATAGAGCTAGGGCTTGAGCTTGAATACAGCTCCCAAGCAAAGGGGACAGATACTGCACAGCTTCTTCTCACAGCTCACCTGTGTGTTGGTGGTCTGATCCCATGGCATACAGCTAAGGAAAATTAGAGCTGACCTTGAATACAGGCAGCCGAGCTCCCAAGGACAGCAGGAAGGTGCTACAAGGCATCTTGGTCCATTCAGGTCCCTGACGGTCTTTAATTGCATAATCTCTTTAGTGATGTAGATTAGTGCTTTGGAAAAATATATGGTTTTGGTGACAGGAAGAGTGGTGGCACAAGCTCAAAATCAGTGAGCTGAAGGTCTGGAAGACAACAGAAACCATCAGAACTGATAGCTGATTAGCTACAATCCAGAAAGAAATGGAAACTGCTGTATTAAGCTCTGATCTGTGGGAAAATTATAAAGAAATGAAAGCATAAACCAGATATAAAGAATTAGATGCTCCAAATATGTTCTGCATGTAACTATCTTTCTAGGAGAGGTGGTTTCAGTACTGATTTGTCTCCATCTCTCTCCTAACTGAGTCTTCCAAAAGACGAACATGTTCCTCCTGACAGCATTGTAGTAAAAAATCGTAGACTAATAGAGCCACAGAATGGTTTGGTTTAAAAGGGACCCTTAAGATCACCTCCAGCCCCACTCCTCTCACCCTCTACCCTGGCACAGACACCTTCCGCTAAAACAGGTACAAAAATGTTATTCAATACATTCTGAATAAAACCAATAAGCACGGGAAGCTCAGTGGTGAAAATGAAATAAGGGGCAGAGACAGACACAGCCTTGTTCCCCAAGTTTCAGGCACTGTGAGCATGGCAGGACTTCCCGGAATTAGTAGCACTGACAATTAATTCACCACATTTTTGTCAAAAAATACTGTAAGATTATTAAAAATAAAATAATGTAAGGAAGTAAATATTTTATTTGTTTCATCAGTTTGCTTCCTTCCTGAATTCCTATGAATATAGTACAGGGGTAACTAGAAAATGATTCCTCTGATCAGACATACAAAGTTGCAGTAAAGTTAGTTACCAGGATACCTACATCCTAACCAGGTGTTATTTACAAGTACTATCTGCCACAAGCTATCGATGATGTCTAAAACTGTACATTCCTGTGTACTGACTTTGAAAAATCTTTCATGAATGCAGTAAATATGGTGAATATCTCAATTTATTTCTGTTCCTCTGAGAAACAGGTTGGAAAAACCTTTTTCTGTACAACCATAAAAACTGTAATTAGTTTCCGCAGCACTGTACTTTTAAAACAGTTTACAAAAATTAGCAACCAGATTGTGTGAGGTACTTGGCAAGCTGGGTACTTGGGTTTTATGAAAATCCAGATTCTTTTTAATTGCTGAAGCAAAAGATAATTTCTTTTGAAAATCTGGTCTGTAGTCTGTGTGCATACTGAATGAGTCATTTTAACCTTGATGTACAAACTTCAACAGTGGCAATGATTGGTTGAAATTCTATATAATTATTCTCACTATTTTCATGATTTTAGGGCCAAGGAGGACAATATACAACCTACCAATTTTTTCTTCATACATAAGACCAAGATATTAGTCCAATATTTTTTTTATATTGGACCAGTATTTTCCATTAAGGTTATAGCATGTATTTAGTTGTGTGCTAGAGTGTTGCAGCAGTACCTACAATCCCAATATAAAACTAAGGCAGATAATACTGAAACACAAATCACATTGACTTAACAGCTTGAGATACTGGCATAGAACAGGCAGAGTTCAAAAAACTGTTTTATGTCAAAGACCCAAAAGGAGTTAAAGGAATCTGTAACAATTTCTTGACTGAGTAGGAAAATTGAAAGAATCTTTTATTATTGGTCTAGAGTTTATTAACATTATGAAGATGGAGAGGGGACACATTTCACTTACAGGACTGTTGCATTTTTTTTATGGAATTTGACTTCTGTGCAAACGAGCAAAGCAATTTTACCCTTTTTATGCAATACGGGCCCAATCCTGATCTGTAATTTAAGGATATTTTGCTACTATGTTCTGGGACACCTAGGGAGTATCTTAATTAAAAGTCCATATGAGCACATATTATACCCCTGGAAAACTATTTAGTCATTTATCTGAAAATATTAAACCTTGTTCAGAGCTCCAGAGTGGAGGAGCTGTCAGAGGGTTACAAAGGTTATTATAACGCAAATGCCACTTTCTGTAACATTTTCAGATTTCCAATGAAACTGCTAGTTAACTCAGCTGCAAAAGGAGAGCAGACGCCTATTAATAAGTACAAGGGTCACACTACCATCCTGCAGGGGCACATGTCAGTGATTTATCAATTAAGTAAGGAACAGTAGTTCAGACCAGGTGCATAATTTCTATATTAGAAAAGCTGATGGAGTGAGGCATAGAAGAATTTTGGACTTGGGAAATCTCAGAATTCTTGTAAAGGGAAATGATGCTGAAAATTTTACACTGAATTTTAATGTGAGATACTGCCACTTGCAACTTGCAAAGTATTTTTGCTAAGTGGTACAACACAAGGCTGCACTATTCAGTTAATACTGAAATAGTTCAACAGCAGAATAGTAGGAGTAATTTTTTTCCAAATAAAGCCATGAAGTTTTAAAATAAATCCTCGCTACATTCACTACATTCAATTTTTACTCTTACGGCCTATATGGGTAATAGATATATGAACTTTCATAAAACATATGGTAGCCATATGTGACTGTTTTGAGGCATCACCACATTTTAAAAAATTAGTCATCCCAGTGGAAAACACCACTAGAGCCTAATGCACTTTGACAGAACTATTATGCCCTACTCCAACCACACTTCCAAAACGGCTGTTCACATACTGTTCACAGTGGTCCTTAGTGCAAATCTGTGAATTTTCATTGGCACAAAATAATCCATGTTACATATTTCCCTGGATATTTGGTAACTTCTCTGATTACCTTAACCTCTTCCTCTTAACTTGTTGTTATTGTTGAAGGTGTAAATCCTTGTATAAGCTAGTTCAACTACCATTCTAAGAATTATTGTTGCATGTGAATGTATAAAATGTCCCCAAAACTAACATTACTTCTATTCTACTTGGACTTAGATCTGGAATGTATAGACCTTTTCCCTACATTATACAAAACATGAAAAAGCTGTTGTGTAACTGCAATGCAAATCCTGAAAAAGGTGCAAACAGAAATATTGCCGTGAAATTAAAGTTGGGTATAAATCCTTGAAATAATAGCACTCAAGTAAAAGAACTGTGGAAGGTTAAAATTCTGAAAGGAAAAGCCTGAGGCATTTATGAGATAAAAATCTTTAGTCAGAAATTCCAAAGACAACCCAGTTACTCATTGCAGTCTCACTTGCAGCTGTGTAATGAATACTGGTAAACAGTAAATCTAATGCAACATAAAAAAAAAAAAAAAGTTAAAAAGAAAGTTTGTTAAAAAGTAAATTACAGACTTTTCCTATGGTTGTATTCCCTAGAGTGAAGTTCAATTCATTTGCAAAATACATAGTAGTGGGTGGAAAATAGCATCTGTTTTCTTCTGAGAAAAAAAAAATAAATCTAGATCTTGATAGTTGTTTTTATTCCCTTTGAAACAGGAGCAGAGATCTCAACATCTTTTATTTTTAAAAAATCAACTGCCTTTAATATTGTAGAATAAAGATGTCTATGAGGTGTTTAAGACATGTAAGAATTACTGTTGCATAATGTCTTACACACCTAGTGTGTGGTCCTTAATTAAATGTCCACGGTGAAGAGAATACATTTTGATATAATGATCCACCTAGACATAGAAGATCCAGGTTTTCACCTCTCATACACTTTAAATGAAGTAGGAAATTTAAGGTATGTTTTCTGTATCTTAGCTACAGAGTTAGACTTACTGAATAATTGCCTACCTCAAGAGACAAAGATCCAAGAGAAAGGTTCTACTCTGGTTGAGTCAGAGTGCATAGCTAATATAAACCTCTTTCAAACCAGTTCACACTTAGAAAAGGACTAAATATTAAAACAAATTTCCATACTTGCTACTTATCTTAGATCTACCTTTTCAAAAGGTTGGCCTGGTAACATGTTTATGTATAAAGCACTTGTCAGCTGTGTCAGGGCTCTGTCAACAAGACAGAGATGTTCAAAGCTTCCTGCTTTCCAAAAGGAACAGAAATAAAAAATACCGGAGTCAAATCCAAGGATGTTGAAATAATTCAGAAGTAATCTCTCAAAAATACAGTATTGCTTAAAGCCGAGAGAAGAGTAAATAAGTGTATCCATACATAAGCTAAGAGAACAGCTGTTATTACCAGCAAATTAGGATGTTAAAACCCCAAACAATGCAAACATTGATTTAAAGCAAGACTAAAGCAGTGGAATGTGACTCCCAAAGCAGGCGTATGGTCATTAGGGATTCACTTTGCTTTACTTTTCTGCTATTAGGGAAATGAAGTATCAGGTATGAGCAGATAGCTCATATGCCAGTTAGATATGAAAAGGGTAAGTTCTGCAGGGATGTTTGCCAGAAAGCAGTAAATTAAGCTGAGTATCGTTGAACTGCAGAGATGATAAGAACAAGTGTTGCTTATTGGTTTATTTATCTGATTATAGCTGGCAAGGGAGAAATCAATACAGTTAGCCAGGGATAAATTGCCAACTTGTTACCTAGTATAACTTGAACAGCTTGTGCAGAGATAATTAGCACAACCCCTCTTAGCTAAATTACTGTTTAAAAGTGAAAGGAGATAGAACCAATTTTCTCGACAGTTATTTTATATCATGGTAGTACATGAAGAGAAACCTGGTGAACTTGAATAGATGTTACAGTTCTATTAATTTAAAAGAATACACATACCTTATGTGTGTACACGTGCATGTGCTTATATAAACATTGGAATGCATTGCAAATGAAAACAACAGAAACTTAATTAAAAGGAAATATTTTCTCCCTCATTATTCATATATAGCCAGACAAAGTTTCAAGGTTATTTTGAATTATTTTTCTTTATTATCAATTGAAAATAGTAAAGTGAAGTTTTCTTCTGGTTAGGAACTGTACGATATACAAGAAAAAGGGGCCTCAGATTGTTCACATGAAGAGAAAAACTGAGGACTAATAGCTTAAAAGAGGAGTGTGACTTTTACTGAATGAGAATCAGGGTCAGAGCAGATATTTTGTGTGCATTTTCATGAGGTAAAATGAACCTTCATGAGAAAAGGAATTGTCATACTAGAAAAAGGCTCAAAATAGAAGATAATTCATGCAGGGTCTCATGCACAGGAAAAGATGAGATGTCCATCTTAGCAAATCCCTATGGCTGCAATGGCATTAGGCATCTTCTCTAAATAAAATTTGTTGATCCTAAAAGAATTCCTAGAATAATTGTTGTATAAATAGAATACAATGTGATTTAAACAACAGCTAAAAGAAATGCCAGAGATTTATATTTTTGTTGTCTTGAGATTTTTTCCTGATTGCTTCAATTTTCAGAAAAAGGTATAAAAAACCTCCGGAATTTCTTTTCCATACACATATGCCCAGAACACAATATCACAAAAGAATCAAGGATAAGATTCATGAAAATAAAATCACAAACATAACACAAATGTATATAACAGTAAAAAAATACTTTCCAGTGGAAAAAAGGGAAAGTTTTAACCTATAAAATATGAGAGTGTCTGCTTTGACTGTGGGGTTTTTGCTTGGGTTTTTTCTCATGCTTCAGTAAATATTGCTAGACTCTCTTTGTCTCTTCATCTAGATAACTTTGACCCAACTTTATTTACCTGCAATTTACTTTAGTTCATTTTTTATCAGCATTCTGTCTGAGAACCAATTGTTTCAAAAAAATGATTAATAACACATCTCCTAAGAATTCTAAAGTTATTATCTACCTGAAAATGTGACAATAGGTTGTAAAAAAAAATTCATAAGGGAAAAGCTTCCCTTGAACCTGGAAAGCTGTTTCAAATGACAGCATAAATATTTCTGACATTGCATTTAAAAGAAACAGGAACTTACTGTGACCTGTTCTAATATTTTTTTTCCAAATATTCCAAAACCATATAATTAGGAAAATCTATTGCACAGTAAAATTAAACAAATAATTTTGTCAAAATAAGTTGTGTACAGTTTTCACCGCAGACATTGGAAATTTTCAAAAGCTATTAATAGTTCTTGTAATAAAACTGTCGTTGAGACTTGTTAATAATTTTAAAATTGTGTTAGTAATGACTTATGTGCAAAAACAATTCAGGAATAATCAAAGGGGAATGTGTTTTAGGAAGGATATACAACTGTGGGTATTGAGAAGTAATTGAAAAAATAATTCAGTCATATTTTAGGATTACAAAAATATCTCAACATATTACATTTCATTAAATAAATTAAAGGAACTGGGCAAGAGAACTCATTCCATGATAAAACAGACAATTTTTTGATTGCATCATTTCAGTAAACTGACCTGCTACCAGTGAAAGGTTACAATCAATTTCAGAAAGAATTTTAATGAGTTTTGGTCGCAGCAGCTTCTAAAAATTACATTTTTGAATTTGAGGAAATAATTATTGAAGAAAAAATAATGGGTTCTTTATAATATTACATTGTGTTGAATGTTAAATAACATATATCTTACCAGGTAAAATTTTACTATAAAAAATTTTGTATGGATTTAAGAGTTTTCTTAAATTAACGTAGTTAGGATAAAAAAAAGACGACACTTGAAGTGGTTTTAAAATAACTCTGGTTGTATGTATGTCATTCAATGGTTTTATCTTGCTAGGATTTTTCTCATGTCCTCATAGCTATAAAATGTCTATAAATTCTAAACTTTTAGGCACAAAATGCTATAAAGGACATTTCAATACTTTTATTACATTTTGAGATGATTCTTTTGATATGAAGGCAACCAACACCATACCTTTGTTTAAAATAATGGAATTAGACTGACATCCTTGTTCTGAAGTCTTACATTCTACATGTCCAATAGATTTGCCCAAGAGAATAAATTCTCTTTTGCAGATTCACTGCTTTCTGATGTGAAAAAACACCAGTTAGAATTCTTCTCTTACTTGTGTCACTTTGCACTGTGTCAGTGTAAGAAACATAAAATGATCCCAGCTGGTTGCCTAGCTGTGATGATGAATGCATCAAATATGGTGTCTATTCATAGTATCCAGGTTAGTATCTTCTGTTTCATCTGTCTGAGAATAACATAAGAGTCAGAATTTTGTTAAATTTTTATAATGAGGTTACTTTGTAAATGACCTGTAATGTAAAACTTGTAATAGAATCTGTGTCACTCTTTCATGCTTTCTATTTGAAATGATGTTTAGTCTTCCTGTGACAATGTGAAACTTCAATGATATATGGAAAAGAATATGTTTATCTTAGTTTATAACTTGAAAATCTTATTATGATCCCTACTGTTGTCTTCTTACAGAACCTACGAAGGAATAAGAAGAGAAAGACATTCCTTTGAAAATCTTGGCATGAATATGGAATTCATATGAAGAGGTTGCTTCTTTGAGAAATGCTTATATAGAGATAGGTGCCTGGGAAGCAAACAAATACTTATTTTTTCTGAACAGTGCTAGAGAGATACAGAGGTACCTACAAATAAAACATAATTCTGATGTCAGTTATGTCAGTAAGATCAGTTGCTAGAGTTTTATTCCAGTCAATGGAAACAGGACAGTAAATAGCTGCATAAAAATTAGAAAACTTAGATGGTAATATAACCATAGTGAGTTGTCTCCTTTTGCCTTTTCAGGGAAGATATAAGGGACAGATATTGCTCCTATTTACAGGTGTATGATGCACAGATTTGTAAAAACCAACATGAACAGAACCATCAGATTTTTATCAAATGCCAACATTCTTTTCAACCCAAAAGAAGAACCCTAAAATACGTTCTCCTGGTTAAAACAACAACAAAAAAAAACAAAACAACAAACAAGCAAATAATCAAACAAGATGTATTCAGATTTCCTTTCTCTCTGACTGCAACTCCATCTGGAAGAAAAATGTGATAACAAAAAGCAGGGTCTAATCCTAGAGTGAACCACCATATTAAATGTCATTGGTGGGAAGCACTGTTCATTTTAAATGGATGAATACATAGATAAGAACGGCTACTACAATTTGACAATGTCTTTTCTAAGGATGGCTATATTTTCTTTTAATAAGCTTACCACTAGAAGAAGACCTTTCTCATTCCAAGGTGATTTCTTTTTTCTAGCAACTGCCCACCTTAATAAAATAAATTTTTACAGTCTGAAATTAGAGGATTTAGTGAGTGGAGGAATAGTCCTTAAGTGACAAAATATTTCTCATTTCATTTTATTAGCCTTGTTTCCAACTTCAGAATATGAAATTGAATGAATATACTAGATTTTTTTTAGTAAAGATATTCTTCTCTCCTTAGGTCTGATCTTTATGAGTACAGTATGTTTTCCACAATTAATATTTGGATTGAAGCTAATGACTCACTGAAGAATCAGGCACAGGCTGTTGGCAACAAGAGGAAATCACCACAGTTTGGGACATTTATTCAGTGTGAAGGTGCTGAAAAGAAATAAAAACATGAAATGGAAAGATTATCTTCTGTCAAAATACTAAGTATATAAAAGGTGTCAAGCAGTAACATTTACTGAATTACAGCAAAGGAAATGTTACATATTTACCTGTTCAAGATGCAAATATGGAAAAAACAATTGGATTATCAGCTATGGGATGCTGGAAAAGATGATAATTTCAGCACCTGAAGCACTTGCAATTAATAAAATTGTATACAGATACCCTAAACTCTTACTGAAGTGGAGAGAAAAATTAAGTCTACAGTCTAAAGCAAATACAGACAATGATTATAAGATAGCTTCAGTAAAAGTACTGTTTACCTTATAAATAACAGCTTCTGCATGTCAAATTTGTACACAAAAAGGAAAGAAACTTCCTGTAGAAATGAGTTTGTTCAGGTAATTTTTTCCCTTGCAGCTATTGCACTATGTTTATCGGGGGAAGAGGTCATTAGTATTGTTTTGGTTTTTTTATGATTGTCTGGTAAATACTATCCTGTGGCAGCTGCAATGTGAGCTGTAGAAGACATTAGCCATGCCTTTAGAAAATTACAGGATAAAAAGCAAGGGATCAATAAGAAATCCAGAAAGTGGCACTAATTGGTGGTTTGGTTCTAATGGGATTATGTCAGCTTTCCTTAGAATAATTTAGCAATTATAGGCCTCCAGGAAAAGAAGATATTCAGAAAGATTAACAGGGAAGAACATGTGGAGTTTCCTTGTTTATACTGTTATTTATACAATGTAAGAGGTACAGGGAATTAGCAGGATGTTTCTGTGAGGTCTTGTCCTAAAGATCTATGCTGACATAATCAGCAAAATGCCTGAACCTAAAAAACCCAAAGGAAAAAAACCAGGAAAAACCCAACATTGTGGTGTGTTTTAGTTTATTTTGTCTGTTTGTGTGTTTTGTTTTTTCTTTTTTTAATTGGCTTCAAAAGTAGGAAATGGATGGACGGAGAGATCTGAAATAGTGAATTTTTTCTTTCCTTATCCTAAGTGTCTGAGGAAATTATATGAGCACAATGTTTATGATTTAGTATTCAGCTAAGTGTACTTCTAACCCTAATACCCTGTAGTTCCATTAGGGAGCCTCTACCAAATTCAGCAAAGATGCCAGAAAGAAATGAAGTTTATAAAACTTTTGTGAAAATAAGCAGCCAGATAGAGACGAGTATTGCTTTACTGCAAGCTTGGATCCATTTAAGAACCAACATAAATTTTCTCTAAGATAAACATTACTCAGTGAACATTTACTGGATTGCCCTGTGCTGCGTAGTGTAGCCTTTTACAATTTTATGGCATCAGGTGCCAGAAGACTTATTGTGCCTGCAGCCACTGACAAATGTAGTCACAGCAGTGTAGTGACTACCATAAGGTCAGTGTGGTGAGGTGGACTATGGGCCTGGTGGGTGAGTCTGTCCAGTTGTCCACAGTATTTTCAGAAACATTGATTAGAACACCTCTTGAGGAATTTTCTGTGTTCAAATAAAACAGCTGAGCCAAACACATCCATACAACATCTAAAAATTAAGCATTTAGCCCAACAAGTTCCTTGCCAAGGATGGATACTTGTAATGTTAAAATAAACACATATCCCCTTTCCCTGAAGGATTCTTTCTGGAATTTTCAAAATGTAGCTGTATAGTTTTTGCTCTTCTACTGCCTGACGTTTTCAACACAGCTTGTTCCTGAACACAAGAGTTTTCTTCCCCACCTTGATCTGCCTTAATACTAACATTGATGAAACTTGATTTATGTAGAAAATGAGTATATAATTTTTAAACATGCTGAGAAGCAAGTTCTAACACAGAAATTTAGGCAATGTCTGATTTTATTTTTGTTTCCTGATTCCATTTTATGAAAACTAAACTGGCCACTACTAAACATCTATATTTCAAGGAAAAGTGTCCCTGGGGTAACTCAAAAGTTTTGGGGAAAAAGGACTTATTTGATCCACTAATACTTCACGAACAAACTGCCTTTCAAGTTTTGAAAGTATTTTTAATAATTTACAAAGAACTTTCTCCTAGAGTTTTAAAATGAAGAGCTGAATATAAATATACTTGTTTTACTAATGTGAAGAACTTTTTATAGACTAAAAGAGTTGAAGCAGACCAGAATTTTGCAATGCATATCCCTAAAGTGACCAGATATTTTCTGTTGTTGCTAGTTTTGACCAACATCTACATTATCATCAAACAAACATGAAGATGTATTAAGATTGTCCATTTCAGTCATCTGGGTATTAGTTTCCAGGATCTCTGCATCCTCAGAGTAGTAAATGTTTACTGTTTGTTGCCACTTAAGAATAAAAAAAAGCAACCCCTGATTAAAGTTTAAAATGTTATTAGGAAGAGCTTGTCTGCATTGCTTTGAACTTTACCAAATTCGATTGAATTAAGAAACACAACTATTTGAGTCTTTGGTTGAATACCTTATGAACAATATAAAAAAATCAGACTTCAAAGATCTTCTCAATTCATATAATGTCATTGTCTCCTCTAAAACAAGAACACTTTTTTTCTAAAGATACCCCTAGTAATACCATCTTCTAAATGAAATTTTATTAAAAATTTAGATAAATCAAGAATTTAAATGGAACAAATCCTGATTTAAGAGACATAAATTAAACATAATCTGATTACAAGGAGCAGAGAAATGCCTTTTTCATTATGCTAAACAGTGTTAGAACTGTTTTAATGTCAAGTGTGATAATTAAAACAGTAGAATATTCACAGTTCCATGGGAATTCTTATATTCTGATTTCCCATATAATATTATTGTTATTATTTAGCTGAAATATTTTCCCATTTAAATAATCTAGACTTCTAAGTTTACTTTTAATTTAAGACCAAATTATTATGAAACAAAATTCCAAGAGCTATACCCAGTGGAAAATTTACTTTTGTGATTTCAGCTGGTAAAATAGTTATTGTCATAATTGCAACATCTCTGACATCTCAGCTCTGGTCTCTGATCCCTACAATGTCATGTCAAAACTACTCTAAGAGAAAGATAATTATTGCACAGAGAACTAATTAAAAGGTAAAATGCCTACCAAAGAAATATTCAATGCTGATAAAAAAGTCCTTTCATTATTGAAATAATTATTTTTAAACTAAAAATTTGAATTTATAATTAAGTTTAAGAAATGGAAATGCATTAAGATATAGAATGAATATGTGCACAACCACACATCCTTGAGGTACTGAGGTCTCTGACAAGCTCTTTATTCAATTTGGGAATGCTTGCTTTCCACACACAATTTGCATTTCTGACATTCTTTTCAATCACTTTCCATGTCATTTGGAAATACAGTATATGACAGATGCCTTCATCTTCTTCTCCCTATTATCTAGAATGTTATTGTATATAATGAATTTTTGACTTGTCTGTCTAAAATTACATAGATTGTCTCAGGCAAAAACTGCTCAGTTCACATGGCTTAGGCCAAAATATGAATGAAGCAGTTTATTGCTTAACTAGCAACACAACTAGCAATCAGTGAACTATATCAATATCATCAATACAATACTGAGTACCTCCGCATTCTGAAATATCCTTTTCTAAATAACCCCAAACTCCTGTAGCTGATGGAGATACCTCACTCTCCGCATCCCCTCCTGGTTGTGTAGGCCTGGGGTGCCCCCACTGCTCTGTTTCCACTCTGTGGTCTCTTCTCCGCTACACGTTCCTTTCATAGTGTTCCCTTATATCAAATTCTCATGTCAACCTCTTGGTAACCATTTAATCCAGATGATGTTTGTAGTCCCCCACCTCTTTATCATTTTCATTTCTGGGGCAAGCACATCTCCAAAAAGGCAGTTTGGGATGCTTCATTCACACTTAGTGCTTGACCCACAGCACAGCATTTTTATCCAGGACACTTCACCAAGGTATGTGATACCTCACAGGAAATGTGCTGACAAATATTCTTTTTATTGAGTAACTGTTCATTAACTCCTCACAAAATGGCCAGGAGCAGGAATTACCAGCACACTGGTAATTGCACTACTGCTTTTCATAATGTTCACAGAAACATTATTACGTTCTCCTCCTTTCTTGTTGCATATGTGCCATTTTGAGTACTGTACTGGGTTAACAGTAGCTGGTTGCCAGGTGCTCACCAAATTCACTTTGCTACTCCCTTCCTCAGATAAACAGAGGAGAGAAAATAGACTGAAAGGCTCATGGATCAAGATAAGGACATGGAGAGCACTCACCAATTACAGTCACAGGCAAAACAGACTTAGCTTGGGGAAATTACTTTAATTTGTTGCGAGTCATATCAGAAAGTATCATGAGAATTAAAACCAAATCTTAAACCCCCTTCAGCTCACCCCTCCCTTCTTTCCGAGCTCAACTTCCATCCCAGTTTTCTCTACCTGCTCCCTCTGAGCAGTGCAGGAGGACAGGAAATGGGGGCTGTGGTCAGTTCGTCAGTTGTCACAATCACACATTGTCTCTACCACTCTTTGTTCCACAGAGGGAGGACTTTTCACACACTTCCCCTGCTGGGGCACGATGTTCTCCCCAGGCTGCAGGTGGATGTCTGCTCTGGTGTGGACCTCCATGAGCTGCAGGAGCACAGCTGTCCCACCATGGGCTGCAGGGTAATCTCTGCTCCAGTCCCTGAACCACATCCTGCCCTCCTTCACTGACCTGGGTGTCTACAGGGCTGTTTTTCTTACATATTGACACTCTTCTTTCTGCCTGCTGTTGTGGTCCAGATTTTGCCCCTTCTTAGAATTGTGATCCCAGAGGTGCTACTATCATCACTGGTGGGCTTAGCCTTGGCCAGCAGTGGGTCTGTCTTAGAGCTGGCTGATATTTACTCTATCCAACACAAGGGAAGTTTCTGTTAGCTTCTCAAAGAAGCCACCCTTATAGTGCCCCCTCCACCCCCCTCAAAAAACCTGGCCATAAAAGCCCAAAACATGCCCTGTCTTTCAAAATGCTTCCTAATGAAATAAATTCATAGGTAGAAAATAAGGATTTTCTGCTCATAACAGAACCACTTCTCTAAACACAAATCATAATGCAATGTTATTTGACTTTCACTCCAAATACTGTGTTCTACTTGTTATGGAGTCTATCAACAGTATTCTTGAAGATCCTGAAGACATCTTTACTTCAGATTCTTTATGATGTTAGACTGATCTCAAACTCGCCATCTGATGTTGGAATGGGGTACAATTTGTGTTGTTGTCGCTTAAAATGGGACATAAGAGCTCAGAGAAATGGTAGTATGGTCAATTTAGGCTTCAATATTCTTCAGCCCTTGGGAATTTGAATTTATTCAGTCACTGGACATTTTGCAAGACACAAGAGTACCTATAAGCTTCTTCTGTAGTAGAAGTCATGAAATAGAGCAGAGACAGATATAGTTTCCCTATATTTTTTTTTGTGGGAGTGAATTATTTAGTCTTAGCGAAGGGGATATCTTCTGAAGGTTCCACAAAGTCCCTCAACTAAAAGATTATTTTTCAGTCACAGATGTTACATAATTTCAGGATGTAGTTCAACAAAGCTTATTAAAAATAAGGTTTTTTTCTTGCATTTTTTTCTTTGCTGACTGAAGACTTTCTGTACTGAATGTTCTCGTTGAATTCTGGTCTCCACCTAGGTTCCTGCTGCCTGCTGTGGAAACTGAAAGTAATAAGTCCCTTGTTAAATTTGACCTTCTGTTCAAATTATGACAAATAAAACTATTTCTATTGCCTGAGAACAACAAAAATAAACTGATGTCAGTCCCTAGAGTGCAAACTTGTGCTGTTAATTTACAAGTCAAACCTTTCTCCGTTTTCTTGCACTTTCAATACTCAGACCATATGGCAATACTAAGATAGTTAAAAATATTGCAGTACATTTAGAGAAAGTCAGGTGTTTCACTTTAAAAAATCTAGTTTCTCCCAGCATGAGAGTGCCTGTGATTCCACATTGAATGGCATTAAGGGTTTTAACAGTGGTAACTTACAGATATGTGGCATAAGGCAAAACTAAAAGTCAGTGTAGGAAGAAGTGTATTCTGTATCTTGTGATGTCTCTAAGTGGTGAAGTACAGAATAATCATGAGCTGTTTTAATATAAGCCAGAGAACATGGGTAAGACCCCCCCTGACTGTTAATGTTTTTAACAGTCAACAACACAACACACTATGGAATACTTAAATTGGGAATTCTCTTATTTTTGCTATGGGAAATGAAATTATGTTATATTTGTAGAAAATCTCTTTCTAGACCTTTTACATTTTGATCTACATTTGAAGAGCAGCACAACCTTCTCTCAGTGCCTACTTTATTAAGCTATTTGTCACACTGTGCAGCTCATACCAGTTTGATGGTCTATTCGTATTCCTGCTTTAGCCCTGGAGTGACTCTGATTGTCGTTCAGGGATGGAGGTGAAGCTCAAGTCACTTTACAAGGGTACGTGTCTCCCATCTGTCATATTTTCTGGGTATATTTATGGAGCTTTGTTTTGTGTCTTCTCTGCCCTATGTCTCTTCCTTGCTTTTCCCTTACTATATATAGTTTTTCTATGTTCTTCAACTGTACTTACTTTCTTCCTATGGACTGAATGATGATACTGGCATTCAATTAATATTTCAAGAATAAATGTACAGTTATCCTACAATGTATCACTGTTAGCATCAAATAGATTTATCTCCAGAAATGTATGGAACTTATTTTCATGCAAGATAAGTGAGAACAGATTTTCCCTAACCAACTGTTCCTTTAGCATGTAAAATGACTTCCAGTTAAGCTGAAATAAATGCTAATATCCAACACTTAAACAACAGGAAAAACTGTCTATCTAAAATAAGAAAAATAGTCTTTATGATGGTCATTGTGACTTGGCAAATGAGCCATATCATGGAAAAAAATGTTCAGAAGGGTTAAAGCTGTGGAGCTGGATACTTTATAAATTATCTTCATCCCTGTCTTAACAGTAAGCTGTGAAACCTTGTTTCTTTTCCAGACCTCAGTTGCACTGATTAAATGAGTTGCACAGTATTTGATTACAGAGTATAATCAACATGTTGCAAAACTGAGTGAATAATTCATAATGTGTCATTTATCTGACAATTTTTGCCTCTCTGCTAGTTGTCATTGAGCAGATTATTATGTTCTCAAATGCATCCCTTATTTGAATTTATGTGCTGAATAATTCCCACAAATGATTCTTATTCTGTGCGTCACCCACAGGCAGTTTGTTATGAGTTTTCAATGCTGGAAGATGCAGTCATTTTTATTTATTTGGATTATGCACTATTCCTCTGTTTCTTTAATGGATGGCACCTAGATCAAAATGAAGCTTCAATATCAAAATTCTGCATTCATTTTCTTCTAGTATACACCTAAAATTCTTGGGCAAGAGCTTGTGTGCCTCACTAGATTTAAAACTCCAATCTAAGGACAGGTGACTTATCCGTTCCTTTTCAGGTCACCTAAAGTCACACATGTACTGCCAAGAAGATTTGAGTATGCTGAGTTTATAAACAACCAGAATAGTGTGCAAAGAAACTGCAGCTATTGGGGATCTCGTTCTCTTGTTTCACTTCTGAAATTAATCTGGGTCAACATTGCTCCTCAGAAAACTATTTCAAATTTTGCAAAATAGCCCTATGGACAGATATCTCTCAACTGAGAGGCTACATTTCAGGGGAATCTGCTAAGAGAAAGGGCTTAGTATACACCCCATGAATGCAGACAAAGCATTAGGCCATACAGATAAAAAGAATACTTTATTCCTTGTCTCCTATTGTTTTTATTCCTGGCTATGTAATGAACTGGTTTGTTTTCTACTTCCTCACAGAATGCTTTAAGGACTCTACTAAAGTTTCTGGTGTCCTCTCAGGATTTACCATATGGATGGCAAAGCAGTTCTTAAAAGGATGAGAACATTGCTGTGCCACTGAATATTTCTGAGGGAGTATAGCCACTCAGTCAGCAAACATCCAGCTCAGTGGCATTGTGTCCAGTCAAGTTGGGCTTCTACGAGGCTGGGCATTGCTGGGGTGCCAGATTTCATGTGTATAAGACTTAATGAGCTTTATTTCATTCCTTAGCTATGTAACCCATGTATAAGTCCATGAACTTTTTACAGTTTTGTAAGGACTTTTATACTTGCAGCAGCTTGCATAAAATATTTACTAGAGGAACAAAATTGCCATGCCCCATTTTTCACTAATATTTCCTGTGTACATCTCAGAGCTGCTCCTTATACATACCAAAAGTACAAATCTGGAAATGTAAAGCTGAAAGGCTAAAGAGGTATCAGTTTATTCTTCACAATAGTTTCCTAGAAACAATTAATCTGCATTAAATCCTGAGGGTAAAACTTGAAATGCTTCTCCAAAATGATGCGAATAAAGATAAACTTGTTTGTGATCACTTAAGGGCCTTTTTTGAACACTGATAGATATACAGAAGATGTAAGGGGTCTACTTCCAAGATATGAAATGTGCAGAAATTATTTAAAGTGTTGAATAGTATCACAGTTTTTAGCTTTATGCTATCACACACACAGGCACAATCTCCAGATATCAGATAGGTCTTCTTCTAGTTCCAGGATATGGAGCTTACAGTGTCCAGTAGGAAATAACTGAGGATTAGGTCCATTTTACTTGTAAGACTTATCATTGACAGCAGAGAGAAAATAGCACTCTACTTAGTGGGGCTCCATTTCTTAACTATGAAATTTTAGTGTCACTGTGGGGAAAATGGTAATTCAGCACACGAGCAGCTCATGCTCAAGTTACTGATGTGTTTTGAATATCACTACGAGGAGTTTCTCAATAAATTATCACAGACAATTAAGCACAGGTGTTTTGGAAGAATCTTGCTAGTTGTCCAAGATACCATAATTTATGAACAGAATGCTTTCCTCTCCCTAGGAGAATTTTCATTAAAAAGAAAAAATCCAATATACTTCCCAACTAATGATAAGCAACTGATATAACAAGAATTGACAGGTCACAACTTGCTCCTTCACCCTTGTTCAAAGCTGTAGATTCATGAAGTTTTAAATGTGTTTAAATATGCAAAAACTCAACAGGAAATTCCTGTTTTAAAGCTCCTGCTATCATCATCTGAACATTCAAAATATGAAAGAAAATATCTTTAAAGTGAATTTCTTGAACCATACTTACAACTGATATTTTGAAAAGCCTAGCAAAAGCATATTTTTAATATGTAGTCATTTTATTTCTCAGATAAGATTGCATGGTTCTTCATAATTCAAAAGCATTTTCATAAACGTTTTAACACACAAACATGACCTTCTTAAAATGTATGCTAACACTGTATTCACAAAAAAAAAAATGAGAAAAATTTCTCTTTTTACTTTTTTAAAGAAAGAAGGAATACAAGTAAAAAATATCTCTCTAAGTACTGCAAAGCTATTACTACAAAACTACATCATATTCTATGAGTAGTCATTTGAATATTTCAGAACAATAACTAGGAATGATATAATACTATTTGTTTTCTCTAACAATTTTAACAGAGGTTACATGAAAGAATGATGGCTAAATATCAATTTCCATCAATCTTGAAGAGCACCATAATTTTATTAGTACTTGACTCTTTAAAGTTTGATTCTATCCATCATTTTCTTTTAGTTATTTTTATTGTTGAATAGAATATTAAGTAAATAAAAGAAAGACCTCCAAACAATATTTCTTAGGAAGACATGCAAACTCTTTCTTAAAAAAGCTAATTATATTTACATATATGTATTGTAAACAATTTCACAAGAAAATTTACTAGCACAGAGACAAGAATAAATTAACATAAAATAATTTTCAAATTATAGAACGATAGAATGGTTTGGCTTGGAAGGAACCTTAAAGATCTTCTCATTCCAACCATGAGCAGGGACACCTTCCACTAGATCAGGTTTTTCAAAGCCTGTTCAACCTGGCCTGGAACACTACCAGGGAACAGATATCCACATCTTCTCTGAGAAAAGTGTTCCAGTGTCTCACCACCCTCACAAAAAATAATTTCTTCCTAATATCTAACGTAAACTTACCCCCATACAGTTTAAATATACTCCTGTTTGTCCTATCACCACACACCCTTGTAAAAAGGATCCACTTTACTACTCCCAATTTTGAATTTCTTTATATGATAATTATCTAGGTGTTTTCATCCTGAGTCTCCTGACGTGTTGCATTGGGTTTGCAATTCCAAGTTTTGGTAGCAGAGGGGTTACTGGGGTGGCTTCTGTGGGAAGCTGCTGAAAGCTTCCTCCATGTCCGGTAGACCCAGTCCTTGGCAGCTCCAAAGACGGATGAACCTCTGGTCAAGGCTGAGCCAATTAGAAATGGTGGTAAGCTCTCTGTGATAACAGATTTTAGAAAAAAAAAGACATAGTGAAAGTTTGCATATACATAAGCAAAGGGGGAAAAAATTTAATCTCTACTTCCCATCAGCCAGCAACGTTCATCCACTTCCCGGGCAGCAGGGCTTTAGCACATGGAGCAGTTGCTCCAGCAGGCAAATGTTGTAGATAACAAATACTACCCTTTATTCCTCCCTCCCTTAGTTTTTATACCTGAGCTGACATCATAGGGTATGGAGCACCCCTTTGATTAATTTGGGTCAGCTGGCCTGGTTGTGTCCCTTCCCAGGACCTTTCCCACCCTGTGAAGTGCCCAGGATGTTGGGAAACAGCACTGATGCTGTGCCAGCCCTGCCCAGCAGCAGCAAAAACGCTGGAGTGTTATCAACTCCTTTCCAGCTACCAGTGCAAAGCACAGCACCGTGAGGGCTGCTGTGGGAAAATGAACTCCTGCTTAGCCAGACCCAATACACATGCAGAAAATGTTTCAGAAGATCTTTAATAGATTGAATTTTGAGGGTTTTCAGGCATGAACCCTATTTTCTAGGCTGCCTCTTTAAGGATGGCCAGAAGCTGAAGAAATGCTTGGGTTTGGAAGGAAATATGAACTGTGGTGCCTGGGAGATAGATCTCCTACTGTTTCCAAACCCAGAACTCCTGGTATCATTCTAGGTCTCTTCTCACTATATGCTTTCATTGTTCAGAATTTGATGATTTTTTTTTTCCTGATATCAGTTTGATCTTTTTCTTGTATTTATGTTAATATATGACTGACTCTAGGGCTACAGAGCTAGCTGCTTGCAGAATTCTAATCATTAAGTGACTGTACTGGCAGTAGAGAGCAGTAAGTAGTCATCTTCTTTTATGTTTTGACAAAGTCTTTGAGATATCAGAAGAAATCCAAGCTTTTAGTGAGAAAGTAGCCTAACCTAAAAGGTTGGCTGAAAATACAGCTAAGATACACTAACTCTCTGCTAAATAGCATGTTAAATTGTATGTTCTTTTGTTCTTAACAATTCTTCACACTTATAGCAAATTTATCACAGCAGTTGCTGAACACCTGTCACTTAGAAAATGGCTTATAATGTGGTAAAAATGTGTCTTTTTGATACCCTCTTTTCACCAAGCTCCTTTTCTTTCATAATAATCACATTGCCATCAGCAGAATACACAATTTTGTGTGCTACATTGCATTTCATTGCCCCAAACTGCTCAGACTATTAAAATATTCTGAACAACCCTCTGTAGAAAGGTAAGTTTTTCTTTTACATGACAAGTTACATTTTCATAAGACATACAAATTCAACATAAAATGTCTAGGTTTTGATCAAAACTTCTGTGCAATCTTTCTAGCCAACCTTTCGTACACATATATCTCTGCACATTAAATTCTGTCGCATTTATTTAGACAGCAAATGAATATGACAGTTACAGAATCTGATATAGTATAGTTTAGAAATGCATACATTCTCTATTTCTATGTATGTCTGCTGCTGTGTGATGCAATAAGTTATAATGTATGCACTAGGAAACTTTGAGTTTCAGTATCAAAATTACAGAAGGTCTTTGTGATAACAAGTTTCAGCACGTCCAAGCCTAAGCTGAAACAAATCCCACTATCACCCTCTGAATTAGATATATACATTCTTTTACATAATCAAAACAGGTGAAAAAATGAAAAAAAAAACTAGTCCAAATAGAAACTACTTTTTTTCAACACTTAAAAAAAGCATGGGGTAAACCAAGAAAATTAGTCCTGCATTTTGCAAATGGTTTCCACAGTTACCCTTAAAGCAATATTGATGCCTATTGGTCAGATACATTAATGCTTACAACACTCATTAAAGTTGTTGGAAATATTGTTGAAGTCAGGTTTGGGTTAATTTGTACAACTCCAGTCTCAAGAAAAGTAAACAGTTTCAAGATTTTGAAATAGTGAACAAAAGGAAAACACCAGTACTTCTTTCAAGTTGAAAGTATTTGGTCAACCTAGAATGACAGATCTTGTGCTTAACAATGAACTTACTTCTTTCAAAAGAAATACACATTCGCTCCTGGACTTTACAGGGAACTATTTAAAGTTCAGTCTTGGAGAGTTTTGGTAACAATGTAGAAAAAATGTTAATAGGTTTTGTTGAAGAAACATCTTTCAAAAAGGCAAGCTTATTCTCATGATTTTCTGCTTAAGGCACATGTTCCTACATGGGATTTTGTTGTTTAGATTCTGTTCTAATATTAAAACAGTAAATCTAAAGGTGTTTTAAAGAGGCCTTCATTTTATTATGTTGGAAGCTATTTGTAATGTTTCTTTTAAAAGGATCAGTCAGCACAATATAACATAAAGTGGTTTAATATAGATTTTATTTTATAGTGCTACTTGTAAGCGGAATATCCATTCATTAAAAGAAACCAGATAATATTTCTCAATTGAAAAAGACAAGTGATATAAAAAAATATCAGTGTGACTTTCTACAGACAGTTCTTTATGGATCAGTAATTTTTTCACAATCGTGTTTCTAATGGACCATCACAGAGGAATATATTTAACTGCTTTACAGTCTAATTGGATGTGGCATTTGTCAAATGTGCCTGATTTATCTTTAACAACTGCTCAGCTACATGTCAGGATACAGGTTGACCAGTTAACAAGAGAAGTCCAAGGGTACTGTATATTGACTGTAGACAGAAACCATGGAGACTTGTAATATCTGAAAACAGAGAGCTATTTATAAAAGTACATTGTTTTTATTCTTTTGATTAAAAAATTGAGACTATTGGCTAAGTTTTATGGTAATTCTGTTAGTCTACTCTCTGAAAAGAAGAATGCTTCCTCTTGCATGTCTTGCTGAGGGCCCACAAACAAAACATAGGGAAAGAAAAGTGGGAAGCTAAGCTTGAGTGACTGTTCTGTAAGAATCAAACTATCAGTACCACCCCAAAATAGTAAGTTTACTTTTTGGAACATTTTTATTTTCCATTTTTTATGTAAAAAAAAAAAAAAGGTGTGCAGGAAAGGACTTAGGAATGGAAAGGCTGAGTGTTTTCTTGGCTGCAGTGAACATAAGATGGTCGAATACAGGATTCTGCATGGAGAAAAGCAGGGCGATGAGTAGGATTACAATGCTGGACTTCAGGAGAACTATTTTTCCTTCTTCAAGGACCTACCTGGAGGAATCTCATGGCTTAGAGTTTTAGAGATAGTCATTAACGTTAGTATTAATATCCAAACATCACTTCCACTGGGTGCACATTTCTCCGAAGAAAACCCAGGTCTCTGACTACCACTTTCCGCCAATTGACCTTAAGAATGGCTGTGATTGACCATCTCCAGAGGGCCAGTATCTCTTTTTAAGTCTTCAAGAGAATTTAGGCATTGGCCTCTCTTCCTGCATTACCACACAAAGGTGCCAATTAATGTCATTTGCCATGTGGATTCTCAGCCATTAGAACTGAGACTAAACCCGGTAACTCATTGCACTCAGGGCATTGAAAAGCTGTCAGAGGGTAACAATTTCTGTCACTACTGATCTGATACAGTTGTGAAGAAGTGACCTAGAGTTGTAAAGCTCTATCTCCTTACCAGCTATGTGGATCCTGCAGCCTATTTAACTTTAATTATTTACTTTTGTATTTTACCTTTTTCTCTTTTCTCAGGAAGAAATGCCTTTAGTCTTCAGTAATGCTCAAAGGTAATCGAGCTATTTTATGTTTAAATGTAATATTGGGCCTGTATGTTAGGGGAAAGAAAGCTACGTTAAGCCTTCTTCTACCTTACGTATAAATATAAGATATTGATTTTCTCTTTTATTTTGTGTTTCATTCTGTCAGCTTTTTATTTTCCCATTCTCAAGACAGGAGAAATCTTTTCAATTGTCAGAATAAAAACCTTATAGCATCTAAGAGCATGAGACCATTTGACTGGAAGCATTGTAGTTTAGGATTCTGACTTTATCTGAAGAGAGACCTCGGCATCTTTATATTCTACGAGAACAACAAGAATGTGAATAGCGTGTGTAAATCTCTGGGATAAGAGGGCTAATTCTAGTCACAGTGCTTTCAAATAATGAGCTCATTCTTCAGCAATTACCATTGTAGCAAGTCATCTCATTGTTTTTCAGTGTCTCAGTATCTCAGGACACATTCTACCCATTTTAAGCATCTACAAAACTGCTTTGTAGTTAAAAGTCTACTGAGTGTTGATTAAAAATCTGAAAGACAGAGGGACAGAGAAAGAGGGGAGAGAGAAAGGGGGAGGGGAAAGAGGGAAGAGAAATTCCTAAGAACCATATCTAACACAATTTCTGAAATGTATAAGATTTTGAACAGCATAACGCTGATATACATTTAAATTACTAAATTAGAATTGAAGTGTGTTAATCTTTATATAAATATTTACATAGCAAATATTCCAGAAGTGTAAACCAAAGGTTGATTTCATGGAAGTCAGCTCTGCAAAGATTGTTTTAGATAGGATAGAGAAGTTCATCTAGAACTACTCCCCCAGTCACCCATGACTAAGTCCTGCCTACATGTATATTTATAGTAATTGGTACACTCTTCTTTCGTGCTTCTTATGGTCTTCATTTTTGTTCCCAGAAGACGAATGAACATACAAAGGCAATATAAATTGAAATTTTGTATTAAGAATGTCAAGGATCCTTGAGTCATCTTAATTTGCATTGACAAATTAAGGGCACAGGACTTGGAATAATTAATGCATTCAAACATCTTTTAATTTCTCCAAACCAATAATTATTCACTTATCCAAGGCCTAAGGAGTCAGGAGCAGGATTTAGATCTGTCAACAGGATGTTGTAAGTTTCTCTGGTTAAACACAAACATTAAGAGATTAGGAACACTTAATCATTTCTTGTAAAATGTTTTTGATATCAGTGATATTAATGTAAGATTATAAATGTAATCAGTTATGAAAACAGGTATTCCTTCTGTCAGGTCTTTCAACCTTTCCTTGTGATTAGTTTCTGTTGAGTGCTATTTTTGCAAAGTGAAAAAGGACACAAGCGAATCTAGGTTGCACTGATGAAACACTAGTTATGTCACCATAATCATGAAGACGCATCTTCAGCATCTTTGAAAAAAACCAGAGGACTATAGCAAAATTAGAAGTTGATCATTTGAAAGAAAAACACAGGATGATTACAGAGGTATAAATGTAAACTAAATACGCAATTATTAATAAATGCAACTTTAATAGCTGGGTAGTGTCTATTTTAGGTCATAATTTAATTATAATTAAATTATAATAATAATTATAGAATATAAAAATTATGTAATTGTGGTACAGTTTGTTGCAGATACCTTTTATTGACAGCAAAGATGGAATAATTTTTAGATTGCTTACATGATAATAAAAACATTTCTAAACTAAACACAGCCATGCCACTTCAGAACAACGTATGCAATTTTGATCAATCTGATAACTTATACTGATACTAAACTACACCTTTGTTAACATAAAAGGAAAATATACCTGTCTTTCTTGTACTGATATCAGTACCCCATTCCTGAAGACTCAGTTGTAATTGGCATGACTCAATCATCACACCCTTAATGCAGGAATATTTTCATCAGCCTTTTAGGCAGGGTTCATTGTCTTTGACAATGGAGCAAAGAAAACTAGACAAATGGAACCTGGTCAAAGCTGTTATTCTGTTTTGTTTTGGTTTTTTTCATCTGTAAAAAGTGCATAATTATATATCTACATTGCTATGAATTTGCTTAATACAAACAAATATATTGTATTTGCAAGAGAAATATAGTACAGAAAAAACTCATCAAATGTATTACTGTTGCTTAACAAGTTATTCAATAATAAGTCATTGGCTAATGTGCATTTTTCAGACTGTACTAATAGAAAATAATGTGACTTTACTTTTGAGTAAGCCTTTTGGGTTTTGATATTTAGTGATGTTTCTCATTTTACCTTTACAGCACACCAGGAAATACAGACAGGTACTACCACTGATAAGTGGCACTCTATTGAGCAAAATCAATTTTAAAAGTATCTGAGTCCTATCTTATATTTGGATAGTATAATTAAAATTTATCATCCCAGAAAGCAAGGAGGTTGTTATAAGCACAAGCATAGTGAAATTTTATTTGTGCTCTTTTTCAAGGCAGTTTAGACAGACATGGGGAGAATGTAAACATGTCTATTTTGATTTTGCCTAAGATACACGTCAGTATTTTCAATTGTTTGAGATTTCTACTGAATTTTATGAGACCTTTGAAAGTCAAAGTATGTCTATGAACTAAAAAAAACCAATCCAAAAAAGAATACACTTTTTACAAGTCCTCCAAATTTGGCTTTCCTACAGTTTGACCATCTGTTTGTGCTGGACCTGGATTCCTCTAGTACTGGCAATGGCCAGTATTGTCTCAGGTGGTGAATGGAAGAGAAGAAATGGTAACATATGGTGGTAGGATGCTTAATCCAGCCGAGCAAAACCAAAATGTACTACATTGGAGCAACTACAGTTTATCCTTTATGCCCTGAATTACAAAATGGTATTTTGAAGATTTTAGTAACTTACATTCTTTAAGGACTTAGTAAAAATTAGTTAAATGTCTTTAGGCTAAAAACAGATAAAGAAATAATTTCACAACCTGAATTCTGAGTTAGATGAGTAAGAAAATGTTTATGCCATAAATTTAGGTGCTGAACTTAGGTCTAACAAAGAGCATAAACATTTTTCTTGATAGTTGACACAGATACTTCAGCAAGGATGTTTAGAATACCTAAATTAATTTATAGATGTCCACCTTAGGTGTTTTAAAATGCTCTGCATATTCTTCAAAGTAGAAAACTAGAAAATTAATGTTAAATACTCGTATCTTCTCACAAGAAGATCCAGTTATTTTTAAATCTGTACTTTTTGACTATCTACACTTTTTAGGAAGAGGATATGGAAACAAGTTTTTCAAGCAACTAAAATGAAGAATTAGTAGTGAAATTGCAGAGAAGCAATTTTACCTCCCATGTCCTGTAAAGCTGACAAGTTCTGCACAGCAATGCAGATCAAGAACATCTTTGTGGTGTAGCTGTGTGTTTTGTTCTACTCAAGACAGAACTTTCTTTGTATAAAGTCTTAACTCTGATATGCCATCAGTCAAAAGAAACCATACACAGAGACATAATGTGGCCACTTATTGTTGTGTATTCTACACTCTAAGCAATGTGCAGAGAAGTTTCAGACCTTGTCAAGCTGTAAAAAAAAAAAAAAAAAAAAAGAAGAGAAAAGACAGGAAAGGAAAGAAAGATAAAGAAATCAGGTACAAAAAAAAGCAAAATCTAAACATTCCCCTCCCTACCCCCACATTAAAGCCAAGGAGAAAAGGAAAAAAGATCTAACCAAGGTACAATCTCTTCTCCACAGACAAAGTCTGAAAACGGTTAACCTGCTTAATGCATAAGTGCTGAAACTAACCCATAATTGTGGTTTCCACTTAGTATATTTTGTACAGTGTTCCATTCAGGTTTTCTGAAGAAATGATCCTATGGATATAACAGATTCCATTACCTACAACCTTTTAAGGGTAGGGTTTAAAACACAGTATAATGAAGTAAAATGGCATTTAATTACTAATGTGCAGCCATTCAGTTCAGCTAATTATGATCCCTGGAGTTTAGTCATCATATGTAATTAACTTTTACTTTCATAAAAGCGTAATGTGCTGCAAAAGCACCAATGGCTGTGAATGTTACATTTCAGGATTACTGACAGAATTTAAAATTAATTCTAGAAGACAATTTTTCTTACTAAGTGTTAATATAGCCATCTGCTCTAAAACAATGTAAATTTATTGTAATAGGAGCATATCATTATCTGTGATTTCTTTTTTTTTTTTTTTATTAATTTCATGGTCCCAGTAACTGCAGTATAAACAAATGGGGGAATAACTGAGCTCTGGACAAGCAATCATAATCTACTCAAATAAAACTAACAAAAAGACTGATGAGTAATATTTTAAAGGTTGGTTAAGTTTTCTTTCGGTTTTTGTTTTTCCTTAAAAAAACAAAAAAAGAAAAACAACATTTAAAACCACTGTAATTATCAGAATTTGAATTGATTTGTGTTTCTGGAACATCTTAGTAGTAATTATGAAATATCAAGATCCATGTATATAGAGCTATTTACTAAAAAGAATGATTTTATAGAAAGCAGGTTTACTATTTCATGTGTATTTAGTCAGGTTTTGCTGACTTTTGTTACAGAGAAAGATAAACAGATGAAAGCTCTGAAGTAAAATCAGAGAAGAATTGTATCCAGAATTGTATTCCCTTCAATGGCTCGTGCTTAGCAAGACAATTACACTATTAAATCAGCATGATACAATAGTGAAGTGAGGGATATATCAATGAGCTGTGAGTGAACCAGGGTACCAAATCACTGCCACAGTTTGGTGAAACAGTTTAATCAGGCTAAAATAATCCTTTTCTCAATAGACCTAGGTTACCTATTAATAGCATGCCGTTATATACAACACCAAACAGGTTGATACAGTATAACCCTTGAGAACCCAAAATGTATTTATGAGGGTTATTGCTCAGCAATAAACCTATTTTAACAATGTTGGTAGCAGTGGCACAGCTCAGGCTCAAGTAGTAGAGGCAAGAGACGTTTGGTCACTAGGCCACACTGAAACCAGCTCAGCTCAGTTTCAGCCAAAGTGAGCCCAGGCTGGCCCTGACACTGCATTCTCAGCTCAGGAGTAAACATCATTCTGTACCAAAAAATGGCAAAATCATTTTTATGGACCTACAATGTAGTAGCTGTATTGCCTTGCTCTGTGAAGAATTGTAGAGTGACACAGGAGACTGGTCCTAACCAAAGGAAAAACATATCAAGAAGGTTGTTATAAAAATAATGTACTTTTATGGACCTTTTTATAAGCCATAGAACAACTTTCACAAATGCAAGAGAACATGAAGTAGGCCAAAAACCAGGAGGCATTGCCAATGGTAGCATTATGATGGAAATTATAGAAGTTGAAAAGTTTCTGAAATACTTCAACACCCTTTAAGTGACCTAGTGACAGCACAGAAAATTGAGATAATTCAAGAAACCACAGGATAAAAGCGTTGGACTGAAGTTAGGTCTCACATACCTGAGAAAATATTCCTTGTGTATTTATAGTCTTACAGATGTCTCTTAGAGATGAACTTAAATTCTATAAAAAAACCCTAAAATTATTATTTGAGATGCTTTCCCTCTCATAGCAGAATCTCATTTATGTTGAAATTCCTATTTGTAAGTGCAATAGAGGAATTTAACTGAAAATTGGGCAAGGTTTCCATGGCTACCTCATAAAATTTCCTTTAAAAATTAAGAACTAGACATCTTTCATAATAGGATTCCTTTCTTTGTTATATTGATAATATTATATTGCATATACATGCATTTACTTATAAATTTAGTATATTATTTTGAATTCATTTTTATAACATTTGTGTCCACATTTCAACAGAATTTCTTAAAACTCGGTTTGGTAAGTTATTTTTGTGTCATCACAGAAAGTCCTTCAACCTCTTTCTAGAAGGCAGAACATATCTGTCAGTCAGTTGGCTAGACTCTTACACCTCAAAACTTCAAATTACAAATTAAGGACATCATTTTAATGTTGACATGAATATTGAAACAAGAATTCCAGTATCCTCCAGTTCCCTCTATAGTGATTTTCCATGTCTGGATTGCTATGGAGAAGTACAATTGCATTTGTAATATGACCTCCTTCAGCCAAATTGCATTCTTTTGTGATGGTAAACCCTATAATATCAAGTTCAGTACATCTATACACTGACAAGAATAGGTGGCCTTAGGGAAGTAAGAAGTCAGTCAAACCACTCTCATTTTTCCCTAGTCATTAGCACAAAGAATCTGTGCAATTTAGATTTGGCCCAAAAACACTCAGTCAATGCTTTGTTTTTTCTCATGTTACAACACCTCACATGAGTTAAAGAGTTAGCAGCAATCACACAGTTTTATTGCAGCCAACCACATGCACAGACAAGTTCAATGTACGTTTTAGTGGCTAGGATGCTCTCATTTCACACAGGCAGATTTAACCAGTACAAGTTGAAATTAACTTTTCCTTTGCATTGATTAAGGGACTTTTACTTCATTGGTTCGACAGTCAATTACTGAATTCCAAATGCAGATACACAGTATATACAATAAAGCTGGCATATCTCATGTGAAATCAATTGTAATATTTCAAATAGTTTATATTCCTGATATTTGTTTCAGCTCTTTGAAAAATATTTTTCTTATTTACTTATCTAAGTCCAATAATGAGCTTTTTAAATGGAGGAAAGTAGTTCAAGGACAGACGTATCTGAACCTCAGAGACTGGTAGTCTTCACTCCATGGTCTAGGCAGATCAATGTTTCCCTGTTATTCTATGATTCCTTATTCCTTCAGTAATTTTCAGGATCTACACACTTCCAGCAACCGGATGTGTTTCAGGTAGTTATCCCAAGCAGGTTGATCAGCATTTTTCAAAAGGTCATCATCTTCCTTTTTTTTTCCTAAAGCCAATTTAAGTCATTCTTTCTTTGTACAACACCTCAGCTTCATGAGCATGTAATTCTTTCCCATATTAAACTCTTTATTAAATTACTAATTATGCCAAGATTCTGGATGTCAATATTAGTTTATTTGTTATGTTAGTTTTGAATAATGGCTGTGGCCACTAAGGGAAGCCTCTGTTTGTCATCTCATTGAAAAGCTGAGATAACACTGGGGCACATATGCATGTGAAAACTTCTGAAGAACTCCTCAACTTAATATTTTTGTGGTAGGCTTAATGCTCTTAGCTTTAGGCTTAAAACCTGAGTTCTATTTAGCATCTGTTGAATCCTAACTTCTATCAGTGCCAGTCTAAACTGTTATTTCATCTATTTTAATTGGATATATGATGTCAATATTTGTGATATTGACCACATCCCAGTATGACTTGACCTTGTCAGCTTGGTGAGCTTTAGTAGACCTAAGACATTAAGCCTGGGAAAACTCTAAACATGTTCAAACACTGTATTTCATGCAGCAACTGTACTAGAGACAACTTAATCAATTCTACTTCAGTGACAGCCTTACTATTCTTCTTCTTCTTCTTCTTCTTCTTCTTCTTATTGTTGTTGTTGTTGTTGTTGTTGTTATTGTTATTGTTATTAATCATTATCATTATTTTATAGGAGAGCATCTCAACTACTGCAAGACTTGGTACTGCCTTCTCATCACATTCTCTTAGCAAAATATACTGGCTTGTTTAATTTCTGCTTTACTAATGGAATTGTTATCTAATAGGCTAAATAGCTCTCCCTTATGGCAGTATTAAAAATGGAAATAATATTGAGTAATTCTAAAATTATCACTGGAAAGCAGTACTTTAATCTGTTACATCAGTCACTATAGTAATAAAACAAATACTGAACTGTATTTATTTTCTCAAGATTCAATATCTATCTGTTAAGGCAGTTCCAATATATTTTATATCCTTAATGGCTTAGACATTCTACCAATTATATATGTCCTTAGACTCTTTATAACTTTTCCCTGAGTGCTATTGATTTCTTCAGGGTTTTTTTTATGAATGCAGAATTTTATTTTCTGTATTTTCCCTAATATTTACCACAAAAATGCCACATATTATTTTTTTTAATTTCAGGATTAAATCTTAGGTAATTAACAAGACTATGCTTTGAAAAGAGAAAAAAAATATAAGGCAAAGTCTATCTGGGCGCCAATTTTCTAAACTTCTAGCATTTAAAATGTAAGTATCTTATCTGCCTACCTGCCTGGGCCAGAATTGATCATATTCAGGCCATCAGATATGCTTACTATCTTCCAGCACCACATTGCTACCGCTATGCATTGTTTGTATGTGTGCATAGTCTAGTTTACAGACTTGTCTTCTGTGTCCCCAGAGGTGTCTAAAGCCTTAAATGACAAAATTTGAGGTCACACTTTATTGAACAAATCTCCATTAATTACCTCCAGCAGACCACTTGCATCAGCAGCCTTCCACAGTCTAATGAGCTAAATTGTATTGAAAGGTCCCACACAAATACAAAGGAGAAAAGTTTGGACTAATTTGTCATCTTTACTAATTAGAAGTGATTGTTTTTTCTAGGTCTCAAATAAAGCCAATATCTTAATACAAAGATATTGTACTTTAACTAAGCTCTGGGATTAGCAAGAACAGTCTCTATCAATTTTCACCATAGCATTTTAAATTGAATTTGATGCAAGAACTGCACAGAACTCTTTTATCTAACCATACCTGTTAGACAGAGATTTGAAGTGTATAAGTGAATACTAGCACTTTTACATAAATGATAGAATTTCAAGAGTGACAATATTATGCAAATTATATTAACCCCCCTGCATATTTTTAATTTGTTGAGTACCATGTTCAAATTTTCATGTTCATGCAATAAAAATCTGAGAGAAAGGAAAAGGGATACATCCATTAAGGCATTTGTCTTCTGAAACCACCACCATGGATACTGAGCCTCTACTTCCAAGGAAAGGCTGCGCTTCACTTGCTGATGGGAAGTAAAGAATTACATTTTTAGTTTTCTCTGCTTCCACACACGGTCTTTGCTTTTCTTTATTTAATTGCCTTTATCTTGACCCACGAGTTTTTTAATCTTATTTTCTCTCCCATTCCTCTGAGGGAGTGAGAGAGCATCTTGGTGGGCACCTAGCAGCCAGCCACAGTAAATGCACAACTGAATTTCATAAGCACAACCCTCCCTGTTGACCAGCTATTAAACTGATTATATGGATTTTTCTGTATTGACGATACCATCTGTTCAGTAAGGTTTAAACCAAAATGCATGAGTAAAAGTGATCTTTAGAGATCCAAAGGACGTTTCACTGAGAGCAAAATTCTTTATTTTGGCAAACCTCCATCCCCGGCAATTATGTTTGAATAGTTTAAGTTCCACCTATAATTTTAATCACATATAAAATTCTACTTTAATTCCCATCTACACAGTTACTGGGTATTAAGGGGAAAACACTTGATTTTATACAGTGGCAAGTAGAATGATAAAGGAACCTATCACAACAAAATACTATATCTTAATTAATAAATATTAAAATCTTGAATAAGTTCAAATGAGTAAACTACTTAGATCAAAATATTCTCAAAGACCCTGAAGAACATTAACCAAAATCTCATTTTATGTCCATAACACTTAATGATTTTTGATCTTTCAATCTCTATTATGCTAAAATGTTGTTCAAGTATCAGTGAATATTAGTGGTGGGACTCTGACAATAGGTTAGTGCTGCAGAAGGTACTCTCAGGGCCAGATTGGTTCCAGCTCAGTATGGAAAGCTTGTGAGGGCAGCTTCACTAAGTGAAGATCCAGAGTGTACAGCATGCTCTGGTCTTGAGCACTCACTATAAACACCCTGAAAGGCATCTGTGTATACACTAAGTGAATTGGTGCTAGGTGTCTCAGAGCATCTTAGGTGTTAGGATAATATATCTTATACAATGAGATTTATACATCCTTTTCTTGCAAGCACAAGCTGAAAACTTCTTAGTCCTACACTTGCCTGTATTCTAACTCTGGCCATAGGCAAAGAGACACTGCCTTACTAGCAAAGAGAAGAGCATGCTAACCCACAGCTATGTCTTCCCCAAGAGGTCTCATTGCAGAAGCTGGATGGGTGTCTACTTTGCAAAATAAAGCTTACTGCCTCCATGAGGTATTTCTAAAACAGAAAAAAGTCTGTGATACTTTGAACTACAGTCCACTAGTGGAGTAACTGAAACACCTAATTTCTTACTGCAGAGTAAAAAACATCTGGAAAAATCAGTTTCATCACCTATACACCAACATATATTAGTTCCTACTACATTAAAAAGAATATATGACTATGTGTTTAGTTTGGAAATCATTCCGTTTTCCAGCATTTGGTGTATTTGTATTTTATTTATCCTTAGCTCAATTACAGCAAAACCAAGAAAACACAATGAAGGTGGCTGAAGATGGGAATATGTTTCCCAGATGGTTTTATGAAGTCTTCACCCTTAAATAAATTCTAGATCAGACTGAGCAGGGACAAAGTTTGAGCTTGGACTACTACTAAATGGAGTTAGCTCCTCATATTTAGACCACAGAATATCATTGTGTAAAAATGGGTCTGACAGTACCATTCCCTAGAGCAGATATTTTTAAAATCTTGCTCTGACATTAAATGCCATTGGAACCTCTATTTCTTCTGGTATTTCTATGATTCTGTAGAATATCAGTTTTAATTCAAATTTATTTTTTTAAATTTTCTATTGAGAACTCTTTTCATTGCAAGTGCTTCACACCAGGATGTTTTGTGAGACTAATAAGAACCTATCTCAAAAGAAGAAAAAAGATTAACTGAGTCAATATAAAGGTTAAGATAGAAAAAAATATGGAAGCCTATTGAACAAAAATATAATGACAATAGTATAATTCTTATGACATGGAGGCACCTAGTGTCATTGACAGCAGTCACAGAGTGGCAAGCACAGCAAAACAGATTATAAAGTAATACCACAATTTAGATGGCTTGAAACAAACTAGATGTACCAAAAATTAATTTTAAGTATTTTAAGAACTGGCTGTAGAAGAGATGTAAACATTTATTTTTTAAGAAGTCATAAAAAACTGGTGAAATTCTAGAAAACTATATTTGTTGATAAAATGGAAGGAGACTGTGGCTCATTTTTTCTGATAGCCTCAGAAATATATGGAAAAAAATGTGCCCGTCCACAGGAAATAAATTCAGTATCAGCCAGTATGGATCAGAAACAAATCATGTCAATAAAATTTAATTTTGTTCTGTGGTAGACTGGCAAGGTTGAGAGTTGAGAGTCAGAAAATATTACATACTGTAATCATGGAAAAGTTTTTGACAAAGCTATACTTGATATCTGTAAGAAAACTGAGAGAAAATGGTAGGATGCATATTCATAAATGAATGCAAGTCTAGTTGGAAAAGCATACCATATTGTTCTTTGCCACCTGAGGATGAGTAAGGTGGCATTTTCTCCTTGTCTATACTTGACAACAGTTACTAATTATTTTCATTAGTAGCCTCAGAAATTAAATAAGCTGTCCTTTTATTTTGCAGATGGCTTTTACATCTCAGTTTGTGAGACTGAAAACTACAAAGGATAGGGAAAGGATTAAAAACCATTTTGATAATTTGGAAAGAGATTAAAAAGATATTCAAATCAATAAATACACTTAAGTATTGTAATTAGGTTTTTAAACATTATCACGACTTTGACAGATAATCCCTATGAGTTTCCCAGTAGCCTATTAGATTATGATGGATTGTCAGCTAGTCTGTTGGAATGGAAACAGACTAATGTACTTGATTGTCACTAGAAGGTATTACTGGTGACACCGCTGTCAGCCAGATGGTTAAAGGAAGAGGAAAGTATCCATTCTAATCTTGCAAACCTATAAAGACACCTACAGTGTTGAAATGAAGGCACTATGAAAGTATAACTCAGTCACATAACTCACATGAGAGAGAGAATGGGGGTCAGAGAAAGGTTTTAATCAAATCAGAAGATCATATCTGGAAGTTTCAAACATTGTTCAGATACAATCAGATTTCTAAAGATTTCTTATTGTTGATTATCCATTAACCTATGGAGAATAGAGGTGAGCAATCATATTAAGGTGACTTGCTAACCTTCGAATAGCAGTGTCAAAAGACCAATAAGTTCAATTTTGAAGAGTTTTTAAAGAGAAAGTGTCTTGTATTTTGGAAACAGATGAAAAAAAAATAGGTTTGATGCTAACTTCGTCCATAAAATGAAGCAAGATGAGTTGAGAAGAAGGTAGGTAACTTGAATAACACTGTGACAAAGGACAACTAATTAAAGTAATGATTGTTGCTATTTCTTCCAATACCAATGTTACTCCAAAATCTGTATGTATTCTTCATTGACGAAAAGTGAACAAAAACCAGATATAATATCTTGCAGGTTTAGCGTATTATGTGCTAGGAGGAAAATTTCTGTGTAAAACAATTTTCTAAATGTAAATTCTTTTGTTTACAACTAGTTCTAAAAGAGAGTTCTCATTGTAAATAAAATGAAAATGTTGTTTTCCTTTGAATCTTAGTGAAAATCTGTGTTCCATTTTCAGAAATCAATTCTGCTTAAAGACTCAATAATTGGAAAGCAATGATGGGTTTCATCCTATCTCCCTTAGGCCACCTAAATAATCACTTGTTTTGTGATTCATTTACTGAATCAGTTTCCAGTGCTCTTGACTCTGTACAGTACTTGTAGAGCTGGATGTGAAGCACAGTGAAACTCTGCGGCCAATCCATATCTTTTGGGAGAGACAGCAAGAATATATGGGTACATATAAAAACAATACTACGTGTCTCTGCCTGTGCAATTAAAAACCTAAGGTTGTGATTTAATCTGATATGAAGACATTTAGATGCATGTGTCTAGACATCAAGTATCCAGAGACATGTTTGAGGTCTAAGATTCCATTTATAGTGAGTAGAAATCTAGTAGAGGGAGTTTAGAGAGTTATTTAGCTGGACACCTGGCATATGCTGAGTCTTTGTCCAGACCCATGGAATGGATTGACCAGTGGTAGGGACTTGGACATGTGTAGAAAGCTAAATTTGGAAGATTTAAATCCTGCACTCAGCCTGGCCTCTAATCTGTAATTAAATTTAACTTACAAAGGTAGGCATGTACTGAGAAACAGTAACTATCACAGAAGTTAAAGACATTCTAACATGAGATTTGCAGAAAAAAAAGGTCAGCTGACCAACTTTAAATATACATTGGCATTTAAAAGTTTAGCTAGTGTCATGGTGTCACTCTATAAGACTCTAGTACAAAACCAGACAAGAATAGTTAGCCCAGAACAGAGCAAGGAAAGGGTGGGGGGTTAACTCGGTCTTCACTGTCATGTTGCCAATGACTGTATGGGAGTAGAACTACATTTTGGCAGAAATAGGTCATCTTAGCAAGAAGGTTTGGATAAGGTGTACCAATTTAATAAAAGTGATTCATACATAAAGAATTCAAGAATGTGTTTTTTAGGACTGATCCGTCCTCAGGAAGTGAATCTTGCTATAAGCAACACTTCAACTGTGCTTTCGTTCATTTGCAGTCTTAATCCCCCTTCCTCCCGTATTAGCTACATGTCCTCTAAAGTTTTAGAGTTCACTCCCAAGATAAGAAAAATAGCTTAGAAAAATATCAGCACAGCTTCATATTTTTAAAGAGGTATGCTCTTTCTTTGCATACACTCCTGACAGTGAAAGTAGATGAACTTGCCCTAATCCCAAGGTGATTTCTTCATTGTATTTAGTCATGATGGCAAGTGCATTGGTTTACTCTTATGCTAACATCTCAACATCCTGACTACGAGTTAAAGGACAGTTCATGTCCAATCAGTTTGGAAGGAAGATATGATTATCAAGATTTGCCCAGCAAAGGAACCAACTATAACCCTCAGTACAGAAAAGGAACATGATAATGAACTGCATATTGCTTTGTAATTTGAAGCTTTTTATATCAAGGATGCATCTGCATAAATCTCATAGTTTAGAGATTATTACCATTTTGTCTAGTCATTCTTTTCCTTCAGAGATGAGCAGCAGCCAAGGCACATGGTTGGACTGAATTGAAATATTTTTGCAAGAAGCTGTATTGACATTTCCTAGCCCAGCACTATACTTCAGGCTCACACCAATGACACCATTTAACACGCAGCTTAGCTGGGCAATATTTATTTCCAGAGGGTCTCTAGACACATGCAAAATCTCATTAAGCTCAGAGCTCTAATTTCTGTCAAAATTTATTTCATTTTGAAAGTCAAAACTAATTTTTGGTTGTTTATTTAGCACTGATTTGTCGCTGCCGGTTACTGCCGGGTTTCAAGCTGCCCGGTGGCTTGAGTGCGACCTTTTTGTGCTGGGCTCTCTGCCGGACCCCTGCAGCCTCCAGGCTCTGCAGGTTCTGGTCTTCTAGCAACGGCTGGAACAGGCGCAGCTCATCCAAGGGAGCTGACAGTAACAAGTTGTAACAAGTGGCAGCTCGGCGGCAAAGAAGTGGGAAGGACTCTTTGTAGCAGTAATTCCAGGTTTATTAGTTCCTGAAGGGGGTGCCATAAAGAGCCGGGATCTGAGCGTGTGCAGGGGTTTAAAAGGGGCAAGAAAAAGGGGCAGTGTAAGGGGAGAAACAGGGGAATAAACCAATAGGGGAACAAGACGTGATTGGGGAACATCCAATGGGGAAACAAAGGGGTGGAATACATTAATATAACCAATCAACAGAACATGATAACAGAACTTTCGAGCAACTGATGAATATTAAAATAACTGTGAAGGGACGGGGGAGAAGATGGAACTTGACTGGCACTTATGAGCGGTGGGAAACTATCAATGCCTGTCTTCCCCATCCCCCTCAGATTCACTGCTCCAAGGGGAATAGTTTGACCATCTTGCTTCTTCATTAATCCACCTGCAGAAGCAGGTGTGGCAGATTGTCCATTGTTTCCTGTGACCACAGCCACTGACTGGGTCACCGCTACACTGATTATTTTGTTGTACTTGCTTCATGCAATCCAAAAGTTTCATCTAAGCTTTGCACAAGCAAAGATTCATCACTCACAGTTTATGCAACAGCAAACTAATTTTAGCAAACATTTAAAATTATTTATCTGATGTTAGTGAATTTGCTCGACAGTTGAATGATGAGGATTTGTAGAATTGTGGTCATCCAGATGACAGCAGCTGTGTGGATGTCATAGAAATAGATAAAAGCTAACACATTTTTGCTAGACACTTGAAAGTATTCTGCAACCCTATGTGTTTTTTGACTCAATATCTACAGACAAGCAGACAAGAAAGACAACTTTTAAAATTAAGAACTCTCCATGAAATAATGAATTTGTTAAAATAAACTTCTGTGCAAATAAGTGGTTTCTACAGAGCTTTATAATAAATTTTGTTTTCTTTAATTTAAAAATAAATTGATGGAATAAATTTGTGTTATTGAAGAGAATAACAAACCTTCATTTCCTAGGTTCAATTTCTTTCTAAACTAGCAAGCACTTAACATTGTCAGCCCCTCGTACTTTTAACTGAATAAAGGTCAGATAATCAGACATCTGAAAGGACAGCTCATTTATCATCCTTTGATAAATGTGTCAGTAGCTAATCTTTAGCAGTGGATGATAACACTACACAATGAAAAGTTAATGGGTTTAAAGCACTGAATTTACCACAACATGGATGTAATGATGCTGTAGAGCAGAAAGTTCAATTTTATTCCACATTTTATATTAAATTATATTTTTGTCTGAAAGCATTAATTACCACAATCTAAATATTATTCTGATAAATTGTGTTTCACAGAAGAAAAGAATGGTCTTGATAAGAAATTATAATTATAGAGCTGACTGAAGTATTATTTCAACAATCTAATGTAGTATTTCTATCCCATCAAGCTAATTGCTGAATCCTTGCCTGTCTCTTGCTACAAGTTTATATATACCATTTTAGTACCATGTTCTCGTTTATATCTCATTTATTCTTAATCTAAAATCAAAATTGGTATAGTCATCCTAGACCTAAAAACGAGATTGAGAATATAGGTGTCTGCTTTAGACCGTATCTTGTCAGCCTTATGTTGTCATCCCTGTACAGGCATTTGAGATATACTAAAGCATCTCAAATGACCAAAAACATACATTCAGAATGTTGTTCATTTATTTTCTCAAAATTTTATGAAACTTTTTTTTAATCTAATTTTGTAAGTATCATAAAATGAAAGAAAGAATAGTGCAGAAGAAGATGGGTTGTAAAGAACAATGATACATGGGACTTATTAAGTTGTTATATTCCTTGAATTTATACCAGAAGAAAAATGTCTAACATATAAGTTTATATTACTTGATGAACACAACAGGTCTATACTTCCCTTTTCCTTTATCTTCTCTCTCTCTTTGCAGAAGTTCGTGGCAGAAGCACATGAAGACTACTTTTTCTAGAACTTGGATTATGGCAATTATGGTTAAAAGTCTTGAAGTTTATTGGTCTGCTGTTCAGGTTGGAGGGCTTTCAAGTAAGTATATGGTATTCCCTTAGATTCTGTTGAGATTTAAAAGACCTGGCAAGGACCCATACAGGACAAGGACGATGAGAGAGACAATATCCTATGTTTCAGTGATTGAAAACATGCTGAAAGAAGTCTGGAGGAATTTGTCAAGATACTTTGCCACTATAAAGTGGTTTATAGTCTGGGTTACAGTATGAATCAAGAAATTTTAAATTTATTACTTCACTTTAAAAAGGCCAAAGAAAATACGTGCCTTGTTAATTAAGGGATGAATTAGCTTTGTTTCCTTAATTCTAAAGAAGATTTAAGTAAATATATCAATCTTATAAAGCAGTTTAGTCAGCATGAAGGAGAAAAGAATGTGACTATAGTTCGTATCTAATGTTTTAAATATCCTAATAACCACTTTTATCCAGTTTTCAAGCCTATTTTGCATTTAATAGTTCATAAATATATTGTGGAAATGAGAAATATAATTTCCTGGCAGTATAACTTTTCAGGTATCATTGTCATAAGAGATACATAAAGTAAGTTCATTGCACGTTGTGTATCAGTTTTACAAACTCTCTGTTGTGATATTTGAGTCAAACAGTAGAACAGGAAATTTCTTTTTAAAAAAATTAAAGAAACAGTTTTTTTTAAAAAAAGAAAATGTTATGATTGATTGATTTATTTTTTTTTTTAACCAAGTAGCTTAGCTGACACCTTTGGGATGTATAGAAAAGAAAACTCAACACTATTTACAGTAAATTCAGAAATATGAGTTATTAAAAAATATTTTCTTATAGTGTCTTTATTATTCAAGTGTCAACATTTGAAACAATTTGCCATGACAGCCATTACTCAAAATAATAAACGTCTATAATTTTAGAATAAAAACTTATATGAAAATTTGTACCCAGTATCTGGAGATACTAATTAAGACCAAGTGGAAAACACTGGAGTAAAGAAATAATGCAATAAAAGCCAGCAAATAATTTATAAGCACATTAATACTCTTCTTCACAAGTCTTTTGAAAGCAAAATAAAATGCTTACATAATGGATTTTTCTTCTTTCATAAATATTATATAGTTGGAGTTAATTTTATCTCCCTATCTCAAATACTTCAGTAATTAGATAATTTTCTTATAAAATGTTCTTGGATAATAAGTTAATAATATATCATTCAATTGGGAATAGCTTTGTGTTATAATGAGTGAATATTAATTCTGATTATTACAAGATAATCATATATGAAATGTACAATTGATGTTTTCATTATTTGATGGTAAAAATAGGATTTCTATTATCTTTCTTACTTAAAGATTTATCCGAAGGACATTGAATTTGTGACTTATGCAAAATTAACTGAACTACTTAAAAACCTTGATGTTAAATATATTAAAGAATCAAAATACATGAAAACAAATAGAAAACACAAAAAATATATTAATGGAAACTTATGTGTTTGCTTCAATGGTTTTGCATTCTATATGGTATTATATGACAGTCTACAAACAGTAGTGAGAGATTGTGCTGGGAAAATTCCTGCAAAATAAAGAAAGTTTTTTTAATACTTAGAGTAGAAACGTGACTAGATTTAGTGACACTGGCTTGAATACAGTCAGGGTAATTCAGTATCAACAGCAGGCAGAACATGAAAATTTTGGTATTGAAATCTTGGCTAAAAATCATTAGGTAGGGTATGTTTTAAGGTGAAAAGTTTCCAAAGCGAAACAAATTTTCTGTGCCTATTCACTTTAAACAAAGATATAGAAATTTTAGAAAACATATTTCTTGGTTCATCCAAACTTTGGGGTATTTCAAAGTTTTATTTCTATACTATTAAGACAAATTAATACATACTGAGACATTAATATCTCATTCTTTCACTAGATCTATCACCAGAACTACCAATGATCATCAAAATGCAGGATGAAAGGGAAAAAAGAAACAGAAAAGCAGAGTTGTTTAAAATTATACATTGTCTTATATGGGAGGTGCCAGGTGCAAATTTCTACTTTGTTTTTGTGGATTTTATATCACCATAGGGCTTCAGTCTGACTCAGAGCCTAAGGATTTTTATAATCATAATGGTTCACATTCACTGAAGAAAACAGCTGTTTTCAAAATTCTTTTAAGCAAATAGATCTGGGATTAGATAATAATAGGAACAGTGGGATAATGTAAAAAAGAGCAAAGCTGCTAAGAGATGCTTGTGAGAGACTTGGAAAACATACCATATTTTATGGTTACTTTTTTTTTTAACAATGAACAAAGTATAAAAAGTACATTAATGTTGTCTGGTTTCAGATGGATTCTCCCACACATTATTGCTTTTGTTATTGCTATTGTTATTATTAATATTACTACTCCTGCTATTGTTCTGCAGATAATGTAATGCAAGATGAAAAACCCAAGAGGTTTGGAGATATGCAAAATAAACTCTCAGACCATATTGTCTTTGAAAATAATGTATATCACTCGTGAAGCTATGAAGTGAATAAATTGCAAAGCCATAATGAAAGGAGCTAACCTCCTAGCTCAAAGTCAAATTATTCTATCCACATCTTCCTTGAAAATTGCTTAAAGGAAAAATAAATAAATTATCTCTGAAGCAAATTTATCTTCAGCCTTAGATGTTGAATTACATGTGTGTCTATGACAAAGCTTACTGTAGCAGCAATTGGAAAATCAGGACTTTTTAACATTTTTTGTACATTACAGCTTTGTCCCAGATTTCCTACCAAAATGTTAAAACGATATGTTGCAGTTTTTCTGCCTTTGGCTAATCTGATTTTGGATAATTTTCTTTTCTGTTTTCATTTTTTAACTGAATTTCTGCTCTTCTTAGACTATCTTGGATGATCTTCTGTCACTTTAAATTCTAAGCAATGGAAATGGCAGTTTAAAGTTTTCCAAGACCTTTCAGTTTCTTTCAAATTCTTATCTACTTGGCTCTGAATCTCAGAACCATGGAATGGTTGACATTGGGAGTGAACATTGTAGTTCGCGTTGTTCAATCCCCCTGTTCAAGCAGAGTCAGGATGCAATCAGCTCCCCAGGTACTTATGGGTACATCCCATCAGGACACATGGATTTATGTATGGATGATTTTCTTAAGTACTACCTGAACTCATCCTCTTCTACCAAGAATAAGACTACCTTGCTCCAGAAATTCCGTTCATCTCCAGGTCCTTGGATTTGGGGGGAAAAAGTTTTGCTATAGTGGGATTAAATACATCCTCAGAAAGTTATCCACTGACATCCAGCTCAGTGTTTTAGTTGATTCTCTTAAGGAAAGAGATGCCATTCAAAAGGACCTTGACAGTCTTGAGGAGCAGGCTGTGCAAATGCTATAAAGTTAAAGAAGGCCAAGTTCAAGGCCTATGTCTGGGTTGGAACAGTACCCAATATCCATATGGAGTGGGAAAAGAATGGATGGAGAACAGTCCTATGAAGAAGGACTTCAGTATACTGTTGAAAGGATGAACATAAGCTGGCAATGTGGGCTTGCATCCTTAAAAGGCCATCATATCCTGGGCTGCATCAAAAGCAGCATAGACAGCAGGCAGAGGAAGATGATTCCCCCCTCTGCTCTTGTGAGCCCCTTTCTAGGGTACTGCATACAACTCTGCAGGGCCCCAAAATAAGGACATGAACCCATTGGAGGGAGTCCAGAGGAGGCCATGAGGATGGTCAGAGGAATGGAGCACCTCTCCTACAAAAACAGGCTGATAGAGCTGGGATTGTTCAGCCTGGAGAAAAGAAGGCTCTGGAGAGATCTTACAGCACCTTCCAGTACCTAAATGGAGCCTACAAGAAGACTGGAAAGGGACTTTTGGAAAGAGCACCTAGTGACAGGACAAGGGGGGTGAATGGCCTTAAACTGAAAGAGGGCAGGTTTAGATTAGATAGTAGTAAGAAATTGTTTGCTATGGAGGTGGTGAGACCCTGGCACAGGTTGCCCAGAGAAGCTGTGGATGCCCCATGCCTGGAAATGCCCAAGGCCAAGTTGATGAGGCTTTGAGCAAGCGGGTCTAGTGTAAGACGTTCTTGCCTGTGGCAGGGAGTGGAACTAAATGGTCTTTAAGGTACCTTCCAACCTAACCACTCTACGATTTTGTCTTTATTCTCTAATACACAGGAACTCTACAGACTTCCATATCTCTTGAAAATATTTCTTTATGAAAGGATGTTGCAAGACAAAGTAAGTAAAAAAATTTTGTTTCCTTACAAATGCATGAAGCACAGAACTGGTCTCTCCCTTCTGGGGAATATCGCAGAAGCAGGCTGTTGTTTGGTGAGAAGCAACACTTTCTACCATGGTGTTTTTTCCTAGAGAGAAGAGTTATGACAGATACGCTGCTATTGAGTGTGGGTTTGATGTAGTTTCAGTATGGATTGACTTGGGTTTGCACAGAAATGCAAAAACAGACAGATGTGTTGAAACTTCCACATAACAAGTAGATGAATGCAGGCAGCAAGCTTTGACAGGACTTAAAGCCTAAAACCATGCACAATGTGATCCAGAAGAAGCTTTACTGGTGAAGAAGCTTTACTGGTGAAGGCAAGTTGCAATCAGACCTTCAACTGACTAAGTAATAGGTTTTCATCCCTTGCCCTCCTGGGCTTTGATGTTCACATGTACGTAATGTTGCATTTTTTAATTCATTAGTACTTTTGTGAATCTAAATCTAAGGACTTAATTTTTACTGCTTTACTATTCTGGGCTGCTAAGGAAGAAGTTTTTAGCTTGGATTTTTTCACAGCTTCTGCTACTGTATTTCGATTAGCAAGAATGAAAGAAGAAAGTATATACAAAAAGTGATGACTAAACATTTCCACTATAATTTTAAGTTATATTTGATACAGCTATTAAAGATATGATAATTTCACTTGAGGAGCATTTTTTTTATTATTATTTCTGGCTTTGTCAGCTAGTTTTATCATTGCCATAATTTATATATAATTTAAGCAGTATGTCATTTGCAGCAAAATTACTTACCTCAAACATTTTGTCTGTCACATTTTGCTATGTCCAAATATTCTACATTTCAGAAAGCTATTGGTGTGCATGTGATTGCTCATACAAAACCCTTCTTATCCTCCAAATATGTCTCACACCTTAGCCAATAAACAGGATAATTGCCATTGCCAGTCTCAAGCAAATTTTTTTTTTTTTTTGGTCAGGTATTGGGCTATTTAACTATTTAACAGAACTGGAAAATATTTTGTTGAGTATAGAATTCTTTTACAATGTATTTTTGCTTCTAATGTTTAACTGAATCTATTTATTTACACTGTGATGAATTTCATAATGTAAGATTCTAATTAAGAACCGAATGTAAAATGGATTAAATCAGAAACTACAGATATCCCTAATTGTCCATGACTAGTTCTACAAAGATATACTTAGCTGTTCCTTAGGTTAATAGCACATTCTGGTAATTAATTAATTTAACCCACTAACTCATTAGTGATATCCAGTAACTTTTGAAGTGTCCTTTTCAGCATACGAGACACACTTAAAAAACTGGAAGACTGAGGCAAATCTAAGATACTTATGAGTTCCAACCAACCCAGAATATGCCAATTAGCAGTTGCAAAATGCTAATTGTTACATGTATTAGAATATATAGCAAAGCCTCTCAAGAACTGATCTGCTGGCATGTGGAAATGTTGTCACAATTTGCAGACCACATAGAGGTTTCACAAACATACATGTTAGTCACACATAGGTGTTTTGATCAGGAAGAGAACTGCTCTGCCTCCATTTTTTTTGGCCAAACAGGCACAGAGGTATTTATAACACAGTTGTAGCATGAATGTGCAGTGGACATTTGTCTTCAACTGAAAATCAATTATTTTTTTCCCCCAGTATTCCTTCTACCATATTCCTATTAATTCTTACCTATTATTTGGATTTTTTTTTTTCAAATATGAACTTTATAAACATTTACAGACATATCAGTAAATGGCTTTTGTATTAAAAGTGAATGTCTGATCAATAATGAAGATAATGCCAAAGTGTATTTAACATCCATAATGGAGTGAGAAGTGGCAAAATGAAGAAAAAATATTTCATGTTGTCTTAGTTGTAGCCAAAAAGAATTTCAAAGCATACCTTGAGGCTGCCATGAACAAAATCTATCATGTAAGCAGCCACCTGTGAACAGTTTCTACAAAATTTGGTGAAGGGCATTTATCATTCCTCAATTAAAATGTCAAATCTAATTAGACTTCTCCTCAACACACTGTATCTTACACAGTGGTACAATGAGAGAAAGACTTTCCCTTGAATTACTAAAAAGCAGAGGGGTTATCTGTGAAAGCTCCAAGAGAAGCAAGGGAGCCTTTCTGTAGGGTTTTCAAATGCAAGGTAGTTAATTCATCAGCTGTTTACAGCCCATAAAGTATCTATGGATTTGATATTTTACCTGGATGAAGGACACATTCATTCTCATAAGACTCCAAACCAAATGGTTCTATGATTAGGAGAGATGTGTCCAAGATTCACAGGTTGTTTTGATGGCGACTGGCATCATATATTGGCTGTTTGGCAGAGTGGAGACTTCACTATTGATTTCTTGGTACTGGCTTTTAATTCGGTATGACACATCTTAACAAAGCTAAACACTAAGTGATTAACAGTATGTTCTTTCAAAATAAGGGTTTCAAGTAACACCTTCTTTCTTCTTCATATGTGGTGTGGTCAGTCCAACCTGCAAGTCTGAGTTCTAGAAAACAGAGTGGAAAGCAAAACACTAAATAGTATTAATAGTAACCTAAACAATTTCAAAGAAACGCAAATATTTAAAAAATAAATTAAAATCTTTCATAAAATGCACCATTGTTAGCTACAAGAAATAAACTAAAATATATCAAATCTGTAAATATTTTCTTCCTACTGATCTCCTGAAGAATTATAAGCATGATATACAGACGTACATAATCCAGTACAATGATCTGAAGACATGAATCACCATACTAATAACACTCTGTAGGCTGGTCAAATTGTATCTGGACATAAATAGAATTATTCATGCCTCTTAATTAAATTTAAAATTCCAAATTTAAAGATAATGCTTTTATTACAATGGACAAGCCAGAGTAGTTATAGAGTTTTAACTCCTCTTTTTTTTTCTCCCTTTTCCCAACTTCCGTTCATTCCAAACACAATAATTAGGTTTGTTCTTTTTTTTTATTATTTATTATTTCCTGTTGCTGTTGTTAAAATAGTATTTTAGCACCAAGATTTTTTTTTTCCAAGATTGACTCTCATTTTTGTATTTATAAAATATTGCTAATTGTCAGAAATAGTACTATCTGTTCAGGTTCTTTTAAATATTCCAAACAAGGAAGTTTTAATGTTTAATATCAAATTTACTTCCCAGTGAATATTTTATGTTACATGGGACTTTGGCTTTGCAGAATGATACAGCAATATAATGAAATCACAAGACAAACACAATCTAACAATTGTAATAGAGTTGGAGGGTAATAACAGATGCGATTCCTATTACAGGCCTCTGTAGGCTCACCATTAAGATGTTGGATATCCTCAGTCTCCAGGAAGGAATATGTGAGTTAAAGGCAGCTGAAGACCTTTGCTCTCTTCAGACTTAGTTTTGTTGTTTTTTCAATTTTTATGAGAGCCATGTATTCACACCCCCATGCAGGTCTGACTGGCTGGGGAAGATAGTGTTTTGTATCAGCTATTGTAGGTATTGTAGGTATTTGTATCAGCTATTTACACAACTGCTTGACACAATCATCTGATACAGTCACTTATTTAAAGTAAAGACTTTCAAGTCTGGTCGCCTTTATGTTGTGCTTCCTTTGCAATAGCTGTGCTCCTGTAGGTCCATAGGGGAGCAGAGATCCTCCCTGAAGCCCCTGGAGGGCCCCAAGTCACAGCAAGCCGAGGAACACTCAAGGAAGCTGCAAACCATGGAGACCCAGTGCAGGAGCAGATGCAACAGGAGCTGCAGCCCGTGGCAAATCTCTGCAGTAGCAGCATGTTTCTGATGGTCTGCACTCCATGGAGAGGACCCACACTGGAGCAGTCATGGAAGAACTGCGGCCCATGTGGAGGAGCAGTTTAGGAAAGACTGTGATCCCCATGAGGCACCACCCCATGTTGGAGCAGGGGGAGAAAGGCATGGAAGGTGGAAAGTCAGGTGCACAGTGTTGCAAACTGACTGCAATCCCCATTCCCCATCCCCTATGTGCCGCTCAAAGGGAAGAGATAGAAGAATCGGGAGCAAAGGATTTCAGTGTGAAATATCAACAATGTGAAATTGAATCTGGAAAGAAAGAGGGAGGGAAGGCATTTTTAGTCTTGTCCTCTTTTCTTGCCATCTATTTTTGCTGGAAAAAAATTAATTTCTCTTTCTCCAACTGGAGTCTTCTTTGCTAACCATGGTAATTGCTGAGTGATCTCCCCACCTTTACCTCAACCCACAAGCATTTCCTTCACATTTTCTCCTCCACACAGTCATGTTGGGGAGGGAAAGTGATGGAGTGGCTTGGTGGACTTCTGGTATCCAACAAATCTTAACCTACTGCACCTGTCTACTCTGAGCCTACTTTTATTGATTGGTCAAACAAATAAAACGGAGATTGACAACCATTCCATGATATTCCACATAATTATTGTCTGTAACTAGAAAATTGTTTGGCAGGGACTGCTCATCTTCTGTTTTCTGGAAAATGAACATAAAGAGATGCAATAGGTAGCAAAGTATAAACCTAAAGTTCTCTCCTGCTCATAAATTCTTTTTCCATCATAGATGAGACAGAATCAAACGTCAAAGAGGGAAGAACTGGGAAGAACACCTTCTGTGTGGCAACACAGAAAAATATTTCTTTACTTTCATCTTTTTTTTTTTGGCAAGTGTTTCAACACCCCCAGTCACTAAAAATATTAACAGTATGTCAGAAAGTTAATGGAAACTCTTCACTCATTAAGTGTGCACATTATTTGGAAGATACAGTGTGCTGATTCAAACAGCAAGAAAATATATGTAGGAAAATGTCGGAAATGAGCAAGGTATCTATATTCTGAGCAAAATTATTCTCCACTATTCCTTCCCCTTCACCAAAATTAAGATGCTTTAAAATTAAATTTCCACTTCTGGTAAAGTATGTTCTTTATTTGCAAGAAAATCTATTCTGCTGTTAACTATTTTCAGCTCCTACTGCTGGTTACATTTGCAACTCAGATGCTTGGCTGGGACTTGATAAATTTTCAATATACTTCCTTCACATTAAACCAGCTGGGGTTCTGCTTAGCAATAAATATTAGAAATTATTAATTTTCAGGAGGTTACTTCTCTGTGTCATGATTATATTTTATGATTATATTTTATAGGTGTTATCTACTAGGGGATTCTCAGGTAATTGCTTGGAAACAGCATTAAAGTTTACATTCTTGATAGCTTTCAAGAGATGAAATACCGATTTCCATTAGTGAGTATGCATACAGCAGACATATGAAAGTATCAGCCAATAATTCAGATAATAACCACAGCAATCATCATCCCCCAAAAGGCGTATGAATTATTTTAAAATACAAGCACTTTTAAGATATCTTTGCATTAAAAAAATTTAAAAGTTGTAAAACAGATAGCAAAGTCAGTTCTGTCAAATGTATGCTATTTCAGTTAAATTTATTTCATACTTTGTCAGAGTATGAGACTGTTCCAAAATGTTCCAAAATATTCATGTCTAAATGAGTCTGTGATAATTTCTTAATATATAAATGTGTATTAATTGGGGGGTTTTTGCATGTGAAAACTATTTATGTACTTGTCATCATATTTTTTTTGATTTTTGTACTCATGCAAATACATATATGTAGATATAAATAGATCCTGATGATTCCCCTTCCCTCCAGTCCCCTATTTAAGTTCTAGAAGTTTTTTGATAATTTACTCTGATAACAATATAATGGACAAGTAGTAATGCTAGCATCAGTGTGCACATCTTGGTTTTGGTGATATAATTCTTTCATCTAAGGTCATCGTGTTTTGTTTTGTTCTCAAAGTTTTCTAAAAATAAAATGAAAAATATTTATGCTTAAACTTCTTTCATGGAAGATTGAAGAGTCAATAACTGTCCTTGGCATTAGCCAGCATCAGTTAAATCATATCTGCAAAAGATGTTTGGAAACTGGCTGAGAAATATCAAGAAGCTACTTTGAAATATCATCCCACAAATGATCTTTTTTTCTTGTTCTAGTAAACGTTCTTATATTTCTGTAGGTATACACCATATAAGTTTAACTGTATTCCATTAGTTTTCATGCAAGCAACTTCCATTTACATGCTTTGATTTTAATTTTTTACTTTTCAATAGATCTTTTTGTTGTTTGAAGTGGAACTGGGGTGTAGCATAGTTGTTATCTTCTATAATAAAACTTCTGAAAAAAACCCAACCACCCAACAACCACTTCCCAAGAAAAAAGGCTGTTAAGAAAGGAAGTGATTAATCACATCTCTAGAGAGAAATATAGAGGTCTTTCACAGAGATTCAACTTACTCTGACTAGATTTTTACCAACAATAAGGGTTTATCCTTATCTTTATAAAATTGTTTTGGGATCTCTTAATGAACATTAGTTACCAGGGCACTGATACCAATTTCTAAAGTAATTTCTGTCTCTCAAACATATTGTCATCTTGGTAAAACATGATACTACTGCTTGCTGGGAAAGCAAATCGTGTTTGCAGTATGCAGATAAATCATTCTGATGTGAACCAAATAATTGAAGTGTCTCTGCAGAGTAAGTCATACCAATTAAAAATCATGTCTTCACTAGCTTTTATAGCCTAACTATACTATATGGAAAATTTGCCACATCCTCTAGAAATTCAGATCAAATTAAGACCAGTATACTTCTACATTAAATGTTACAAGAGACAAGAAAGATGTTGCACACCTTATTTAAATGTGAGTTTATTGAACTACATGACTATTTCAAAAACATTTAATGTAATTAAATGTGGTGCTAATTACAGCAATTACAGGTGATAGCATTATTTTGTATAAGGTTTCCTTGGGTTTGCAAGGATAACACCCTTTTTCTACCTGTCTTATGGCTTAGCCAAAATTAGCTGAACTATAATCATCTGAACACTCAACTTCTAAATGTATATGCCTGGTTAAAAAAAATAAGTAAAAAAATTCAAGCACACAAATGCTGGACAGTTCTCTGAAACAGGCTGAAGGAGTATATCTGAGTCTTTATCCATGTTAAAGATGTTTAGAAACTTCTTAAAAGATCTTTTACCCTATGCTTTCAATTGTAGAGAAGAAATTTGTCAGGAAACATGGATTTTTGCAAAGTTTGTAAAAAAAGCCATCATTTAACCAAATCACACATCTTTTAAGAATTTTCAATGCATACATATTCAGTTGGAAAGCAGAATTTCACAGTTCCATTCCCTAAGCACTCCATTTCAACTGAGCATATTCTGGCCAGGTCTCAGTGGATATTCATGCATCATGGGATCTCTGTATCTCAGAATTATAGGCAGCAGCAAAAGTTTGCTCCTCTTGAACAAACAGTTGACAAGTCTGTATTTGTGTCCAGTCTGCAAGATAAATTAGAGACAGGGATGAGGGTGCAAACTATCCTATTCAAATTTAATAAAAGACATTTTTACAGCTAGATGACTAGACAGAGATTAGAAGCAGCATAGGAAATTCAGTTTCAAGGAAAACATATAACATGGTGTAAATTGAGACTTATTAAAAAAACCCCACAATTCTGGTAACTAATTTCAAAAGAGCTGTTCAGGAATCTATGATTGGAAGTGAAGGTACATTAGAGATGTGTGAAAATGCCAAGGAAATATACATGGATATAATCTAGTAAAATATGCTAGTTTTATCACAGAACTGAGGTTGTCTCTACAAAATAAAAGGATTAATATGTTGTAAAAGAAGAAACAAGATTAGATGTAGAGCCCAGAAAAGAAGCTTTTGTTAGAAAGCATTTGAGCACTAATGGAAAGACACAAGTGAAGGTCAGAAGGCAACAAGCAAGGCAGTCTGAATGAAAAAACATGAGGAGAGGAAGTGGAATTTAATGGGTAAGCTGTTAGCAGGACAGTCTTCAGCAGCATGCAGATGTTTTATCCAGATGATGTGAAGAAGTATGTATGAAGTTTAATAGCTTTTGTTGATTGGAAACTTATGTAAATTCCAGCACAAGCATAGCAACAATAAGTACAATTACTATTTAAAAAACATTCAACTTTGGGACAAAACAGCACATAATGGCTGGCAATCATGGCACTAAGATATTTGCATGAGTGACAGTAGAAAGTATAATCATAGCAATCTTATAAGTAATTAAATTGTGTCAATAATATTATATAAATGCTAAAAATTCAGCATCATGTTATCATTAAAATATCAGCAGAATAGTGTTATGGACATGACATGCACCCTCAATGCCAAATCCCTGAGTTCTACCAAGAAGCTTAAGTTAACAAGTCTCCTATCTTGGACTTTAGGGTTCACATCCACGATACAGGCGAACCAGCAGCATCTGCTGAAATGTAAAGGTGACTTGGATGATGTCTTCCCTAGCAGTTGTCTATCAGCCACTGCTACCTGCTGTGCTGATCCTCTTGACATCAAAAGTTTCAGACCAGTGTTTTAAGCTGCCTTTTATCCTATCAGAAGATTGGTGCTGTCATTCTGTTCTTTATTTCTCCATTTTTGCAGTCTGATTGTTACTTTGCTGAGTTTGTTTCTCAGTCTGGAAATAACCAATTGCTGTGTCCTTGGCCATCATGTCTTCTTCCTGAGAATGATATTTTGGGGAATCAGGTCCTCAAAACAAATCAGAAATTATCATTTCAATTAGTCCATATTTGTGCAATACCAAATACATTTGTATAAGCAAATGCCACACCGAGGCTTATCTTGGCTTCAGTCATCATTTTTCCCCTGCTATGGTGGACACATGCTAATGTGCATCAGATGAGCATTTTCCTGATCATTCAGACCAACAGTACCCTTCTTCCACAGTAGCAATACATTAAGGCCTATTGTTCTGTCCAGGATCAGCAACTCCCTTCCCTTACATAGATTTAAAGCCTTTTCGACATTCTTAAATTTCTTCTTCATGTGCAGTAAGGAACTGGGAACAGTAGGAAGAAGGGGAAATATTAATGTGGAGTCCAAAAGAAAAAAAGCATATACTTACTAGTTTAGGAGAATCACAAAATGTGTAAGGTTGGAAGGGACTACTGGAGGTCTTTTAGTCCAACCTCTCTGATCAAACAAGGTCACCTAGAGCATGCAACTTTGATGAGAAAATCTCCTAGCCCATCTTCAGGATTCATGATCTCTGTATGAAACTAGTCTTATGGCAACAACTGAATTACACTTTATATGAAGGATGAAAACTTATTGCAATTGTAAAAAAATCCTGTTGCTCATATGACACAAGTCTGTAAGCTGACAATATTGAGGATTGACATAGAGTTTGTAACAAGGTTACTAAAACTGTATTTTGAACAATCTGCAAATAAAATATTATGAAAATATTACTTATAAATACATTCTGCTAAACTCATGAATTTTGGCTAGCTTTTTCCAGAGACAGTTGGTGTGTCTTTAAAAATAAAAATGAAAAAAATTCATGAGTTTTAGACCAAGCCACTTTCCTACAATTCTTTGTTAGTTTTGAAGGTTTTCAGGATCTCATTTTAGATTGTATTTTCTTATTTGTTTGCATTTTCTCAGTGTTGTGGTTTAAACCCAGCTGGAAATTGGACACATAGTCATAATACTTTGTATTCTCTATTACTATAAAATCTACTTTAAGTGGTAACTCACACACTTATGATTTATCATAGTGTATTTACTTGCTCTATTTTTTTCTCACGTACCCGTTAATCAGTGATATGTCTTGTTTTATACAGAGTTCAGAATTTCTAATGTTCATCAGAAATCATAATTTTTTCTCCTCCTGATTAGAATTCATATTGACTCTAAGAGAACTGCAAACAGCTATGAAGCAATTAATAATGTCCCCCACGTAGGGGTAATAAGTGTAGAACAAAAGGTATTTGGGGGTTCAATGATCAATATAATCTGATTCAAGGAGAACTTAAATTCTCTGCCTCAGGGAAAAAGAAGTCCCTCAACATATGTGAAAACTGAATTCCAAATTCAAATGGGATGAAGAGTAGCTTATACCCTAGTGTCTAGAATATCCCACCAAGGAAAACCAGACAGTAATAATTGGAACACTTAGAAACATGTTTACAAGAAACAACTGCATGCACCAAGAGAATATTCTGGTCTTTGATTTTAGAGTCCAGTGGTGGAACTAAATCAAAATGCTTGTACCATGTCCCTACTGAAAATGAACAGATGGCGTTCATCTCTTGTGCAATGAATATTTTTTTGCACATACACTTCAACAGCAAAGTTTATCCCCCTGAAAAAAGAACTGGAGGTGGGGATAGGGGAATCAGGCCAGGGGATGGGAAAAAAAGAGAAGGTAGTGGAAGTCTATGAACTCTTTAGAAATCTGCTTCTTAGCTGTTGGACTGTTTGGCTATAAATCATCAAAGTTTATTATAAGACCAGTTTACTAACCATAGATCACATTTATTGTGAATAATTACTGGAAAATAAACAGGCTGTTGAAATAATATCCTATTCTCAGGCACACAGAATACCACTTTACTGTTGCATATCATTGCAAAATACACCTAAATTATAACATGACAAAGCTGTGCAATAAGTGTTACAGTCTATAGCAGTACGAAAGTCAGGCATCATTTCTCCCTATGTTTATGCCTTCTACCTCATCCTTTTTGACAATTCTTTCTTTTCAAGTCTTTCCTCTTTTTATTATCATATAGAGGGAACTTAATTTTCTCCAACTTTCCTCACTACTTTCCCATTCTTCTTCTACTTCTTCACCTTTCTCTCACTGTTGCTAAGACATTTGTAATAAGGCTTCTTGATTTTTCTACAAGACCTTCATAGCTATTTTAGTGTCTTGTACCAAAAAAATAACTTGGCGATATTCCGCAGAGATTTTTGCTCACTTTTGCAAATCTAGCGAGAACTAGAATTTCAAATGTATTGAAAAATCTTTGATGAAGTTACTGTCTGCTCCAACCCCTCAAGAGTCATCCCATCAGAGTAGAATAGTCTGGGAAAGTATGGACCAAGGTATCTTACACCAAATTAGCATCCCAAACATAGAAGTTATAATATCACCCTTCCTGCTCCCCATCAAGAACTTCTCAGTGAATGACCACAGACATTGATTAGAAAGAAGAAATCTCTTCAGATCATATTTTAAAAGAAAAGTCTGACCGGAAAATGTCTTGAGGAGAAGAAAAGTCCACGAGCAACAAGATTTGCCTTGTATTTTTCTCCAAACGAATCATACTTGCTGATCTTTCAGTTAATGCAGTTGACATGTAATTAAGGAGACGTCTTCAGTAATAGTAAACCAGTAACCTTCTCTCCTTTTAGAATTTTGCTAGCATTATATCGGTGACTTAATCTTCATGTACTCTATGGATTTGCCTGGTATATTATAGGCATATTATTAATTTGTAATTTCATAGATATTTATGCCAAAAAAGGATTCTGGGTCATCTAATGTGACCCACTGTGCACTCCAGGCCCACCTATGTGCATTTAACTAAGGCATATTTTTCTCAAAGGATTCAAACTGCACTTCAGCTTTTCAAGAGATGAGGATTTCAGTATTTTTTTAATTTCAAAGGAAAACCACATTCTTCATTGACAGATATATATTCTTTATAATTGGAATATTATTTTTTAACTTCAACACAAAACATGTTGTATATTATAGCCATATCTCACATCCCTTCCAAAAGAACAAAATTCAAATGAGCAATTTAGTATACTTACTTAACAAAGGTAGCTACTATAGCAGATAATGAGTAATTCAGTTTGTGTATTCCTCAAAAGAGCATATGAGCAGACAGAAAAACAATAACTTATGCATATCATTTCTGTTATGAATTGTTTTCCATCTTTCTTCTATATTCTCCATTTGTAAATATCTGTTTCCAATATCAGTTCAGAATTAATATCCATGAAAAAAATCCATTCTTTTAATTCATTTATAGAAATTATACAGTGTACCTTTTTTTTTTTTTTTAATTTAAATTTAAATTACTCAATCAGCCCTAAATGTTTCTGAAGCTGTAAGAACCTTGCCAGACCATAAACTAATAAGGAACTCTGTCATGATTTGCTGGTTCATCTTACTGGACATACTGCAAAAGATCAAAAGACAGGATAAGAAGCAGCTGTACTAAATGCATTGCTTCCATTTTGTGTCCCTTCTGAGACATTACAGTAACAATGCCTTGTATCTCACAGATTGATTGGATGGGTCAGCTTGTCAAACAAAAGCAAAAATTAAACCGTTGTTCTGGTCGGGTGGAGGAAACAAATTGCCCATCTTTATCAGACCCACCTTAGGGGAAAGCTCTGAAAAGAAGCAAAAAAATTCAAAGTCCAACGTATTATTCATACCTTCCTAAAATGTACAAAGACCTAGGCTGGAAAAAAGATAGTATCCTTTATTACTGTATTAGTTTTCTATTCTGTTAATATGCTTTTCTATGTCCTAATTTCCACGCTTAATCAGTGCATTCTGATAAAGAAAAGCTAGAAACAATAATCTGTCATTAGCCGCACATAGTTGTTTCTTTTCTCCTTTTAATGTCATCAAAAGAATGGCAAAAAGACACACAAATATTGTAACACTTGCAGAAAGAAGAAATTACTCCCTTTCAGCTTTCATTTTCCTGTTTACTTAAAGTCTCACTTTACCCAAACCAGAAATGTCCAGAACTATCAAATTAATGGAATCATATTGAGAAAATGCAAAGCACTTTAGGCAACAGAATTTTGCGTCTCAAGCTGCTGGGCAGTGCTGGCACATGAAGAAAAGTATTTAGGCACTGATTATTGCATTGCCTCATCAGTAATGCACTTATCCATCTTACCTAACCCCAGAACAGACATCTACATTACCTGAACCGTGTCCTTTATGGGCACTGGAGTGAAACAAGCATTTACAAGATGCAATTTGTCTCATCTTAATAAATGCTGAAAATAGAAGATGGAAATTTTGCTATAGAAGTGTCAACCCATTTATAGGAATGTGGTGGTTTAAAATCATCTGGGAATTAAACTCCAAACAAACTGCTCCACTTCCACCCAACCCCTCCAGTGAGAGAGGACAGAGTCCACAGCATTGTCTGCCAGCAACTTCCTCAAAGAAGAAAAGGATCAAAAGGTGTCTACTTCTGGTGTGCATGCACACTTCTCTTCCCTCTGAAGCCACTCTCCCCAGAGATGATGTGTGTGGTATAGATAACAACATAAAACTTCCCACACAGTTTAGGCTCCACTCCCTTCTCTCCACCTGTGAGCAAAACTAGGACAAGTGACCAATGAGAAAGCTGGAACTGGATCATATGAGATCAAATACTGTTGATGTGATGAATATTCGAAAAAACACACCTTAGTAACTATAAATTGGACATATTTTTCCTTATAAAATACAGGGACACATAAAAGATTCATAACAGCATCAACAGACTCTGAACATTTGAACCTTCCTAAATCAGCCTTTAGAAACACTTGCAGTACCATAGCAATGAAACTGTCTCTTTTCTTGACAATTAAAAGAGATTGGTGTTTCTTTTTGGGCAACTTCACTATCCCATTAAATTGTTATTTGGTGTTTTACTGAAATGCATTTTGCATATTTGTGGCTTTTCTTTTTGAAAATTTGGTGATTTTGCAAAGGTCCACTGGATCTTTCGGTATGGAAGAAATGTTATTACGTCAAATTCTTTGTGTGTTGAGATACCAATAGATTTATATAAATATATATGTATTAACTTGTGTAAAATTAGTTTTAACAGTCAATGAGGGAGGGAAACAGAGAAGGCTTTCACAAGCCATTTGAGTCTATTTCTCTGCAAAATATAGTAAAAACTATAGAGATTATATTTCTTTCCAGGTTATGAGTCATATTTGAAGTTTTCTATTCCACAAATGTATTTCTATTTATACCTTATCAGATGTCTGAAAATTATGCATTCTCTTGTCCTTTCTGACTGCAAAAGTGCACAGATATTTCTCTAGGATAATATGAACTTTCAGATTATATAAAGCAAAGATATTGTAGCTTTTCATGAAAGCAGCTATCCATCTGTACTGCAATTAATAAATCAGAATTGGCATTTTTCTCAGTTCTATATTTTCTACTAATCAGGAGTTTGCCCCTGGGAAATACAAATGCCTATGCTGAGTAGACACAGGGCGTAAAACACTGATGCAAAACATTTAATAGAAATCTGTATATAATGAAAATAATTCCTAAAAAAATTGTTGAAACTTACTGTCAAATAACTAGCATTGTGCAACAAAGTACAGAGCTGAACTCAATGTCATAACTTGATTTTACTTTTTCTTCTTTTTAACATCTTTGGATATAGAAGTTTTTCTTGTCAATTTCTTTTTGAAATCATATGAAATTGAGGTCTGATTCACGATTCTGTTCTTAGAAAAAGAAACAGGTTTTATGTTCAAAACCTTTTCCATATTAAACATATTTTTTCCCCAAAAATATTGTAGCACCTTTATTTGTATCAATAAAGAAACTAAGGAATAGATGTGTCCCAAATGAAACTGAGCTAATGAAGAGATCAGGAGTAAAATCCATCATCCTGTCCCTGTGGAGATATGTTCTCTATCTAAAAGCTATCCCTTTCCCACCTCAGCTGTTCAAAGGTAAGAGTGACTACTGGCCGTGTTATGTGCTTCATTTTCATGGTCACAGAAGTGTTAGACATGGAAAAAACCACAGCAAGGCAGCAGATGGTATTGTCTAGGGATAGAATTGTAATTTATGCTCTTCCATTTACTACCACACATACATTTAAATAATAAGAAATATACTGAAAAAGCAGTACTTTCAGTGATGGCTATTGGCATAATTCTAAGCCTGTGTTCAGAGTTTTTGAATTAATTATCCTGTCAATCAGAGCCTAAAACAAAAATCTAAAGATCCAGCTGTAATTTTCAACAGAATACTCTCAGAAAAACTAAATTAAAAAATGTATTATATGCTATTATATAATTCATGCTAGAAAATGAGACTTCAGGACTCAACATTATATTGCCCACAATTTTTTATCTATTGATTTACTTTAAAAAGTTTCCTTACCCTAAATTCTTTATGCGTCAGGCATTCATCTGGAGTCCTGATGCTGTGAGCCTTCAGGCTTACCAACAGTAACTGTGATGATGTTTTATAAATGTCTGTGTAGTAGTTTAAGGTTTTCTGCTGGCTCATAGTCACAACTGAGAAACGCTAATGTATCCTGTCACCTCAGCTGCTCGGACTCATCTATCATCTCTGGTCTCTTGCTTGTCCCATACCTCGAGGTGCCTGCTGCCATTCTCTCTGAAGGACTGACTGCAGCAAAGGAGGACTTTTGTGAACACTTACGATTATGTGAATTTTCAAACCCAAACATGTCTTTAGGGAAAATTAATATATTTCCCATATTTACATGTCTAGTAATTTATGAGGACCATCAAGTGCAAAGAACAAAATTACTGTTTGGAAGGATTGTAGTCTACAGAAAATCTATTTTTTTTTTTTTTTAACCCGTTAAGTCTCAGATTATGGACAGAAAACTGTAGATACACACACTAAAAAAGAACAGCTTCTATCACAATCTTCAAGCTACGGCACTATATTTAACACTTTGACCCAAAACGGTCTAGTATATCAGAAGAATAAACCCACTATAGAAAAGTTGTATTCAAACATTGATGGTCTTGGTCAACAGAAAATTAGAGTAATGTTGCGGTCACCCAGCCGGTGGTGGAGCCACCGGCTGAGTCACCCGTGGCGTTGGAGGCTGCGGCTCAGCCTGCCTTTTCAGTGGGGATTGCGGATTGGGTAGATGACACCTCTTGGGACAGTGAGCCCTGAGAGGTAGGCAGGTTGAGGCAGTCTCCCGCCGTGGGCTGCTGTCCAGCTAGGTACCGTCCCCTCCCCTTTCTCCTCATAGATGGCTTAAATATTCATATAGTTGGTTTAATATTCATACAAAGCTGGAAGGTTCTAAAGTTCTGTTCTTCCCATTGGCTCATTTAAATATGTCCCTCCTCCGTTTGCTGCTTATTGGATACTGTCATCTCCCTTCATGTACCTCATTTGTCCTGTCCCTTGTTCCTCCCCTTTTCCCCCCCCTCCCTTAAAACCTGGTGCAACGGTTATTTTGGGGCTCGTTTTGTGGTTCCCGTCCTTGCTGCGAGTTCCCCTGCCCCCTCCAGGGCATGGAATAAACTCTTGGATTTACACCACGGGCGAGTCCTCCTTGATCTTTTTGCTGCCTCTGCGTCGCATTCTCATCATCAGCTGCTGCTAGCCCCAGCCTGGGCTTTGGAAATATCAACCAGCCTTGGAGCTGTCGCGCGAAGGCTAAAAGCATTGCCGTGCCGCTGCACGCGCGCTTGTGCCACGCGAGACCCGGGCACACGAGGACACTGTCGGCCATTGACCAGCCGGGCGGTCAAGCGGCCAGCGACAGAGTAACATCACAGTAATGATTATTCCACCCTGAAGAACTTTAAGTGCATTTATTAGAAGTAATGATGAGTATTTACATATCAAGTACCATAATAATAATCAGATTTTATTTCTATCTCTTTTCATCTCTCTAGTTTTTCTTGACTCCTGAACATTTTCTTTTCTTGATATTTTAATTCCACTGTACTTAAATTTTATTGGATTTTTCATCTGCTTTGATTCTCACACTTATACCTCAGCTTCTTGTGTCTCATAAGAGGTATGCAATTACATGCCTATTTACGTTTCAAATATTATGCCATTTTGCCTAGGACAAAAATGATGAGTTCAATTTGTATAATGTAAGGTAAAATATGTTCAAAATATTCCCAAATTTAGGGCTTCAGAAAATTCTTCTCTTTTCCTTAATTTTTTTTCCAGCAAACTGTATGCCATGATTTACACTTATGAGTAGGAAGAAATATTTTATGCTTTCTGCTCATGTATAAAATGTTGAAATTAGCAAGATATGAATGATCTCTCACAGAAAAGCCAACTGATTTTCTTAGTTGCTCTGAGTTAATTTTATGGCTTTAGTTTCAATTCTACTTCCAAATTCCTACACAGTCATTTCTTAGAAATTGCCTAAACCTGTAAGGTTTAAGCTATAGGACTCAATTCTTTGTCTTGCAGACTTCCATTTTTAATATATCTAACTCGCTCCCTGTAATTGCCTGTTTAGAATTGATTGTTCAGAACATTTGATAAATTGCAATAAAATTCCATTAACGGTTATAATATTTTGTGAATTCAGATTTTGATTCCTTTTTTTTTTTTTTCTTTCCTGACAAAAGTTCTCATTTTCTCTTTTAGAATTTCTTAACATGAAAATAAAGCATTAAACACTTTAGAACTTCTCCAGGGAAAATTTTGGTCTACTTGAGCTTAGCCTTGTTGTCTGTCAATCACTCAATCAGCCTTTATTTTATGTACAGTAGCACATTGGATAATGAATCTCAGAGTGCTGTGCATAATAGCTGTTAGTTAATAAGAGAAAGCTAATCTCAGCTGATGAATTTTCACCTTTGTTTCACATTTATTTAAAGAGTTTCTAATAACCTCAGGGACTAAGTGTTATTGCTATAGGGTATATGCTTGAAGTCTTAGTCTCTGTGTTTTGTGCAGCTGTGTCCATGATCACCCTGGAATAAAATGAACTTGGGTTTAGACTAAATAATAATAACATCAATGGCTGAATATTATGCTATGTAGCATGACAGAAACTAAATACATTTTTTGTGACTTAACAACTTACCATGGCCACTGGCTAAGCAAACTGTTATAAACAGGTCGAAGCTGTGCTACTGAATCAGTATCCATACAGTAAAATTAATCGTAGCTATGATCTGTGCAACTTATACACAGATGGGGAATACACCTGAGGGAGGTCACAAAGTTCTTATGCAAAATTGAAACTGTCCTGATATCTAGATAATTTTTACATGGCAAAACCTGCGCCCGACTCCATGAAATGTCAAAAGACCCCGAAGGGAGCCCCTCATGAACTTTTCATTTGCACTTTTCCATTAAAAGACACATTTCATGTCAAAGTGAGTTGTGGTATTAAGTGTGCTTTATACTTACACCACTGTTAGTAATAGCAATAATTTCTGAAGTCCTGTACCTATTTTTTTCTCTTTTTGATGTTTGACACGGAATGTTGAGCCCCCTACATAAAGTATTTGGCATTTCTTCTGGGTAATGTGTAGACAGAAGAAGACAGTGTATACAAAATAGTAAATGTACCTGGATAGTCTGAGTATGTGCGAGTTTCAAAAAAAATGTATGTATGCTACCTTTTATTAGAATAAAAGAAGCAGCAGTAAATAAAAAAAAAAAAATCACTAAAATGTAAGCAGACTCTCCTGGTTCTGCTACTAATTAAGCTTCTTTTTCAGTATAAACAGCCATGTAATTTCTATTGCTAATTAGATACAACTGAGTAAATTCTGGTATCGACTCATTTTCCAAACTACATGTGTTGACATCTGTATTAATAATACCATTATTAACAATTGGGATGAACAACAGTCATTTTCTCAACTCAGATGAAAATGTCACTGAATTTTTCTCAAAAATTAGTTGCCATTTAATCTAATAGATTCTTATAGAAATGTCCAGGTTTTAAGGTTTTGTGTGTAAGCAGACCAGATTTATGTCTGGTACATTCTCTCCAGGGAATGAATCACAGGATCACACGATGGTTGGGGTTAAAATGGACCTCTGGAGATCATTTAGTCCAATTGTCCCTGCTAAAGAAGGTCCATCTAGTGCAGATTGCACAAAACCTTTTTCCAAGCAGGTTTTGATTATCTCCAGAGAAGGAGGCTCCATAATGTCTCCGGGCAGACTGTTCCAGTTCTTTGTCACTCTCAAAGGAAATAAGTTGTTCTTTATATTCAGATCGAAATTCTTGTTTTTAAATTTCTGCCTGCTGCCCCTTGTCCTGTCATTGGGTACCATTGAAAAGAGTCTGGTTCCATCCTCTTGATGGCCTCCCCAAAGATATTAGTGTGCTTTTATAAGCTCCCCTCTCTGTCGTTTCTTCTCCAGGCAAAACAGTTCCAACTCCCTCAGCCTTTGCTCATAACAGAGATGATCCAGTTCCCTAATCATCTTGATAGCTGAACCCTCTCCAGGAGTTTTTTGTCTTCCTTGCATTGGGGAGCCTAGAACTGGACACAGCACTCCAGATATGACTTTCCCAGGGCAGAATACAGAGGTAGGATCACCTCCCTCAATCTGGTGGCCACACGCTTCCTAATGCAGCCCAGGATGCCATGGGCCCTCCTGGCCACAAAGACACTGCTCATGGACAGCTTATTGGCCATAGGGCTGCTTTCCAACAGGTCAGGCCCTTGTCTGTACTTGTGCATGGGGTTTATTCCTCCATGGGTGCAGGACCCTACACTTGCTCTCATTGAACTTCCTTATGTCATTCTCCATCCAACACTCCAGCCTGTCCAGGTCTGGCTGAATGGCAGCACAGCCTTCTGGTGTATCAGCCACTCCTCCAAGTTTTCTCTCTTCAGCAAACTTGCCAAGCATGCACTCTTGAACCGACCCTGGGGAACACCACTGGCTACAGACCTCTAATTAGATTGCACTGTTGACAACAGTACTCTGAGCTCTGTCAATTGGCCAGTTCTTAATCCATCTCACTGTTCACTCATCTAACCCACACCTGATCTTATGTGTGTGGATCTTATTAGAGAAATTGTCAAAAGCTTTGCTGAAGAAAACATCCAGTGCTCGCCCCTCATCCACTCAGCCAGTGATGTCAGAACAGAAGCGTCCCAGATTGGTCAAGCATGACTTCTAACTTAGCAAGTCCATTCTGACTACCCTAAGAACATTCTTTTTTGTCCACCTGGGTAGAATGAACATCTGTGATGAGCTGCTCCATCACCTTTCCAGGCATTTAGGTGAGGCTGGCTAGCCTGTAGTTCCCTGGGTCCTTCTCTTCACCCTTTTTGAAGACTGGATTGACATTGTCTTTCCTCCAATCCTCAGGCATCTCTCCTGTTTCCATGACTTCTCAAAGATGATGGAGAGCAGCTTAACAATAATGTCAGTCAATTTCTTCAGCTGGTATTTCCTCTGTAGTCTTAGTTTAAAGTTAGAGGAAGCAAAGTAACAGGGTATTATCTTTACCTTTTATGTTTTCTTTTTGGTTTTTTGATTGGTTGATTATTTTGTGGAAAAAACCTAATTTAAGAGTATACTTCAGGAAGAGAAAACCTTGAGAATGTTTCTTCAAACATTTTAAGTAAAAGACTAAAACTTTAAAAAAAATTTGGGGTATTTGGAGGCAACCAGAATGGAACAGCACAAAGAAGGTTTCTATCTCAAAAGAGACTGCAGTATATAGATAAAGCTGTAGGGATAATTTGACCTTCAAACCCTAAATGGGAAGGTTTTTGCGGTAGAAGCTACATCACCGAAGTAGGGGAACTTGAGCTCATGCCTGAAAGATAAGAAAAAGCTAGTAATTCTACTCAGGGCAGCAATACAGAGTAGAGACCAATCTAGAAGTAAGCACATTTTGAAAGATATTTTTATCTCCATATTTGCACATTTTTGCCCCTATGGCAAAATGTTAAGATATATTTACTACAGCAATTTGTTGTGAGATTTAATAAACTTCACTGGGAACTAAATTTGTTTAAAAGTAGTAGGTTTTCATAACACATATTCAGCCCTCAGAAAAAATCAGTATGTCAGTCCAAATTAATCTCAATCTTTTTTTAAAAGCTTACTAACACGTGTCAATTAATAAGCAGAGAGCTTATGATAATTGGCACTTAACACTCTATTATGAATAAGGTTGTTTGCTTTTAATGGAACGTAATGGATTGTAATTCTGTACTTTAATATTACATGCCAAAGCATCCCTCTCTCACCTCCCCTTCTGTCTTCACAATAAATTACATAATATTTGACAATGATGAGTAGACAAATGATTATGCTTCACACATTTAATATGGAGTATTAAATACACTGAATGTAGCCACTAGAAAAATGATATTTATACAGCCATTCTTGTCACTCCTAATATGAAAGTGCCAATTTTTTTTTGTTTTGCACCTGCTCTTGTTAAAACTCACAAAATCGAGTGAGTGGTGAATCACAAGTGGTGTTCCCAATGCTCAGTTTTATGACCAGTTCTGTTTGATATCTTTGCCAGTGATCTAGAGGAGGGAATTGAGTACACCCTCAGTTTGCAGAGGATACCAAGCTGGGTGGGAGTATTGATCTGCTGGAGCATAGGAAGGCTCTGCAGAGGTGTCTGGGATTGATGAGCTGAGGACAACTGTGTGAGGTTCAACAAGGCCAAGTGCTGCACATCTGTCACAATAACCCCTTGAAGCACTACGGGCTGGGTGAGAGTGACTGGAAAGCTGCCGGGTGGAAAAGAACCTGGGGGTGCTACTCAACAGCTGGATGAACATGATCCAGCAGTGTGCTCAGGTGGCCAAGAAGGCCAATGGCATCCTGACTTTTTTCAGCAATAGTGTGGCAGCAGGACCCAGTGCAGTGACTGCCCTCCTGTACTCAACACTGGTGAAGTCACACCTCCAGTTCTTTTCCAGTTCTGGGCCCCTCACTTTCAAGAAAGACATTGAGGTGCTGGAGCATGCCCAGAGAAGGGCAAAGGAGCTGGTGAAGGTTCTAGAGAGCAAGTCATATGAGAAGTGTTAGAGGGAGCTGGTTGTTTATGTTGGAGAAGAGTAGCCTCAGGGCACACTCTCCAGAACCACCTGAAAGGTCAGTCCCTTCTCCCAAATAATAAGAAATAGGACAAGAGGAAGTGGTTACAAGCTGCATCAGCAGAGGTTTAGATTTGATATTTAAAAAAAAAAATGAAGGAAAGAGTTATCAAGCATTGGAAGAGGCTGTCCAGGGAACTGGTGGAATCATCATCCCTGGAGATGTGTAGAAATGGACCTAGGGACAAGTGGTGGACTTGACAGTGTTGGGTTAATGGTTGGACTTGATAGTCTTAAAGGTCTTTTCTAATCGAAGCACTTCTATTATTCTATTCAAGTGTAAGGAAACAGTAGACACAAATCTTGAAACACTGGGATTGAGACTAAGTGATCTCTGCTAATAATTGTTATTTCTTGTGTGAGTTCAGAAGAAACAAACTTGGTCCTAGGAGTCTGTACGTGATCCTTAAGCGAGAACACATAATAAGGTAAGTGAATAGTAAATAAACACAAGAGCCTTCTGAGGCATTGTTTCTGCCATTTTCTGCTGCGAATTCACTTAGGTCAGTTCTCTATCAGGGGATAAAAATATAGAAAGACAAAGAAAGAATGTTTACACTCTTTTTTAGCCTAGACATGCACCATATTTGTTTAACTTCACAGAGTAATAGCAATGTTTCTTTTCAAGCCAGTGCTAATTACAGTTTGAATCAATCTCTTTGCCGTTGCTAGCAGTAAAATTTAAAATATGTTTGCTTGTTTGACTTGACAGTAGTGAATGGATTGGCTTCTTAGTTTGTTTTTTTTTTTCATTCCTGTTTACTGAAGTGTTAATCTACCTATCTATCTATCTATCCATCTATCTATCTATCTATCTATCTATCTATCTATCTATCTATCTATCTATCTTTTTTTTTTTAAGCCTTATTGTCATTCACTACACATCTAGTTATGGAAAATGTATGAAAATATCTAGTAGCTAAAAAGAAATCAATCTACTTTTCTGCAGATAACTTGCATGAATTATAAAACAAGAAAAAACCACCAAGATACTAGAACAAGAGTATATATTGCCCTTTTCATAAAACCAATGCAATGAAAACTTCGTCTCCCCCAAATAATTATTTCCATTGATTTCATTTGAAATAATAACAATTATTGATAAGTAAGCCTTATTAGAACCAAGAGGAAAGGAAAACATACAAAATGTATGCACTGAATCATAAGTGTCTATATGACGCAACAGGGCTGGTAAGGTTACCTTCAGTTTCTTCATCAAACAGGATTCCCATTTCTGAAGATGTCAGTTTAATTAGTCAATATCATAGAGCAGATGTATTAGATATATTATTGTTTCAATCACTTGTGATTCTGTGACTCTTTTGAAGCTCTTTTTTTGTACACAAATCCCCCCACCCCCAACAACTATTGAATAGACAATAAAAATATTACCTTGAGAAAATTTCAGATTATTATTTATATTAGGAGCATCTATCAAAAGAATAAATACTTTTCTTCTTACCAAACTTTTTAATAGTTGCATTACTATAGTTCATAGTGTGCTACAATTCATAAGGTTTATTAGTAGCAGAGCACCTGTAGTTAACTAACCTTATCTACTCCTAGAGTTCTAGGAACAAGAAATTTATCCCCAAATTATCTGAGTCTTGTCTATATTCTGGAAAGCATAGTTATGTTGTGTAAATTGCAGAAGACATCCTTCTCTAATGGCAAATTGAGAAAACCTTTTAAAGAATTAGAAAGAGACTGTTGTAACAGCTTCATTTGTTGAAATCCTGGTGCCATCAAATTGATAAAACTGTCAGAAAATTGAGCACTCTTACCTTTTATCCTTTATGTTGAAAATTAAACCCTGTAAAACACTGACATGTAGATCTCCAGATTTATATGGTAATGTTTGCATGGGATATACTTACACACATACAAACTGGATAAATAAAAAAAACCACACTGGAAACACTGTATAATCCTCTTGACTCTTTGAACTTTGGTTTGGTTTAGTAATTGGGTTTTATTACAATAAAAACAAACAAAGAAGGAAATCAAACAAAAAACAACAAAAACAAGAACAAAAAACAACTAACCAACCAAAACCCACAAATAGATAATGGTTTCCATTCCATCATTCTGGAGTTGTCTAAATTCAGAAATGCTGGAAAAACTATGAACTCAGGACAAGGCATATACTCTAGCTAGAACTCAAGTATCTGTCTGAAATGACTTACCTGTTCAAAATAACAATGTTCATTTAAAGTGAAGGAATCTGATCCTTGGAGATACTACTTACTATGTTAGAAGGTGTTGATATTTTTATAATTCTGGGTTAAATTAAGAACTTGCCAATGAAATGTAAAGCATCCTTCCTTAGCATAGAAAATGTGCTTAATACTTTTTGCACAGATTAAGACTGTATCTTTAAAGTGAGTGAGGCCAGTGACTGAAATTGTTCACATCACAGAGCAGTTTCTTGGAATGTATGAGCTAGGTCCTTTCAGCTGAAATCAAATCAGCAGATAAAGTTGGAAAAAGCACCTTGTATTCTCTAATCAAAAATTATGGGGTTTGTTTGGTTGTTCTAGTTTTCATTTGACTTTGGTTTGGTTTAGTTTGGTTTTTTCTTTGGTTTTTTTCTGTTTCTTTGTTTGCTTGTCTGTTTATTATTATTATTATTTAATGTACAATCACAGAACCAGACTAGGGATAATTTGAAGCAAAAAATTGAAGGAAAGCAAATAAACTGTGAGGATAAAATGTCCTTAACATGAACTGTTTTCCTGTAAAGATTCACTCACTGTGCTACAAATTTATACAGGTCAGGGAATGGCATTTGTAAGTCAGCGATCCCACATGTTCCTAAGTATATAGAAATGATCTAGGTGTGCATCCTGGTTAACGTGGTTGTCCACCACATTTTGTATCCCTGAGGTATGATGCAATGGTGGAGTTCCTTGTGTATTATTAAGTGTGTTTGGAATTCTGTTTCTTAAAATCTGTGTGCTTAATGGAATTACCATGGTTTAATTCCTCTTCATGGTTACTCTTACCTCCCTGCATGCTTTTATGCTACAATAGAATAAAAACATTCAACAGCACACAACCAGCATGTGTGTCATTTGCATAATTGTCATGGCTTGGGAAGGGGGATGTCATATCCTTAAATTTTCACCTTGTAGCCATCACTCCCTCCCTTTATTTCCAGATCACTGTACATATTTTCAAATTTAACAAATTCTCTAATGTAAACATAACCCAATATCCTATTGCATTGAATGTAACAGAAAATAACTTGTGTTGCCTTACTGTGCAGCACAAGTAAATTGAAACCTAATTGTAAATAATGTGTGTGGGCATCTACGCATGTGTGTATATTTAAGTAATGAATCAGAATAAGGTAACAACAAAAATCTCAGAAATTATTTGCTATTTTTAATGTTGAATATCTTCTTCTTTAGTTAATAATGTAGCTGATTTTTTCAACTTGTTTCCAAAAAAAAAAAAAAAAGAAAACTACTTCAGAGTTTATCAGGAAGCTGTATGTAAAACCCAAGTTTGATATTTTCTAATAAATACTGATTTTATTGAAGTCAGTGGAAGAACATCAATTTAATTTTCAGAATTTGTCATAATAATAAATATATGTAATTACAGGATCCAAATCCCATTTTAAAATACCTAGGGTTAAAATTAATTCTTTTTATTTTTGTAACAGTAAATTTATAACAACTGCATGCTGTTATAAATTTCCACCCATGTTTCATCTTTTGTTTATCGTTTGCTTGATATAAGAATATGAAGCTCTGTTATGAAAATACACCAATCTGTAAATGAACTTGAATCAATCCATTTCCTTATCATCAACCTTTCCATTATAGTTAAACTAGTGTTAAATAATTGTCGTGGGTTTGCCCAGGAAGGGTAAATCTTGCACGTGACCTATGGTGCAGGAAGCAGTACACCTTACTTCCTGAGAAACAGAGCCAGTGACCAGCTAGTTTTGAGTATTAATAGGTATATAGTCCAATTAAAAGTTGTTCCGCCTCCAGGAAAAAAACCACATTTAAGAGAGAGACACCTGAGAAAAAATGCATTTTCCTGTCCTGTTGCTGCCAGAGAAGCAAATCCTGTGCTTCTCTGTCTGGTAAGACTGGGCCCTTGCCCTTTCCACCCACCCCCAGAGGGAGGAGGGGGAGGGCGGGGAGGAAGGGAAGGTTTGAAAGTTTGAAGCAGCAGTGCAGCTGAGTGTGGAGGAGGACCCGGCTTGTGCTCTCCGTCTAGGATGCAGTTCAGCAAACAGGCAGGGGCCGGGCCGGTTCCATCTAACTTGGACCGGGCCCTGCTCTATCACCTTGGGACAGGCCGGGGTCCTCCCACCCCGGGCCAGGCCAGCCCCGCTGGGCCGGGCCAGCTTCACAGAGCAAGGCTAATGAGACTCTTGACTGCTTCTGCAGCCCGGCTCAGACTCTTTAAACAACCCGGCAAAGATCATGAAACTGTCGCAGAGGCCTGAGAAAGAAATTAACCCTTTCATTACCCAGATAAAACTTGCAGATACCCATCCCCCCCTGCACAGACAAAGAATGAAGACAACTACAGAAACACAGCATAGAAACTCAAAGTCAGTGAGAAAAGCAGAGCTGATGCCTAGAGAAGAGGAGCATGAGAAATGCTTCAAAACAGAAGCTGAAAATTCTTCTGTGAAGCCATGATTGAGACTAAGCTAAAATATTCCCTGTAATATATGAAAAAATGGTCCAAGGGGGGATGTGACATTCTAACTGCAGTCAGTGCAGCCAGTGAACCAAGGCACCTGTGTAAAGATAAGTAAATACTGAAGTAATTGCAGCCTGATGAGAAGTTTAAGAAGAAACAGAAAAAACACTGTAATCCAGATCCCTTGCCCCGGGGAATGGTCAAAGAAGACTTATGTTGCCAGTCATGGAAAAAGGGGTTTTCTTTGCTGCTGTAGTAAAACCACTCATCCTTAAAAGAATACCCCATGAACGGTCATAACCCACCATAGTAGCTGTGGGAAGGCTACTGGTGCGGGAGGGACTTTCCACAACAAGCAGATTTTTTTCTCCTGCGCAGCTGCTAGTTGTGAGGCTGAAAACCATAAGAACTGTATTTCTTGTGGAGAAGTCAAAATGGTAAAGCAGGAGGAAACTTCTCTCCCTAAATGACCTGAGGAAAGACTAATTTAGAAGTGGTAAACTGACTGAAAGTTGAAGTGTTGTTTTTTTGTATTGTCATTAGGAAAAAATAGAGAGGTCAGAAGAGCAAAAGTATTCTGAAGGTTTTGTTCTGGTTCTTAATTTTTTTTGCTTCCTTTTAAATCTGTTAATAAACTTTCTTTATATTCTTTAAAGTTTGAGCCTGCTTTACCTACTCCTAATCCTTATCTCATAGCAAAATTAAATAAAATCTAGTAAGTGTGCTGGCGTTTAGCCAGAAACTCAAGTGAACTAACTCAAACCACTACAATAATGAACAAATCTCCTCTTTCCAAAAATATTTTGAAAGCAAACAAATTTTAAGTCCCTTTTTAGTGACTGAAAATGGAATTATAGACCTCTGCATAATGGTGATGCATTTGACAATAATAATTAGGATCTGTCTCTTTCTAGACCTACTGTGAAGGTGAGAACAGCAATAGAAGATATGCCTAGGGAGTATTATAATTATTAAATCTTCTTAGTGTAATAGCATGGTAGATTGAAAAGTAGCAGACACTGAAAAAATGCCATCCCTAGATACTTTAAAAAAATTTGATACAAAGCCAGAGGGAACAGAAGCACTGTCTTGTCCAACCATGGCACATTATGAGAAGGGTTAGGAAATTAACCCCTTTTTCCTAAAATCTAATTGGAATCTAAAAGAACTATCTCATTGAAGTGTATCATAGAAACTTGTTACACTGACAAATATTGCATTAAAAACAACTAACATTTATTTGTCCTTAGAAAAAAAAAGGCAAAGAGAAATAGAAGTGTTCTTAGAACAAATTTTGTACATGGAAACACAGATGGAAGTGTGTCTGAATTTGGAGAATATAAAATAACCAAGAAACAAACTCCAATGTTTCTTTGCCGTGTATATTCATGAAAGTCTACAGTTCTAGGAGAGCTGGGCAAAACCAGCAACTATTTTAAAGGAATGTGGGCAGCATAGAAATGAGTATCCTACTTCGTGCTGTTTTGCTAAGAATTGAATCTCCTACAAGACCATATGTTCACTGTGCCTTTTCTCCAGGAGTCCAAAATAGATCAATATAGCAGCTTCATTTCTAGAGGAAAAAAACCCCAATGTCGTGTGGGTTTTTTATTTTGTTATTTTTGTGGGTTTTTAAAGAATGAAGTGTTTCTTCTGGGCACTCTAGGAATAAAGCAATTTTCTGGCATTTGTCAGACAATCTTGGATGATAAACCTAACTGTAAGATAAAGCATTCTTCCTTCTAATGTGTCAAAATTAATGAAAAGCTCAGACTGTGTTGAATCTGGGAGGCAGCAACTGGTGCATGGGGTAAGATGCTACATTTTATTTTTTGCCTTCTAGCTGCAACTCCTGGGTCACTGCTAGTCCATACATGAACACAACCTGTCCACCTGTATCCTGTAAAGGACAGAAAGCCACTAAAGGTCTCAGGCATGGGACTTGCTCAGGGATTAGTGCCAGAAATCCTACCCTTCCTAGTTGATAAAATACTTTGGTGGTTGAGATTCTCCTCTTGATACATTGAAGTTTCACCACAGATCTCTAAGTAATGGATTAACTGCATTGGAATGAAGAAAACACAATGATTTCATGGTCGAGCACAGTTTAAAGATATTATAACGTCTCTCTCTTAATTTTTCTCTTCCATTCATTTGCTTCTGTTGCAGTCAGTTTCCAACAGTCTTGCCATTAATTATATCATAAAGAATGGGTACTCAGGAGAGATTTAGCTTGCCTTAGATGGATGATTCTTCTACTTTAAGCTCACTTGAGACCTAATCTTTTAGCAATTGACTGTTTGGCATCTCTGCATGTGCACAGTAGCCAGGCTGATGGTATTCTCACTCGTGTCCAAAAGAAACCCAACAAGGAACAAACGCAACAAAACAATAAAACAAAATCCCAAACCCAAACATCTGAAAAATTTTGTCACAAATATATTAAATTTAAGGAAAGGTCTTTTTTGTAATAATTGTTTATCTCTCGTTACTTTTTCCATAAATGAAATGAAGCTTGATTATTTATGACGTGTTTACTATCCAATGCTTCTTGTACTATTTGTAACATGCATAGGAGCATTTAAGTACAGAAATCTGACTATTATACCCGTGAGCAGGGGAGAATTTTTATTATGTCTGTGACAAGAAGAGAGTTTTGGAAGATATTTCATAACTTTCCAAAATTGAAATATATTTACAAATAAAATTAGTAGAATTACTGAAAAGTAAATTGATTTATTCTGTCTGAAAACAAAGACTTTGACAGCCATTTTTAATGTATGACTTTATTCACATTTTTCAGTGTAAGAAAATTTAAGGAAAAAAGACATCTACTTCTACTCCATTTTATGCAATTCCTACTATTTAATGTTTTTCTTGTTTCTATTATACCTCTATGAAGGTATAATTAAATCTTTGTTTTGTACACTATTTCAAAATTTCATAATTATATTTTTTTTCCTTAGCATAATTAAGTTCTTTTCACAAGCAGTGACTCATCTCAGACTTCTACACCTAAAAACCTGAAACTGTGCAAGGATATTCTACATGAGCTTACTATGGATCTAAACAGCACAGGTGGCAGCAATCTGTTATAGAATACAGCATGTTTGAATAATAAATTAAGTATATTAAGGAATCAGAAGCAAAACCCAATTGAAAAAACAAATTGACAAAATTTAAAATAAAATGTGAATGAACTAGTAAAAAGCTTGGTTAATATCAGAATGACTAATGATATACCCTTAGATCACTCTACAAAGAAAGTCAAAGTATCCTTTGAAAAGAAAAATATTTCATTTTGCATTGAAAACTTACATAATAAAGTACATGATGCCACCAGTTATTGGGTAATGTGTTCTTCCATTAATCTAATTTAATGTACTTTTTCATTATTTTCTAGTTACATATATTACAAATCCTCTATTGTTTAGGTAAGCTATTCATGAGCTTGTTTGTAGAACTTGTAATGATAACAGCCTTCCAAATTATTCTGGTTTTAATGCTTTTTAAGACCAGTGAAATACAAAAAGTTGATAAGTTTTTGGGATGAGCCATGTTTATACTAAGAACCCTCCCTGAAGCCTCACTCAATCTGCAAGTTACGTAATCATGTGTATTACAATGAGACATCATTCCTTTCATTTCTAGGGAGTGTGAACATTGCCTTGTTCCACATCCATCAATATCCGTCTTCCTCTCTCCAAAGTCTGACTGCCACCACCCCTTATCGGACATCTTGACGGTATAATTGGAAACTGGTATCAGTGAGGAGGTTAATGTGTCAGGGAAGGCAGCATTTCACCTCAGTCTTTCTTCACAACCTTTCTGTTAAAAGGTCATGCTTGTACAATCAGATGGAACAAGCATGTTCATCTGTTTCAACAATGCTGACAGTTGTTTCTAAGTTTCTTCTTTTTTGAGAACTGCAATTATTCCCTAAACTAATACAACCTTCAGTGATTTGTTTCCTTTTTAGATAGGTAGCAATATCATATTTTAATTTAAAACTTGTCTTCTTATGACCAAAGAGGGTGCAAAGACTAACATGAGTTATCAGTTTTACATAGAAAACCATCTTGAATGTCTGCAGATCGTGGAATGTGTGATTTATTTGTCTATATCCAAGTTGTTTGAAGTAATATAAGTGTTTTCTTATTTTACAGAAACAAAGGATCTGAATCCAGGAATGTTTTGTTGCTACTTCTTTGTTTTCTTTTATAATTTCAGCAATAATAATTTTCAGTGCCCAAAAGCAACTCCCTGTCTGATTGTTTTTTAATTTCAGAATTAGTGTGAACCTGAATAATCATTTACCTTTTTCTCCAGATTTTTATTTCTCAAGATGTGCTGTTTTTTCAGAGTATTATGATATAAATTTTCATTATTGTAGGAATTTTATTAGTCTTTGCTGCACCTATCTTCTGCTTAAGTTCCTTTTCTGATGTTAGATGTTCATATATATTGGCATTCACAATAACATCTTTGTTTTTGTTCACTGTGTCAAGAAATGATCATCTAACACTAGTCGGATTTAAGTTAACGTGCATAATATGCATCTGCTTTCAGTGTCATAACCAAAGAAATATTATTAAAAGAAACTGAAAGTTGCAAGTCAGCAACAAGCTAACAGCTTTCTCCAAATCAGTGAAAGATGTTGAAATAGTTATTTACTCCAAGTAGAAAAACCAAAAAATCCCAAAATATTTACTCTGGACATCCAATTTATATCTTGATTTCCCTTTGATATTAAGAATCTCTTCAGACCTTTTTAGGGTGGGTGATATCTCTGGCACAAACTTCTGCAAAAACTCCATGTTGCACACTTGCCTTTTCCAGTTCATTTATAATTATCACGTTATTGAAGAAAATCAAGAGAAAATTATTTCTTGCATTTCATAATATTTTTTCAGACTCCACTTTGGATACGTCAAAAATTTACTAGTCTACAGGAATGCTTGAGACAGCAAATTAAAACTAATATTGCATTCAAATTAGTATTAAAATTTGAGTGAATAAAATCTAAGCACAGATTTGCATTTCTTTAGACAGCTTGCTGTTGAGAGGAGGCCAAAACATTAGCCTAGGGGCCCTGCCTGTCCCTAATTTCTATTTTCTTTCTTTCCCGTTCCCCTTTCCCCTTCCCTTTCTCTTTTTTCTGTCTCTTGTAATTACACAGATTCTTAGTGATTTACTACTAGAGAAAATCCTGTCTGGATTTCCTTGGATTCTTTGTTAGCTAGCAATCCAGGTATTATTGATATAAGCACTTTATCACCCTTTTCTCTCCTGCTCTTTTATATATTTTATGCTATTGTTGTAGTTTAACCCCAGCAACCAAGCCTTACACAGCCACTTGCTCATTTCCCCACCAGCAGGATCGTGGAGTGAATCGGAAGAGTAAAAGCTAGAAAACTCATGGATGGGGATAAAGAAAGTTTAAGTAAAAGCTGTGAACATAAGCAAAGCAAAATAAGAAATCAATTCCCTTCTTCCCTTGGGCAAGCAGGGGTTCAGCCATCTCCAGGAGGGCAGGACCCCATCACATCTAATGATGACTTGGGAAGACAAACACCATCACTATAAATGTCCCCCCCCTTCCTTCTCCTTCCCCCAGATTTACATGCGGCACATGACAGTATATGGTCTGGAATATCCCTTTGGTCAGTTAGGGTCAGTTGTCCTGGCTGGGTCTCCACCCAACCTCCCATGCACCCCCAACTCCCTCACCAGTGTGGGCATAGGAAAAGCAGAAATGTTCTTGGCTCTAAGTCCTGCTCAGCAATAACAAAAACATCTCTATGTTATCAACTCTATGTTCAGCTCAAATCAAAACAGCTCCATAACAGCTGCTGTGAATAAAATTAACTCTACCTACAGCACAGCTATCTACTAGTTTTCTTCTAGATATTATTCATCCAGGGCAAAAACTTACTAAATTCTGTTGGTGCTTTATTTTTCTCCCAAATTCTACAGCAATTTTCTCTTTGCAGTGCTCCTCATTATGACTCTTCATTACCATAAGAGTAGTATACTTTACTGATACTGCTGCTTTGCAAGGAAAAGCACTTTCTCTACTTCACCCAGTCTGTATATTGCACATTTAATAGTTATGCCAAACACAGAAGTGAAACATTGTCAGCTGTGAGAAAAAAACCCATGAAGGCAGCAGCAGCAGCAAGTATGTAAGAGATGGATACATGAGATATCTGAAGGTGGATATTTTTTTTTCAATGCTTCTTACAGCATTTAAAAAATGGAGACCTGCAAGAGACTCATCTATCACATTGCATGAAACAGCTATCAGAGAGTATATGGAAAAAGAAGGATTGTGTTTATAATGGGAAAACAGCAGACAACTGTTGAGATTTATAACCATGAACTAGCAATGAGCTGCATAGATGCTGGCTTTTCTGCCTCTCTGACAACTCATATATCTGTAATGTGGTTTCCATCTAATTGTAGGGATTCAGCTGCTCACGGCTTGTTGCAGGATTAACCTTTGTATTTGGAATTACAAGAACTTAGAAAGAGAGAAGAGAAAGGAAGGTGAGACTAGGGTCTAATTTGGCACTGGTGGGCAACAGTAACAGCCACTATGTGGAATGTGGAGAATGAGACTCATTATCAAACCTCAAGACAGAAAACATATAGAAAGGTATAAAGAAAACCCTTGTGGAATTACTGAATTGATTTCCTAATTACTGAATTAGGAAATAAATCTCCTACAGTACTTCCTATTTTAGGTGATAAAAATGTTTGGTTTTAATGGAAAAAAGATTAAAAACTATTGATTTGAAAAAAAAAAAAAAAAAAAAGAAAAGAAAATATAAACGAGCTGAATAACCAACATCTTGTAATGCTAAATTACGTCCCAGGTAAATCTTTGAAGAAAATATTGAAAGAAAACACACGTGAGATCATTGACACACTCATAAATTTATTTGGTGACTTTACAGATATTTCAGCACATGAAGAAAGCAGCTGTGCATTTTCTCTGCAAAGGGAAGATGAGCTAGGGACACTCCTGTCTGCACTGTCACATGGAGTATTGACATTTCAGTACCAACTGTCCACTGTTCTTGAGATATGAGTGAGTCTGTGACATATACTATGCTAAAAGAAATAGGTAAGCATGTGTGACTTCATATCATGTTGGCCTCCAAATTGAGCTGGACAATATAAACCCATTCTCCAACCAGAACAGCTGTCTTACTCCTATCTCAGCTGTGGCAGGTGAAGAGGTAGAAGAGATGAAACTGTAAATTAAGGAGAAACCAAAGCAACTGTGAACCTTCATTAAAAGAGAAATGACAGGAGACTATGCATAAAGTGTTGGAGGCCAAAGACAGTAACAAAATTTTTAATATATATCAGTTTTGGTTGCCTAGAAGAAGCTTTTTTTTTTGGTTTTTTTTTTTTTTTTTTTGCTATTCCAGAGTGCAGAAGAAATCTGATGTGGCAGAGGAACCAAAGGATAAACTGTTCCCTATGCTACAGATGTATCTACTCCCACACATGACAAAAAATTCCATTTTTAAAATAGGAAAAACTGTTTGAAAAGGAGAGCTCACAGGAAGACCGGATTTCTAATGGCTTTTTGGATTCTTGAAGAACTCTGGTGTAGGAAAGAGTCTTGATTGATCAAAACTTTAAAAAAATTGCTGCAGGTAGCAGCTTTATTTGAACTTAGAGTAAATTTGAGCTGATCAGTTTATTTTTTCACTCCTAACCGCTACAATTTTTATATCTTCATATCAATGGCAACAATTCTGAAGTTGAAAAAACCCCTAAAATTCTGATTAATGAAAATAAACTTAACACTCAAAAGTGTTTTATAAGTTATTGAGTTTATTTTGGAAGTCCCATTACCAAATAAGAAAGATTTATTGGAATTAAATTATTACATCAGTCATTCCTTATAATTTGCTTAGTTCTAATCTGGTAGAATATAGACTGGGCCCCTGGAGAAACAGATCCAGTCCTCAGTGTGATGATGTTAGAAAATGCTATTATTTCAGACAGAGTTTGTCTTATGAATGTGGTCCTGTGTTGTGTGCCCTGTATTACACAGAAATTCCAAATTGATAACCAGAAATTGCACTTTTGGTAATTGAAAAAGCTTATTATTAGGATTCATATATAAAACACTTGGCTAATACATCCAATAAGCATCAAAGCATCCTGTGGAAAACTAGCAACCAGTCTCCTGATAATATCCTGAATTATAACATCTCATGTAATTCTCATAATGGAGCTTTCACTCTTCAGAATGGCTATGTCATATCAAAATGAACTATACATAACTGGTGCAGTCTGGGCTTTGCATGTACTTGGAGTGATAAAGGTCTTTTCCCAGCTTTTTTTTTTCCCTGATATTTAGGTCAGAATGTTTTTATGATAGTATTGAAATAACTAGGAATTCTGAGCCATCAAAGAGAGCAAAATACAAAATCTGTAAAGCTGCAGTCTAATTCTGCTAAAGGGTTTTAATTTCCAGTCTCCTCAATGAGCTTTTAAATAGGATATTCATCACAGTATACTAAAAATAGAAATTAATAGTTCTTGATACTTGTTTTTCACCTGAAAGACATTAACATTCTTATTTATTTCGTTCATCTCTGCTGTTTCTATTTTGTTCCAGGGGTTACAGGAAATAAGATGTCCTATACTCAAATTAAGTGTTATAAATTTGTTCCAGCTTCCTGAAAAATTTTCCTTCTATTTCTTTTTCCTCTCTCTTTATCAATAAACAGCATCTATCCCCTTGAACTTCCCAACTGCACTGCTGCCTCATCACACTACACAATATTTTCAGTGCCTCTGAAAGTTTGATGGTAGCAGTTTTTTGGCAACGATTATGGGGGTATCAGGGTCTGCAGACCTCAAACAAACCTTTCAGTGGTTGATGTTTTATCAAGTTCCTGTCACTTAGATTTTTCTTTATGATCAGGAAAGCTTCAGATTATAGAAATCGAATAAAGTGTTAATGAAGCATAGGTTAATGGCACTTCACCTGTTGTTAGTATCTCCATATATCAAGAAAACTTAAGAAACTCACTGAAATTATGGACTGATTAATTCATATGTTGAATAGGTCAGTAATTGTTATTCAAATGATAATGTGTGATTTTATTATTTTCTAAAATTATTTTCCATCCCTGAGTGGATTAAATCAATATAGTTACTTACAAAGAAGTGCAATCAGAGTGGTCTTATACTAAGCTCATTCTAAATGGCTCACAAGAAATGAGAATATTATCACTAAATCATCTGGACATTTCTGTCTAAAGATATTTAATCCTGTCTAGTGTTTTATTTTCCAATCATGAACACTTTTATATATAATGAATCATTGATAAGAAATATTTTCAGAGTTTAAAAAAGCTTTAGATTAATGAGTTGCTTTTTCCTGAGAGTTTTGTTCTATTGTGATTGAGACGGTGTTCCATATTAATTTTGCCTCTGTTTTGTACATGTTACAGTATTATTTACTGTATTAGTGAGACAACTAGCAGCATGTCAGAACACAATAAAAGATTTTGAAGAAAATTATTTTCTCCATGACCAGCTTCATTCACTCTTGTGAAGTGACTTAAGTCTTATGACTCTTTAAGTCATAACAGGTTTTATTCAGGAGGTGCTTTGTAAGCACACCAGAGTGAGTAGTCAATCATTGCAGTGGAGTAATGGCACACTGCCACATACCTTAGCTCCTCTCACGCCTTGATCTCACTAGAATTCAGCTTAGTCCTAGGCCCCAATTGCTGGTCACTCACATACTTTGCTAATTTTTCCAATGTTTTTCTTCCTGTGACAAAAAGCTTTTACAGTTCTGGGAATAATTCCATCAGAAGGATTTCCCTATAGTCAAAATGGGTAAATCCATAGTACTTTTCATATATTCACCCCATACAATTCTTCAGCATCATTCAAGCAATAGTTGAACACTGGAAAACTCCCAGGCAACCTCAGCCCCTGTTCTCAGGTAGGCAAAGGCAGAGCACTGTGGGTATAAAACGATTCTTTGGGATTTGTTGTGGAGCTGAAGGATGATTCTCTTGGAGGACATAGCTGTGTCCAGGCAGATGTAAACATACAGGACTGATAACCATGCAGTACACAGCTGATCCCAAAGAGTATATTCTACCACATTTCTCTGTACATATTTAGCAAGTTTCTTCTATATTAAGTTTCCCTCTTTAATTTAGAGTTTTTAAGTGGCTAATTTTATCTTCTATAACCTCAAAATTCCTTTTAACACTGTTATACACCCTTTGTGCTCAGTTCATGTTCTTATCTCTCTTATATTGTATAAAAGAGTATTATATATAGAAATAAAAATGAATTTGTAGATATTATATTTTATATGTTGTAACCACGGAATATCAGAGCCCTGTGATGTACACCTTGACTACTCTTATCAAAGCAATATGGATTTTCTGCTTCAGAGTTTGCTATCTAGCTGCCTGTAAATCACAAAGTCCAAGTTACTTAAGCTACAAAGCTAAAATAATTACCTTTCATATTCTTCAGACCTCTATAACATTCCTTAATTCTATATGCAGTCTAGTAGCAAACAAAAATCACTGAAGGATTTCCACAAGCCAGTGTGTGTTTGGCTTGATTTGCATTGGAAATTTTTATTTCATGTACCAAACTTTGATTTTTACTTTTCTGATACCTTCCCATTTGCATAACATCAAATTTCCATCTAGTTTTGAAAGCTGAAAAGAAAATCCCAGTACTGCTTACCGGTCAAATAACACATACTCAACCTAATTTCATAACCTTTAGGCTTTGTCTTTAAAATTCACCAACAAACCTTATTGATTACTCTAAATTCTGCTAGTTCAAATTGTCATTTCTGTGGAATCTAATTCGAATAACATGCCCTAGAAAGGTCTAGAGTAATTTCCTCCACTAAGACCTCCCTCAAAATTGTAATTTTAATCATTACCTCCATACTGACCGCTTGCTCTTTTTCAATGAATAATTCTTTACAAAGATCGGAGACTTCACACACCTTTTAAAGTTACTGGGTTTCAACCCAAATTAACAATTAAGAATTTCATATACATTTTCAAAGTTCCTCCAGAGAAGCAAACAGGCCAGACTTATAACTCTACAGTGACATAAACCAAATGCCATTATACTTTCTTCTCTATTATAAAATCTGTGCAAGAGAATGAAGGGTAAGGAGTTCCTGGAGCAGGTTCAGGGAGGACAACAAATACGATTAAGGTCCTGGAGCACCTCATGAGGAAAAGTTCAAGGAGCTGGGACTGTTTAGCCTTGAAAAGAGACACCTGAAAGGAACCTTCATCAATGCCTGTCAGTATCTGACGAGAAGGTGCCAAGGGGATGGAGCTAGGCTCTGCTCAGTGATGCCAAGCAATAGGACACAAGGCATTGGGCAGGAATTGATGCACAGAAAGTTCCACATGAACATAAGGAAGAACTTCTTTCCTGTGCAGTACCCAAGCACTGGAACATATTGCTCAGAGAAGTTGTGAAGTCTCTCTCACTGGAGACATTCAAGAACAATCTGGACACAATCCTGTGCCTTGCTCTTTGGGATGACCTTCCTGGAGCAAGGGGGTTGAACCAGATGACCCTCTGTGGTCCCTTCTAACTCAACCCATTCAGGGATATGATATGTTCAAAACTCATGTCTCAGGCAATGGGCATTGAATATAGTGGAAAGTTGAGTACCATGGGAAAAGTTTCTCTTGGGGCTTTTGTTTGGAAAGATTAGGAAAAGCTTTGAATTATTACGTTGTTGGGGTTTTTTCTCATTGTACTCAGTTATGAGTTGAGAATAGCAAAAAGCTTGAAGTGAACCAGATTTTTCCTCATATGGACCTCATCTGTCTTCTGTGGAAGCTGTGGATATAAAAAATTATTTAAGAAAAATTATTTCTTGCATTGCTTCTGTCTTAGGGGAACGGTGTGGGAAGTTAAAAATAAATCTATTTTAATTTTTGTTCAAGAAATTAATGAATTTTTTCTGTGATCTCTGGCACCAAAGGTAGTCTCAGCATATCAGATATTTCTAAGATTCACTCCTTCTGCAATACATTACCTCCAACTGAAGCTATTCTTAAATGAATGACACTTTGCTTAGAATTGTAAAACCATATATTGTTTACAAGGGAACACATTACATTTTTCTTTCACAGAAATTTTAGTTGTAATTCTTCCGGCATGCAATTTAAAAATAACTAACTAAGGAAAATTGGGTCTGTATATCAAAGTGTAGACTTTGTCAAGTTTTCAGAATAAATGTTTTAATTCACTTCTACTTTTGTATCTCATAGTATCGAGCTCCAGGGTAAAAAGGTCACAGACATCCTAGCTATTTTGTTGAAATATTCTGAAAATATTTCATATCATTGTGCTATGTTAAAAACCTTTTTTTGTTAATACAGCTTTTTTGTCCACACATTCTACTTGTTTCGTGTGCCTGCGGTGGAGCAGAAGACAGTTTCCCCTCCCTGAGCAGCAGCAGAAACAATGTGTGATGAACTAACCATAAACTCCATTCCCCATCTTCCTGCACTGCTGGGGGGGAGGAGGTAGAGCTGGGAGGGAGGGAGAGGTGGAGGGGAAGGTGTTTTTAAGGTCCTATTTTACTTCTCATTATCCTGCTCTGATTTATTACTAATAAATTCAATTAATATCTCTAATTTTGGTCTGCTTTGCCTGTGATGACACTTGGTGAATGACCTCTCTGTCCTTATCTCAATCCATGAACCCTTCCTTACATTTTCTTCCTCTGTCCAGATGCACTGGGGAGTGAGAGAGCAGCTTTGATGGATCTGGTATCCAATACATTGTGCTAAACTAAATGTAGGCAAATACCTCCTGCAACAGGAATTGAGGAACTTCTGATGAATCAAAGAAGAATGTTTAAGAACTTGAATATTATGTTTAGAGTGTCATAAAGTCCAAGGAATCCAGTGTTTGGCACTTAGACCATTAAGAAGCGATACACTGAAGTTAGCAGAACTGTGAATTTTCAGTTGTGCATGGAAAATTCTGGTTGTCTCTCTACTGTCCATTTGCTGTAGACATAGCTTCCCTTTTGAGCTAGGACTTTCACATCATAACAGTTAAATTAGGAACAGATGCAAAAAGGTGCATTCTTTGTTCACTAATCACTCAAAGACAAATATAAAATATTGGATATGAGGGAATGGTGACTCTGATTATGGTTTTGGAACATTCAAAATTATATAAGCAAGTAATTGACTTTGCATTGTATGTTGTTGCACCAGTACATCAAAGAGACAGATAAATTTTCCAGCTGTCTCTATAATATTCCAAGCATGTCTTTAGTAGGAGAAAACATTCATTTTTTATTTTCTTTGCTTCTACTATTTCTTAATTACAATCCTTTTAATATTCATTTAAAACCTCATGATTCAGATCTCAAAAATGAACAACTGAAAGTTAAATTCAGCAATAACTGTAAAAAAATAAAGCAGGCAAACTTCTGTTGTTGTAACACTTGTCTTTCATACATTCAGTGAATATACTGATGGTGCAATTACTGAGGTGGTGAAAACTGAAAACAGAAAAAAGCATACCTAGTTTACCTATGAATAGCTAATCAGATTCTAATGTGATCAGTCAGAGCTTCAAATATGCAGATGCCCTCCTTTATTTCTGTGGTACACACTGTCAGGCTTTAATTTTGTGTTGTTACTTGCACAGGAAATGAACAGGCATTTAAGAGGAAATTACTTTCCCCTTCTGTCCCTATCAGTATTGTATAATTCAGTTCATTGTTAAAAAGAGTTTGCATATAACAATAACCTTAGAACTAACCTGTTATGTAAGTGAAGCAAGATTATGTTGACCCTAACTCTTGTTTCAAACAATAACGTCTATTATAAACACAATATGTGAAGAACCTTGTTCATCAGATCTTCCACGGCAGCAAGATATATGATGTTGCAGGCTTGTCACAAAACTGCAAGTAAGCCAGCTCAGGAGATCCCCAGTAAACTTCTTAACTCTGTATGACTCAGCCTTGAGTTTGGAGGTTAAAGTGGCAGAAAACATATTTCAAGTTGTGCCTCAGTATCTCTTTTCACACAACTTACCCTAAATAAATTCTGTTAACAGCTGAACATGTATACTTGTGTTATTCCATTTTCACACGTCCTTTTCCATAGGTTAAGGAGCACATTACTGCTATCATTTTGACTTCACCTGTTCATGACCTCCTAACTGAAGTTATCAGTCCTCTAACCTCCACTCTTAAACCATTTTGGTTGATATGAACTGAGTTATGGACATTTCATTTAGCAAGTCTCTGCCAAGAAAGAGGTTCTAAGAAATCAGTTTACCTTTGTTGGTTGAGCCTGAAGTAATAACCAACTGTAGGAAAATATGTGTAGCGAACCTTAACTTGCAGAAGGAGAAAAAATTAGATATTTCACTTGGTATGTTGACCTTTTTATCTGGAAAATATAGCCATAAAATCAGGTAGACATATTACCTTTGTAAGGGAGATCACAGAGTTTAATTGAGTCATTTCTACATCAAGACAATACGGCAATAATGACTGAGATTTACCACAGTTCCTGTTACCATCAGAAGCAGAGGATTATTTTTGAACGATTACGTGCACACATCACAAAATCCCTGTGTTTAGGTAATGTCTGCATTTTAATTAAAACTAATATTCTATGTTATGAGCTATATATGTCACATAATCTGTTACAGATGATACTGTTCCCCATCTTTATCAAGTAACTATTCCTATTTATTAGAATATTTATTTTCAGTCTAGTAATTTCATAATTTCTTCATATTCTTAGATGTAACAGTGCAGGGTTTTCCAGGAATAATGAGACAATTTCTCAGTCCTCCATAAGAGCTTCCATTTGATAAGTATCTTGCTCTTTAGTAGTTATGAAATTTAGTATGAAATCATAACTTTCTGAGTATTAGCATTTGCCATGCTAATCTATGAGACTGGCCAATGGCCCTTGAGAGCTATGCATCTGGTCTCTGGAAAAGAGAAGTGCCAGCATTGCAAACACCTAAAGATGGCTCACTCTTTGATAGCTAAACTACAGACAATTGCCATCCTCACTATATAAGTCAGGGAAATAATCCTGATTTACTGTGTTATTGAATAAGCAGTGTCAGAGAAATTCTTTCTAAGGATATATTTATTATAAAAATATATTTCTATTTTTTATGGAGAATTAATTCCTTTACTTTTAGCACTCACAGAAACAGTTTTGCTATAACTGGGAAGAAGCACCACATGATGAGAGGAAAGTGTGGAAAAGGCAAGAGAGATGAATTACATAATTATTACACAGAAACTGCAAAATGTCATAGTCTGCACAGATTTCCCCCATTTCCTGAGGAATCACTTTTTATGATTCCCCCCCGGATGTATTGACTAAACCTCTGTTGATCTCAGTGTTAACTGAGATAAGTAACGTGTGCATAAATCACATTCCAGACACCTCACAACAGGCAAGGTGAAATCCATCCCGACCATACATTCTCACAAGCTGTAGAGTGGTACTTATATAATGGATTCTTTCCACCTACTTCTGAAACTAAATACCCAGATGATCCATTTGCCATCATTTGCTGTGCTTTCTCTCCTCTTCTTCAATACCTAGTCTTCTTTCCCACCTCTACCTGTACTACTTACGGATGATCAACCTAACCTGGTGGAAAGTTCCTGTGAGAGTCAACAACCTCATGGACAAAGAGGGGGTAACTGCCTGCAAGGTTGTGAAACAGCCGGGCAGTTCCCAGTCCACACTGATGTGTAGGACTCTTCCTGAGCACAGGGCTTCACATTTCTTTCTGTTAAAATTCCTTTGTTTCCAGTGACTCATTCCTTCAGTATTTTGGAATCTCTCTGAATGGAAATCCTCCGTTCCACTAAGAACTACTCTCCATTACGGTGTTGTCCCATTACTGATGATGATGATCTGAAGTGGAATGTCAAGTGTAATGAGATACCAGTTCGATTTCAAAGTGTTTTCCATTAGCCTTTTAAGCCTAATGGATAAAGAATTTTTTATCCACCTTGTCATCCCCTCAACCTATTCTTGTCTCACCACTTTGATTTCCATAATGCTTTTGGAGGTCCTTTTCAAAATGTTGCTAGAGTCAAGGTAAATATCAACAGTCATCCACAGAGCCAGTCAGTTCCCGTATCATTCCTGGTTTGGGAAGTAGCTTCTAGGAGAACTTGCTCCATAATCTTCCTAGAGACTGTTGCAAGTCTGACAATTCTTCCAATGGCATTTTTTTCCGTCCAAAAAATTCAAATTTTAAGGTGTATCTCCATGAAAAAGGACCTTTCACAGAAAAACTCTGTGGAGTAAGGTAACTCAGTCTTATGGTTTACCAGGCTATATGGAAAATTAAATCAAACTATACCAAAAATGCTCTGATCTTGCAGAGATAATAGTTTTTTGCTTAGTGCAGTTTTGGATTATCAGTCGTTCTGTGACAGAAGTTCCCTGAATATTGAAGAACTATACATGCCTGATGCATAAGTGCAAGAGATATTGGTTGCCTAGGTAAGGAAAAGGTTTCTGTTCCTCTCTAGACGTTTAGCCTGACTTTGATACAGAAGAGAATGTAGAAAGCAATTAAGCAAAATTTCACCTTTCATTGCCTACAGAAAAGATGCATTAAGCTTCATTCATTCATGTTGGTGATTTTCAAAACCTATTAGGTTCACAGCTAACAACTCTCAGAAATTAGAGCATCTTGTGTAGGTATAGCAGAGAGAGTGAGAGCACTAAAAGTCTGAATCAGTAAAATAACAGCTTTAGCCTTTTAGTACTGTTCGAACAAAGAATAGAACTTTTCTGAAGTTCAAAGATAAAAGGTATTGGGAACATATAGAGGGAAAAGATATTGGAACACTATATGAACATACCATGTGTTTCATCTGTTTAGAGAATGATGTTAGGTCTCATGTTCAGTGACAGGTGATTCTTGATGCACAGTGGTAGGTGTGTAACTGCACAGCACATGCTTTACTTCCATTTGTGCTGTTTGTATTTACTACATTTCTGAAAATAAGCCGAATTCCATCTCAAGCAATGCATCTCATTGTAGCCTTCTAAACGTGGTGCCAAGCTCTAAGTAACAGCAAGGAGCCTTGTGGCACTCTTGGTGCTGAAGGAATGAGGTGTGCAATGCATATGACTGTGCATGCAGAAAGTATACAGCATAGAGTAAAGCTGAAGTGAATACTGCAACGCTTTTGTTCCAGTAAAAAAAGAGCAACCTGGTAGAAAAAACTCTCACCTATGCCACAAGACTTCATGGATCATTAATATTTCCTGAGACTTATGGAGGTATTCCAGAAAAATTTTTATTTTCTTCTCAACCAAATAACATAAAATAGAAGAATAATTATGGAAATTACAATGTTTTAAAAGCTAGCTCAATATTTTTCATGAAAATTATGAATTATCCACTGTGCTCACATTCATGGACTGCTCAGTAACAAAGTTGATTTTGTGTATGGAGCCATACACAAGAAGACTGATAAAAATAAATTTAATGATCAGCCTTCCAAGTAGTTGCCAAGAAGTTTACACCTACTGTGTAATATTAGAACTCAGTCAGTTACAACAAATCTTTCAATCAGCTTTGTTCTTCATGTTTTTACAATACTTCATGTTTCTACCATTAAAAGAAAAGCAATTTAAATATAAATGTATATGCAACAATTTTATTTGGGGATATTTATTGACCCACATAAAGTCTGGTAGACTGTCTTATGGCTGTTTATCAAACTAGAATGCTTTCTTTTCTGTGATCACCACTTTCTGTTGCATCATTCACAAATTTCATTTCAAACAAAGAAACAAAGAAACAAACAAAACCTCCCCAGACCTCTGGTGAAAAAAATTCTGTGGAAAAGACAGGTGATTGCAACTACTGTCAGCGTGAGTATTAAGAGGATATGCAGTAGAAGGTCTGAAATGCATGAACAGTCATACACCTACAAAGAGGAAATAAAAATAATGTCAGTGAAGTATGAACAAAATATGAGAGGCTTTCAGGGCAGAAGTGAGGACTTTTGGCCTAGACAAGAAGGCCATGATATTTTTATTTTTATTTATCATCCAATTTGATTTCCGATGGAGATTTTATTGCTGTAATGGTCTCCTGTCAGGCAGGTTAGGCAAGACTGTTGGTGTTATGGATACACATATGGTCATGAAGCACTGAGTAAATTGTTCTAGAGTGGTTAATTTTTCCTTACTAATAAGTTAGTTGTTCACATGAGCAAAGATACTGTATTTAATTTAGCAGCTTGAGACAATGAACAACAGTGGTACAAATTGGAATTCTGAAAAAAAGTTCAAAAGAGGCAATATGAGATGTTTGCTTCTTTGGTACATCTCTATATGCAGCTTTGTGGTGATTAGCAATAGAACAATATTTATAGCTGATTAAAGATGTGTTATTCAGTCAGTTTTGGGTTGTCTTGTAAAGTAAAGTTGTTGCAAGGCCAGGAGAGGATCTCCAGGGTAAGAAGAGGTCTGAAGCATCATGTATTGAGAGAAACTGAGAACTGAATTTGTTCAGCTTTAAGAAGGGAGGGCTAAAGGAGAGCTTTGAATTGCTGTCTTCAGCAATCTAATGGGTTATAAAAAAGAAGATACAGAGGAAAGTTTGGCAGGTGGTTTAAGCTTGCCCACAGAGGTTGTGAAAACGCCATCCTTGGAGATATTCAGAACTCAACTACACAAAGCCTTAAATAATCGGATGGAACTAGAGTCAGATCTGAGTTAAAAACTGGCCTTATTTTGAGCAGGAATTTGAATCACATCATCAACCGAATTTCTTCCAATTTTAGTTGGTATAAAATTAGTTTTTCCATGCTTGAAGCTATAACATACATTTTCTTATGAAGGAAATACATGCTTTTACTCACAGAAAAGATATTTCAGGTAGAAAGAATGCATCTAGACATTGTGGAATATTTTAGGTGTAAACAAGGCCTGGCTAAATGCTGATAGTTCTGATTCCATGAAGGAAGAAACTACATATCAAGAGCAAACAATAAAAGCAGTAACTGAAACTTTTATAAGAAATAGCAATTAAAACTACAGTGTCGTATTCCACCCAAGTGGAGAAAGGCAAAGAGGAATGGACTCTGAGAATCCGGGAAAAAAAAATTAAAAACCCCAGAAACAAAAAAAAGTATAATCAGAGCTCCAGGTCATATAAATTCAAGTCACTGTAAATCTTGACAGAGGTCAGAAAAGGATATTTAACAAGGTCAAAAATGTAGTATATAATCTGTGACAAATAGGAAATACCTGTACATTCATGTCCAGTAACTATTGTTGCCAAAAAGAAAAAAAAAAACAAAGCTATCTTAAGCTGGTCCTCCAAGTGACTAACGCTGCATCATACAAATAGGCCAGATGCTATTTGCATCTTCCAGTGATACGAGTTAGTACAGACTCAGTTATACAGTATAAAGTACCATGACAGACAATGTAGCTTAATATGGAAGTGTCTGTATGAATAACCCACCTTGAATTCCCCTATAACAATATTTCAATATCCTGTGCTAACTTCAGAGAGCATAGTTTAATAGTTTTTTAACAAAAATTGAGTTTTCATTAGCTATTTAAGCCATACTTAAATCTCTCCATCTATTTGTACTTGTTATGGGCTTGACATTACATTTTCATTATTTTTATGTCATATTAAGATTCTGTGGGGATGACAATGGCTTCTTTACCCAAGATAAATTTTACCTCCTGTTTTTCGTTAATGCAAATTATTTTAGTATAAGATGCTTTGTGTGTCTGCTTCTGAGAAACATTTGCTTTGATTCAGAAGGGTTCATGCAAACAAAATTATATTTGATTTTTATTGTTCAGGTTATAGTTATGATCATCAACCACCCCACACGTTGTAGTTATCATCACGGTAACTCAATCACCCCACACATTTTGTGTTTTAAACGAAGTCCTTGGGCAGGGAACAGAATTGCAATCTGATTCCTCAAGGTCATACTGGATGAATACACATAGTTTATGCAAAAAAAATACCAGTGTGAAACAGTTTACAATGTTTTGCTATGAATGGCAAAGTCATTTTCACAAAGTATATTGTAATTTATATCATTTACAGAAAGCAGTTATACTTCCGCAAAGGTGACTGGTAATGAGAGAGGCAAAAGCCTTTGGGTGAGGCATTTACAAATTTTTTTCTCTTTACTTAGACATTAACATTCATTTTCATAAAGAGAATCTGAATAAACTGACACTTAAGCAGCACTGAGACTGATGCAGTACTTAAATAAAATTCTATGCAGAATGAAAAAGTTGCCTCTAGGGAGAACAGTACATTAAAAGTCTTTTTGTAAGTTTTATTTATGAAACAGTTATAAAAATATTTCTCCATTTATACTAAAAAGTTGACTGAGGCAATATGCATGAATGTACCTCAAACAGTGAATTCTAGTTAATTTTTTTTTAGCTTACTTTTTTAACTTGATATTTCAATGTTGGCACAAAGGGTGTTTAGGTTGAATTTCATCCAAATAAATCTTAAATGTATTTTAGAATACTTGGGATTGTTTACTCCTCCTTGGTTCTACATGCCAATTCACATACTGAAAAAATGATCAAAACCTAGTAATGTTGCCAAAATGATCACCTCAAAAAATGCCAGTGACAATGAAGAAGAGAGAGAAATACTTGGACCATTACTTTATAAAATAAAATTAATAATGTGCAATTAGCAAACTTTTTGTTTGGATTCACATGCTCACACAGCCCTCCCATGTGTGCACCTTAATAAAAATAAATATTCGTTAAATATGAACAGCTCCATGTATCCTTATGAAGATGTTGAGCTGCTGATTGAATTTGAGGCACAAAAGATGCTTAGTATTCCATTCAAATTGTGGTTTTCATATATATAAGAAATATATATATGATATATATATTCACTAACCCAAAGTCACTAAAAAAGATCCATCCAGAGAGCTTCTGGTTCCGCCTTGAAAGTTTCAAACCATAAGCTAAAAATTCAACAATTCCAAAGAGGAGATTTTTCACTGATTCCAAAGTAAACACCATTTTTGGTTCAAACACCTGAATTTATAATTAAGGAGTATATTTATCTTACACTATATGCTTTGGGCTAGCAGGCCAGGGGACAGAAAGCTTTATGGCAATTGTTTTTCATTTTTCAGGGTAGCAACTGAGCAATGAGAAAATTAGTATATGGGAAAGAAACATGAAAATAAAGAAATGCAAACAGTACATCACTATATAGACTTCTACCCACAGCTTCAGAGGAATCAGAAACCTTGTAAAATGTTGTCTTTGTTCACCGTTTGAAACCAAACTCCTGAGGAGGTTTAGAAAAAGACACAGGATGTTTAGAAGAGTTATGACATCTATAAAGTCTAAATTATGGAAGAAAAATTTAACAAATCTAAACCACAAAGTTTCTTGTGCTTTGCTTTCAGAAAGTCATATATGTTCCATGAAAGTTTCATAAAATTTAAATAAAAAATATATCATCACAATTATAATTATTACTAGTCTTCTTCCACGCCAGTTAATGTACTTAATGCACGTACTTACCTACAACACAAACTAAACCAAATAATTTCTGTCAAGCTGCTCAGCAAATACAACACAAGTTAGAACAAAGCACATCCGCCTCTAACAATAACAATATGCACAAACTGACTTGGGAATGACTCTATCAAATCTTAAATTCTGGTCTGAAAAGACATTTTTCTGCCTATTTCAATAACCAATGCTACATATCAAGAAAAAAAGTGTTCATATTGCAATTTTTGTTTGGCAGAACTTTGTAATAGGTCTTATATTTTGCAGACCAAATATTTTTAATAAAGATAGTTTCTACTGAAACTCTTTTGTCATGGAACAATTAAAGTTCTTACAGGCAACGTGATGATCACAAATCACTTCCTTTTGCCCTTAGAGGGAAAGTGTGTATCCTCGTCTACTTGAAATGCAAAGTTGGTTCTCATCATGGCAAAACGAAGCATGAAAGAAGAAAGCATAAGGCACATATTGAATATTGTTTAAAGATAAAATAAAAATAGGAGTACATACACATTCTAAGACGTAACATGCTTGACAGCTATTGTTATGTTTTCTCTTTTTTATGAATATCATGGAAGATTATGCACATTACAAACTCTGGTTTTCCTCAGAATATATAAACTTTCTAAACGGAATGCCTATATTAACTATTCTTCTCAATCTTTTAAATCTGTGGTTTTACTATGCAACCTAAATGACCTGTCTCAGTGCACTCCCTAGTGACTGAAATTTCAGCGTTGAAATTTTCCAGTTGGTGTAGCAGTGATGTCTCTTACCAATTATTCATGTACAAAACGTCATGGCAATTCTGCTCATCTCTCAGCTACTGCAAAGCCCACTTACACATTATGTAAAATTGTCCAGATTGAAAAGATGAAGTTTTCTTGAAAGGCAGTATTGATGAATTAGTAAAAAAAATCCATGATTTTGCAGCTGTCCACTCAGTGGTAAAGGATTTGTAGCATGGTGCAGTATTAACTTCCTTGCAGTTGTAGCAGCTCTTTGAGCTTATGCCAAATATTTTTCTGCATCATTTTGCAATAATGTCTGTTCATATACTATCCTCCTTTTGGGTTAAGAAATCATCTTACATATATGCAGAGTTGATCTATACTAAATTACAATGAAGACTAAAAATAATTACAGTGGAAATATCTCTGGGATAATTTTTAAATAGAATTGAGAATTTAAATTGTTCAGTCTTACTTTTCAGTTTTCCACTGAAGGGCTGGTTTGAGAACAGTTTGTGTTACTGAATTCTACTTCTTCAACTCAAAAAGAAATTAGAAGAAAAACAAAATTATCATAACAGTAAACAAATCTGAAACATAAAATCCAGAAAATTTGTAAAATCTTGGTAAGTAGAAAACCTCCAGGAAGTAATTTCAAAGTTTCTGATGTTAACAGAAGTTAATGCATGGTTTGTATGGATTTCTATGTCATTAACCACTCAACAATTTATTCTTCACTTAACTCATACTCTTAGCATATCTAACCACAGTTTCAAAAAACTTTTTTTACTGTCTTTTTCTTATATCTCCAGCTGGCATTTAGGAGATGCACTAGGTTAATTTGTGGAATAAAAGTCTTCAGGGCCTATTAAACTTGGAAGCTATACCATTAGAGGTAAAGGAAGGATGTTCAGGAAATGAGCTGTGGTCCTCCAAACAAGTAATGCAGAGTAACTCATATTCACACAGCTCAGGATTAGACGTCACTCGAGTGGACTGATAAATTCATATGGAATGGACTTATCTAAGCATGCAGTCCGCACTCCATAGGCTTCAAGATAACTATTAATTTTTAGACATTTTTTTTCTATCCTTTCCTAGCCGTTGGGGTTCAAGTGTCAGAAATGTTAAAAGCAATGTTGAGAGTCCAGGCTGAGGATGTGACATGAAAAAGAAATAGGATTGTGTGAGAACACAGCAGCACTGGGACAGTACCATTACATGCTAGAGGAAGGAGAAAATGATGCAATTTTGTCCATAAGGACTCTGTGGGATAGTTTATTGAGTGAACTATCTCCACAATATCACCCTATATTTGTCTGAAAGAAAACCTGTCAATTCAATCAAAAACCCTGGGAGTGAGAGGCTTTAAGGTCTAAGGCCTAAGGATGGTTACCGGTGCTACATCATTTTCGAGAAGAGATGTCACCTGTCATTTTTTAATCTGGAAATTCCAGAGATATTAATTTTCAGAGGTTGGGAGAGCATGCTGGGGATATTATAGCTTTATATTTGCCTACTTCTTATTGTATTTCCCTCTGTTCGATTTTCACTGTCTTACAGGCTTTTAGCAACACTACAGCACAGATCTCAGTACCTGAGACAAAGACTGAATGGAGCATGCAAGGTTTCATAAAATTTAGGTGATAACCAAGATCTTAAATGATGCTACCTCCTAACTCCCTTCACTTAAAGAGGAAAAGCTGAATTACTGTATTCAACAAGAGAATGTAACTGATGCTCAAGAATACACAAAAGACCAAAAATAATTTTAACAAGCATTGTTTGGCACACATAATATACAATACACTCTCACATACTACCTTTTTTTTATTTGCTACATAAATTACTTCAAGCTATTTAAGTGAATCAAATCATTAGAGAGAATTGTGAGAAAGGAGAACAGTGAACAAAAAGAGATCAGTAGGGTGAACTGCATAGCTATTCTTTACCCGAAAACACCTTCAATGCTTAGATATCACCTACATCAAATTGCACACACTTAAAAGCAATGATGTCATTAATCCTTTTCTTCATGGCTATGCAAGACTTAGATAGAAGTATTACATTTGTTCATAGACTGATTAATAGCTGTTTGCAAGGGGCAACTCCTGAGCACTGTGAACTTTTTTAATATTAATTTTTAAATTTTCTATGTATAATTAAATCTCTTGGAGTTCTCTATATTGCACAGTAAGCGGTGTACTTTGAGCTCAGTTGTACCTGCATAAGTATTTGTTTGACAGAGAACAAAGGTGTATTTTTGCTCCCCCTCTCCTTTTGAACTTCTGTAAATGTAATTTAATTTCTGTTTCAAATATGGTTTTCTTACTCTTTCAGTCTTGTTTTTCTTGGGGCTAGAGACTGTTTTAATTTTAGTGGTTGCTTATGTAACACAGTTGTTTTCTACATATAGTTTATCCAAGTTAAAAGAGAAATAACTTTAAAAAGTCCTTCCTAGCAACAGAGTTCCTTTCATAAATTCTAACAGATATAATGCTAAATGTTATTAAAAATCACAGGCTGAATTTAAAGTTTCTTTTTAGAATTAACAGGATGTTTGAACCAGAACAGCAAGAATATCTAATTTTTCTGTTTCTGAAAATGTTTTTTTTGTTTCTATTGTCCTGTGTGCACACTTCTGAGAGATTTTTTTCTTTTCAGTACAAAGTTGCATAAACGAATCTGATTTTAAATATAGACATTTACCTGAATAAAACATGGGATGAGTTTTAAAAATTAGCTAAAAACTATAGTCTGGATTTTGTTTTGTTGGAGGGTAGTGATGCACAGTTTGTGTCCTGTCTTGTGATACTGCACAGAGAAAGGCAGGTCCCATCTAGTGAACAACTTTCTTGCAAAGTTGCAGTAGAGGAATTGAAGAAAAACCTGTATTCTGCCCCAGATCAAAGTCCAGAAATGTGAAGGATGCTTTTAGTGTAATATTCAGGGAAAAAAACCTTACAAAAACATTAACTTTGCCCATTTATGTTAAGGTGGAAAACCTTATGTCAGCGACAAACTCTTGCAAATGCTTACAGACATGCTACACCCTGGAAAACTGGAAATCCCAGATTGCCAGGCTTTCCACCAATCAAAAGGGATTATGTGAGTCCAGAATTGTGTAGATAAAGCCAGAAGCTCATACAGCAAGATTTCTTTTTATTGGGAAGCACAGTGAATTCACACCAAAGGAATGTATTCATACCTACCTTAACCATACTTTTTAATGTAGTGATGACTAATTATCTTTTACAAATTATATTCATAGCCAATTATAGCATAAGTGGAAGCCCACATCAGAAGATATTCAGGATCAGAATCTTAATCCTTCCATTAAGTGATAATTACTCCCGGGATTAAGTAATTTTTAATAGGTAAAAAATCAATTGAACTCTTAATAAATACAACAGATTTATATATAAAATCAATTTCATTTATGCACGTATATGTTATATAGACAAACACATATATTATATACACACATATATAAGTGAAATGTGTGTGCATATATATACATATAAATTAAATCAATTTTTTTCATATATATATCCAACTTCTGTGATATGCTTAGAATATACACATTTGGGTATTATAATATTATGAAATGCAATTCAAAGCAGAGTTCCACATGTGAATAAGCCAACAGATGGCAAGAATCCTCTAAGGCAGCCTGCATGCCAGAGTATAAATACTGCTTCAGTAAAACTAATCACAAGAGGAAACTAAAGCCTGTAGATGATGTATCGTTAAGCAAAATATAGTTAGAATTCTGGACTCAGCTTGGCTGAATCAGTGAATCTTACCCTGTCCCAAGTTATTGTCAAGTTTTCTGAAGTGGAAAAAAGAATATCCTTGACTTTAATGACTAGGGTGTGGTGTGGGAAGACATTATATTTGTCGTTACTAGGTACAAGAGTTATTGAAGCCCTGAACATCTTTGAAGAATATTCTGTGATAGCACTGGATTAGAAACTGTACAAATAAAAACATAGAATGTGACTGCAAGACTTATCCCAAAGCAAGAGTAGAGCTGCCTCCCAGTACCTATAAAAGATTTACTTGGTTTGCAGTGCCTTGTGCTTCTTGGCTTTCAGCCTGAATATGGATTCTTAATCAGACTTTTCAGTTGATGGTGTAAGTCACAAATACATGACATAGTCTTCCAGGAGGATATTTTTGGTCATATCTTAATATTTTCTGCTCACTAAACTCTGATAACAGAGAACTCAGAAGTCTAATTATACAGTTAAATACTAGACCTAAAATAATTGTCTCATTTAAGAGGCTTTACATCTGTTAAAGAACTGTACAAAAGTTCTTACAGGAACAGTAAATAAGACAGGTGCCATGATACATGTCCCCAAGACCTGCCTTCTGTTGCACCTTGGCCTTAAAGATGATGAGCTAGATAGGTACCCTTGGAGATGTTCAATACTTGCCCTGCACGGTGCATTGAAATTCTTTAAAAATTCAGATGAAACTTTGCAAGCATTGTGTAAATAAAAATTTCTGATTGCATAAATATGAGCTTATTAAACAATGAAGTCCAAGTTAGGTCACTCACAGAGCAAGATTCCTGCTCTGTATTACTGACTACAGACTTGTCTACTTGAAGGGCTGGTAAGTCTAACTGAATGAGCATTGGTTCTTTGCCTATAGTTTTAAGGAAAATCTCACTATATAGTCTCAAAGGTGGGATCTCAAAGGTTCTTGAGTTTTGCTCTACTAACAAGAAATTTGAAGTCCTAAGGGTATTTTGACTATAACAAGATGTAGAGTGTATGTTGAACAATGGGTTTCAGTTGTCTCTGACTTGGATTTAAAAAAAAAGAAAAGAAAAAAAGATATTTATTAGTACCTAACTGAAATCATACTATTAGTCTCCGTTCAGCTTCGAGTATATCAATATGCTTTTCCAATTAAGCCAAATTGTGGAAACACCTTGCTATGAACAGATATATTGCTAAAGATGTGACTCCTTAATACGATGTGTGTAGAAGTCTAGAAGAATTTTTGTGTTACCTTGCACCGAATAATCACGTGTTTTTAACTGTAATGGCGCTTCAAGGTTTTATTCTGTTTTGCTTTTTTTTCAATGTACACTTAAGAACACACTGTCACTACTGCTGATGGCACTTTCTGTGTAAGAAACACTTATGTACAATGCAAATAGTTCAAAATAATCGAGACAAATAAATAAACCTTTCTTGGAAATATACCTATATACCCCTAGGCAAGGCATATTAAAAATATACTCCCAATGGATAGGACGTGCTAAAATATTCACTCTCTCTGCCTGAACAATTTTAGGCAATCCCTCTGAAAATTTGATTGCTGGCTGGTTTGATAGCAAATACAATCTGCCACACTTTTGTGTGGGTTATGCACAGCTGTGTATATAAGCTTCCATAAAATAAACCATATGCTAATTTTGTTCATCGGAGAAGGCTGTAGTAGCACAGGATAGAAAATAAGGCAGTAGTTAATGTTTTCTGTTCTCTTGGCATTGTCCCCTTGTTTTTCTTGCAAATCTGAAGTAAAATGCTTCAGTGACTAAAATCTGGTGCGCTACAAGGAACCACTGCTTTGTCACTCTTCAGTCCCTCTAATACTCCGATGACGTGACTACAGGTTTCACAGCAATGAGGCTCTTTTACTTCCATCTCTCATTGTTCCCCCATTTTCAATTTTCAGTGCTAAAGATGCACCAAAATGTTGTCACTATGGTATACTTGAAAATAATTTTTGAGAAACACAGTTGTTTTTCCTTCCCCACCTTTGTAAGAATATCAACCTGAAGTTTGTACCTCCCTTCTGAGGGAAGAGTACAATGCAGAAGAAATGTACCAGCACTTGCTTAGACCTTCACAGTGTTGTCCTACTTGTACAGATTACTGCAAAACAACCTTCTATCAGGCCTATCAGGCCAGGTGAAAACACATTCTTGCTTTCCAAATTTAAAGTATCTGTACACAGCTCTCTGATTAGCTACTGTCTGTTTCTTCCCAGCCAGCCATATGACAGTTCCTCATAGCCCATTCAAAGGAAAACCAGGCCTTTACTTAGAAAAAAAAACTAGATTAATTTTAATTATTCTACAGAATTATCGACTAAGTATTTCCTTTTTAAATATATTTGATGCATTAAAAAAAAAATTCAGGAAAAAGAGGACATGAGAAAGAAAAAAAAGGGAGCTGTAAGGATAAAATTAAATGACCATGAAACAGCAACTCTGCTCTGACAGAAACAAAAGGCAGAGAGCTAAATGCAAAGACCTTTGGAGAGAGATTTGAAGAGCTGTCTTGTAGCAAAATCAATTGAAACATAGGAGAGAGGCACCTTTGAAAGAGAATAAAGCATTGAAGTCCAGAGCAAAGTAGGCAGAAGAAATTGATTTGATGAAGGATGCTTTCCTGGTTCACATTCACCACTACAAGACGTTAAAAATGAAACCAAATCAAAACACACACACATACAAAATTCAAACCAAAACAACTTAACCAAAAAAACCCCAGTCACTATCTTATTGCTACATAAAGTAGTAATGTTTTTCAACAGGCTTCTTTTTACAAAGTGTCTTCTGGGAATAGAAAAGTACACTTTCAGTGTGATTATTCTTAAAATCTATTTACTGCCATCAAAACACAATAATGTCTAACATCTTTTTGTAAGATATTATTCTGTTCAGTAAAACAGGGAATCCAGAGGAGGGCCATGAAGATAATCAGAGGCTGGAGAGCTTCTCCTATGAGGAGAGGCTGAGGGAGCTGTGATTGTTCAGCCTGGAGAGGAGAAGGCTCAAGGGAAACCTTAAAGCAGCCTTGCAATATATAAAGGAAGGGTACTAGAGGGACAGAGAGGAATTTTTTACAAGGATATGTAGTGACAGAATGAGGTGGAATGGGTTCAAACTGAATGAGAGTACGCTTAGATTAAATATTATGTAGAAATTATTTACTGTGAGGGTGGTGAGGCACTGGAAAAAGGTTGCCCAGAGAAGTTGTGACTGCTTCCTTCCTGGACCTGTTCAAGGCCATGTTGGATTGCACTTTGAGAAAACTGATCTAGTAAAAATTGTGCCTGTCCATATCAGGAATTTGGAACTAGATGATATTCAAGTTCACGTCCTACTGTGAGGAACCAATTTAGTTTTGATATGCCTCAACAATGGCTGCCAGAGGCATGAAAGATGGGAGGAGGTGCACACATGTTGCTTACAGGGGGCAGCTAGGAGAAGATGGGGGAGAAGCCCTGTCTCTGGGGAGACTTTGCCTGGCAACACCTCACATGAGACAGGCAGTCACTGAAGCCACTGTACTGTCCAGAGACATTCTCTAATCAGACAAAAACAACTCTCCTCCAATGGACAGCAGAGACAGTCTGGACTGGGCCACTGGTCTCCGGCCAGCAGGCAGACTTTGGGAGGGGCCCAGGGGCATAAAAAGTAACTGTGTCACAAGCCCCGGGGGCTTTTCACGACCTGCTTTTGAGTGTGAGCTCTTTGGCTTGAGGTTTTTTTGAGAGTTGTCTTTTGTGGGCTTTTGGAGACTGTGCTTTTTGCTTTTGGGGTTTTGTGCCTTTTGCTTTTTGACTTTGGACTTTGAGGGTTTTGGACCTGGCCCCAGCCTGCCTTTTGGTTCTCATGCCCTGGCGCCTGTCCTGTCTCCCTATGTCCCTGACCAATGCCCAGCCCGCTTCATCCCAGCGTCCCTGCCTGAGTCTCCTACATCCAATCCTGCCCAATTCCGAACCCGCCCACCTCCGCGATTGTCTCTGTGACCCTGTCCAGGGTCCTGCACCTCCAGTCCAGGGTCCTGCACCTCCTGCTCAAGCGCCCCTCATCTCCTGTCCAGTCACCCATCCCGCGGGAGCTGTCCACAAGCAGGCGGCATGCACGCCCTCCGACTCGTGGACATCGACAGAACTCCCTGGTCCTGCTGCTGGTAATGCCCTCTCCTTTTTTTCTGTCTCCTCTCTCCCTCTCTCCTCCTCCCACCCCTTTTCCATATTTCCTTCCTTCCTTTCTGTCTTTTCCAGCCCTCTTTCCTTTGGGCAACTCCCTTTTCTTTTTGTTTTTGTTACAAATAAATGGTTCTCAGATACAATGTTTGCCTCGTTTGGCTTGATTTCCTTCCTGATCATCCATCTTAAAAGATTAACTCCTCGCTCTTTCCCTTAGTGGAATGCAACACAACCCAAACCATTCTAAGGTTTTATGGTTCTGGGCATCAGTCATACATTTACACAAGGCAGTGTAAATGTTCCCATTACCTTTAGTATTGTAAGGCCAAAAAATAGGTTAGTCTAAAAAGGGAAGACAAAAAACCTTACAGTGAACTAAAACAAGGCAGTGGAAGAAACATAACATAGGTAAATATTAAATACCCACTAAAATATAATGGTTAGATACTTAAATAAGGAATATTATGTTAAAAATTAACTGCAATTGAATTCAGTAATAATTAACTTCTGATAATACCAGATATAATTGCCACTATTGTAAGCATTTTTTAATGAAAACACACAAACCTATGCATAGCCTCTCACACACACACGTAAATATTTAAAGAGAATAAACAAGCTTGAAAAAGCCTCTTCAGCTACCCTGAAAATGACCTAGAGTATACAGCAGAAGGTGTAGCATGTTCCATAATGTCAAATCACCCTCAGAAATACAGGTCTATTTGCAAACAATACTCAGGGAGAACTAAAAAACTACAAAACAGATTTTACAGTCCTAAGAAAAATTATCTAAGGTCAGAGGAAGTATTTCCAAGTAACTAAATGCAGTGAAGTGACTGTCTTATATTCTGGTTTATGAATGCTCATCTGGGTTTTTTATCCACTGTATTTCCCATGTATTTAGTCAGGAACAGGCAGACCAAGAATTTTTCCCATATACAAAAAATTACCAAAATATCTCTGTAGATAAAATCTCAAACTTCAAGTAAGATAGTAGAAATTACTGTAAATATAAAAATCTACTATTATGAATATTTATGAAAATTTACTTAATTCTATTTGCCCTCCCAGTGTACAGAATCTGGTTTTATCTTCATTGGCCTACTTCCAAATCTGATTACTTGAGGGCTCTGGAAATCCATTTGGTACCTTATGAAAATGTAAGATTATCCTCTGTTCTAGTTTTGCTTATAGTCAGATACATTACAACATAAGTTTCCCAGCTGAAAGGTAATAAAAATATTTAAGTATACTTACAATTTATTGAAAATAATATTTAATTATAAATTTGATGTTGCAAATGAATAAAGATCTTTATAGAAAATTAAAATGGCTTAGTGCCAATGTCAAAGTGGTTCTATCCATATTTTATGCAGAGTTTACTTATTTGTGAAAGTTGTAATTTTTCCCTTGTACATAAATGGGTTGAGAGGTGTTCACTCGAGTGTGTTCTCCCAAAGAAAGAAATTCTGGATATTGCCTGCTTTTCAGGACTTGGCACATCCTTCGATTTTAAAACTGGTTCTTTATGTAAATGACAACGGTCAGAGAGACCAGAACTGCAATATCCAAGTCTCAAGAGTACTCATTAAACTGAGACTGTTTATAATCTTGTCCTCGATGTTCACATACGAGTATCATTCTGTTAGTGTCCCTGGAAGTGCATTCCTCTTCATAGCACATCCAGGTGCACAAGCTGTGTAGGCTGCAGGCAGGATTACCTGTAGGATTAGTTGTAGTAAAAAAGGAAGCAACCTGAGATTTAGAACTAAACCCTGAGCTTCCATCACAAGCAAACAGTTTTGTGACAGTGATAATACTACAGTTTTGATTTTTCTATTGTGTGTAATGATTTTACAGGTTTAATATTTTTCCTAAGCAGAGTGCCACAGAGATAAACTTACAGTTGAGTTGGATTCTTTAGTTTGATGTTTGATTTTTGAAGGCTTGCCAATCCAAATAGTGCTGCGTTGTTCATTTCATGTAGTTTAAACGAAGTCAGAATGAAAATGCTTTCTAGATTTCTTAATGACACCTCTGTAATGGCCAATCAGTGTCCTATAAAGTCCAAATATATGTCAGCAGATAAACTCCAGTACTAGACAGTTGCCAAATATTAAACATTTTAATTGTTTAAAATAGCCTTATTTAACTAATTTTCCATATCACTAATCACACACACATTTTTCCCTTCTTGCTCTTACTGGACGCATATGATGCAGTCTCCCCATCCCCTCCAAGACATGCAGGTGTCCCTTTGCACCCCATGTGGCAAATGTGGGACACTTCAGCTCCAGGGGTACCTGCAGCCACCGCCTCGTCCTTGGGGCGTGCTCCAGGGTGTCCCAGGGAAGGAAGGCAGCATCGCACAGCCCGCACTGAAGGGAGCACCACCAGCCTTGCCCATCCTATTCCCCTCTCCAGGTCTCTCCCCTGTGATGGATCTTTATGTTTCTCCTATCTTGTTTTTCAAGGTGACTATTTTGTTATTGCAGAGTCTCTTGGCAATGTACCAATAACTGCTTAATCCAGCTGATGGCCATCTTTGTCTTTAACATGACCAATTTGGGGGCAGGTGCCCTTCCAAAGAGCCTGGTGTATTTGATTCATTCAGTGTCTTCACCTATATTTTTATCTTGAAGAGTGTTTTTCAACAGGACTTTTACCAAGGATTAGACATGAAAAAGCCACCAATATGTATGCATAAACACATGTGTGTGAGCATGCATATACATGTGCATTTTTGCAGAAGAGTTTTTCTATTTTTTATCTATACACACATGTATGATATTCTTGTCCTTCCTCACCATCTTTCCATCCTTTCCCAATACATTTTTTTTTATTTTAACCTTCAAACTAGTAAGTAATTCTCTCTAGCCCTTATTCCAGTAATTTTAACTAAACTGTTGACATTTTCTCTTGTCAGGCTTAGAGCAAAATTGTTTTGATTTAATTACAGTTATAAAATTATCAGTGTTCTGTCGGCTAAAACAGAGAATGATGTTAAGGTGTTAAACTAGTTAAGCAGTGAACATGCAAATTTGTGAAGACACTGGTGCAATGCTGTATGAGGATCAATACAAATAATTTCATTAGACATCAATGGAGGGGAAGATGCCATAAAGTTTGCTGGGGATTCATGACGTGATAAAGATGTCTACGAAAATAATTTCTAGTTTATATTTTAGCCTACAACATTTAGTTGCTTCAGCGAGGTGGTATAAACTCATTACTGATACAATCTCTGATACATTGCTATACTTCTGAACCATAAAATGTCCCTTTTTTCTGCATCATCCTTTGCTTCTGTCAGTGTCTCCTCCATTTCCTGGAGGAAATTAATTTCATTTAATTTCTTTGTTGGTAGCATTACCTTATCTCCTTTACCATCCCATTCTCACCTACTCTGTCTGTTGTGTTATATTAATTAAAAATAAACATAGAAATCAAATACTCCCTCCCTACTGAGAATGATGATTTACATGCACTTTGACAGCCATTAACTCTCATGACTTACACCTTGTGCTTTGTCCTTCTACCTTCTGGTTTCTGTGGGATTTTACACTGTGTGTTCAGTCAGACAGAAAACAGGTCTAAGGACTGGTGGAACATTTATACGTAAGAGTTTACCAGATTTCTGACAAACAACGGTGAGGCACAAAATTTCATTATCCTCCTTTCCCCACCAACAGAGCATCTGCAAAGCCAAGGCATTGTCACTGCATTACATACATTGGAAAAAGAATAGTTTCTGGTCCTACATTTTTAATTCAAAACTGTGGAAAGAAATACTATGTGACACTCCATATTAGATTAATCTGGTGCAATACAGATATTCCAGGCCCAGCTGGCTACCTGTACTTTGCCTCTGACTTCAAAACACACAGAAAATTCAATACCTCCAGACTATCAGGCAGTCTGTCAATTCTGAGGCACATGTGAAAGTAATCTTGCATGCAGTAAATGTTCTGATATAAAGTGTGATGCATTCTAATGTAAATGCTTTTCCTGCTTTGAAATTCAAGTGTTTATTAAAAAGAAGTCATAAGTAATAAAATAAATAATGAATAAAAATAAAATAAAATAAAATAAAATAAAATAAATGATAAATTAAAGTCAATATGTAAAGGATGGTTTTAAAATTAAAACTATAAAAATAGAAAATAAAAAATGAATTTAGAAAAGGCATCAAATTTTGCTACTATTCTTTAAATTTGTAATCAGAAAAAAATAAATGAAAATAAATACCCAAACACTGATTATCATTACCTGAAATATTTTTTCTCTCTTCAAGTCTGGGTTGCTTGCAGCACTTTACTTTGTTTTCTAGTAAAATACAGCTCAAGATTGCAAGGATTTATTCTCATTTTTAAAGTAAGAAAGAAAGTGTATGATGCAAAAGAATACTTCTGTAAAAGAACTTCTTTATTTCAATTGCTTCTTGTCTTAATAAACAGCTAAGAAGTGCTTTCAAAGTCTCTGTCGGGGGATGTTGAAATCACCATACAGTAACAACTTTGGATGCATATATTTAGACAAATTGCTTCATTTGGAGAAAAGATAAAAAATCCGGAAAAAAAAAAGGGGAGGAATGTGTTGTACTGCAATGTAATAACTAAAAAAAATGCAAACTACTTACAAGTTTAATGCTTATTTGAATCTTGAAACCCCAACATATTGACAATGTTTTAAAAAAAATTTAAAACATTTTCTTTCCTAACAGAGCTGGGAGGAAAGAGGCTGTGCCCTTGCCATGAATCTTTTTCTGATTTCAAGTGTTGCACATTCTACACGGGCACTTAAGAGGAGATCATCTCTATGTACACACAGGATATTGAAATAAAATTTTCACATTCCTTTCCTGAATTAGTCATGGAAGAGACTTGAATTTCTTGAACAGAAAGAACCTGAATGTCCTCTTTCCCTCACTTTCTGGAACCCTTTCTTTTTGAATTACAGAATGCCCAGACTACCATAGTATTATTCTCTTTCCTTTTTTGTATTTCTGCTTGCCTGTTTCTGTTTTTGAAATGAGATGTTTTGGTGTGAGGGTTTTATTGTAAATATTAAAACAGACACTGTAGTGGGTAGAGTAGTAGATGATAGGAAATCCTGCCAACAAAGTGATTAAGAGGAGGAAATGGACAGGAGACAGATGGAGAAATAGAATGCTGATAGAGGAAGAAAGAGACATTTTATGCTTCAGAACTACAGCAATATATATTAGAGATGACATCAGTAATGAGCTTCCCCAGTTGAACTGTCTCCCATCTTATGTATTTATAGCCATGGTTTCCATTTTACTGGGTTAATATTTTTCAGCAAAAAACTCAACTCCCCTGAAAAACGCCCTAGCTGCATGTTTTCTTACACCTGTTCACAGAAATGTTTTTTCTCTTCCTGGAAGTCTTAGACAAATATATCAGAAAAGAGTTCTGCATTTCCAAATACCATGATACATAATCTAGAGTAACTAGGTAAGAGGCTTGTTTTTTTTTTTTTTTTTTTTTTTAAACATATATTCCAATAAAAAATAGAAGAATATTCTCTGATATAAATGTATAAATTAAATAGCTACAGCTTTAAATCTACATATAATACACAGATCCAGGATCTAGGGACATCACTGCATTTTTTTCTGAATGGCTTTGAACTGCCACGGAAAGCTCTGAATTATAACAATTAAGGAAGCAATTATTCACATCGTTTGAATATCTAGGATTAGTATTCAAGGTTTATTACTGCCAAACATATTATCTTGGACGAAATTGGTTTTCAGAATTCCTTAAAAATGTAGAGAAAAATAAATCCTCACACAAATGCATGGCACACTATCCTATCCCTTCCTCTCCAAAATTTTCCATGTAACCATTTGTCCATTTCTCAAAATAGTGTTTCAAATCCAAACACCGATAATGTGTTGGAGGGTGTGAAGGTAGAAGAAAGTGAAGCAAAATTAGTCTTTAAAGAACTCCAGCTTTCTAGTGGGAGTAACATGCAATTATTTTCTTTTAAACAGCAGTGATACTTTTAATTGATACAATATAAAGCAGTTTGATGTAAATCCTAAGCATGTTACACAGCATCATATTGACCTTTTTTTTTCTGATATGTCTCAGAACTATGTATAATGTTTTACAAAGAGAATAATAAGTATTTGCGACACACAGAGGAATGGTTTAGTTCAAGTAAGAGCATATAAGATATAACTATAAAAAACAAATGTCTAAACAGATAGATCTGTTCAGTTCCTAAAAACAAAAGGTCTCAACTGAGAGAGTTCTTTCAAACTAAATGTTTGCCATAAAGAAAGGATTTGGTTTTTTACTCCTATATTATGTTAACATTTCATTATGGCTAGCATTTTGTCTGCAAAGTAATCCATGTCTTAACTGGCTGTTGGATTTTGTCCTAAAGAAAAGACCAAATCTGTACCAAAAAAGGACAGATGACATTAAAGCAGAGTAACTACCTGAAGAACATCAGATTTATGGTGACACACCTGCAGATGGTGCTGTTTCACTAAACTTCCAGCACAAAATCGGTTTAAAATTCATTAGCTGGTCCGTTCTTTGATCTTTCGTTTTTTATTTATACAGTACATGCAATTTTTACATAAAATGGTTGGCTGTGTGTGAAGGCTAAACTAGGTGGAAAATGACTAAAGATATAACTTTTTTCCCATGCCAAAGACACTTTCTTTTTTTCCCATCCTCTTCTTGTTATAATGTTAGTAGTTATTCAGCAATGTGATATTTCTTTTTAATAGCATATAGTATTTTAACATTGTTGTTTGTGAGACCAAAAGTTGTAGTTACTCAGAGAGGCTATGTTTAAAATTGGATTTCCATCTCAAACATGCTACAGTATACAAAAAATTGTTAGCAAATGCTATCCTACAGAATAATATTACTTAAGGGCTACAGATGATAAATTATTCGCACAAAGACTGTGGGGGCAGTAGAAATAAAATACTGCTGCACAGAGAGAAAAAATTTCAAACTTGTGTTTACTTCCAGAGCAGAAGACTAAGGGCAATATATGTCATCAAGTGAATTATTTCATACTTCTATAAAATTTAATATGATTTCCATTGGAAGTAGTTGTATTGTTTTACTGTTCCATAGTTTTCTATTTTTTAATCATCAATGAAAGTGTCAGTACTACTGCTACTACTACTACTGCAGTTATGACTAGTGGTAATAGCAGTAGTAGTAGAGCCACTATTAATTTGTGAAAATCATGGTTTTATACATAATTTCCTCTTTATGGGTATCTTAGACACAAAAAAGGCTTTTTACCGGTATTTGAGAAAGAAAAATATTCAATTTTAGAAATATTTCCATAAAATATTAACACACTTTGTAGGAGATGCCCTATGCAGTTCAACAGTTTTTTTTTCTCTAAGTAGCGATCTCAGAACATGAATATTTGGTAACAGTATGGAACAAAAATTAATTTTACTTGGATGTTTAAAATTTCAAAGTTTTTGACAGTATATAAATCAAGGAAAATTAAGCACAATTGAAATTGAAAAAAAAAGAATGAATATTATAAGCAGGTATTAAGTTTTAGTTACAAGGTAAGTTGAAGGAATGTGAATAATTTAAATGGGAAATCTTTACCCACTAACACTCATGGGAGTACTTTCATTGATTTCAATGTTGTCATAATTACCTATGTTAATCTTCCACCATTAAAGCCACTCATTGATACCAGCAGGAGTTCCAAATATTTCAGAGGTATAAACATATTTATTGAGTTTTCTGTTGGTTTTGCTGGTATATATACTATGAGGGTCTATGTTTTGCCGTCTAAAAAAACCTCAAAGCAACAACCAAAAAACCAAAACCAAATCCAGAAACTTTTTACAATTTTTTCCAATATTTTTTACTTGGAAAAGGAATTAATTACTTTTTCCACTTATTCTGAAGAGTAAGAAGAGAATTTAATAATTAATGGTTTATCAGGAGATCCTTTAGATGCCCTGTGCATCTTCAGGATCTCTGATGCTTCACTTCATTTGTTGTTTTATGTGGAACTTGCTCTTTGAGAAGACCAAGACAATGATGTGGCATTTGGCTAATTAATGAATTCACTTAACTACTGTTTAATTACATAGTTATTTCTGCAAATGGAAATTCTTTTTTGGGTACTAAAGATAGATTTTTAAGAAAGGAATATGAAGTAACTCATTAATCTTGTCATAGAATAATCTACTAATGTAAAATTTTTCATTCTGCTTTTAGTTGTAGTCACCTGCAGACATAATATGACAGCTTTCAAATTCATTATTTTCTACTTATACATATTTTTCAAAGGCAGTAGTTGGTGCACAGTGTGCATAATACTCTGATTGTATTATACAGAGATTAAGCTTCAACCCATACTGGATAATATTTCCAAGTTTTGATTAATTTTCCCTTCTCTTTATTATGAAACCCTATTTTCTTTCTTCCTTAGAAGGTTCATGATTGCCTTAACTTACTCCTATCCTTTGAATCTCTGGGGTTTTTTTTTACTTCACAGTTCTAAATTAGTTCAGTAAAAACCAAAAACGTCTAAGCAGTCAGACTAGAAATTCCCATTTACTCTTAAAAAATGAGATTCATTAGGCTGTTATCTAGTGTCCTAAAACAAAAAATAGATAGTAAATTCAAATGTATTCTTATGGTATGGGAATGTGTTCTGCGATCTAGGGAAGAATATCAGAAGAGAAAATTAGATGACATTTGGCGAAAACTATGTCATATATCACACAACATGTTTGAGTTCAGTTTGGTGAAACGCCAGTGCAGGTTTCTGTTTATGTTGTGCAATTAACAGCCTGGTTTCTGCCAAACAAATGACAAATTGTGTGTTTGGCAATATGTGTAACAAGTTTTTGATAATTTAAAATTATACGTTACTTAAATATGTTTCCTTTCTAAAATAAATTTCCTCTTATATACTAATTTATTGATTTGATCTAATTCTCCTGCTTCTTATTTCTATAAATAATTAAAATTATGCATTTTATGGTACTATTTAAACAAATTACTACACTGCATTTTAAAAAGTTAAAAACTAATTATCTAAAATTTTATTTTGTCCTTGATATAAGTTTAAAGTTTCATTTAAAATGTATAAATCTAGATTACTGATATCTGCCATACCAGGGAGCACAGCACTGGAGATGGTGGTCAGGCCATGTCTCACCAGCGCCAAGCAGGGTATCACTTCCCTTGTCTTCCTATTGTATTTTAGCTCAAATCCAGGGCTGCAGCATATCAGTGCATGACCTTCTCATTGTAGAGTAATTCATTAAATGTTATCAGATTTTAAATTAATTTTCAATCTTTCAGTTAAGTATAGCATGTTGTGAATACTAGAGTAATGCCTTTTTCTCAATTTTGACTTCAGCAGAAGCCATTGTACCTGGATGATAATTCAGTGTCCAGGCTTCAGAATTTCAATTTTGAAGGAAATTGACAATTTCCAAGACAGAAATCACAGCCACTTCCTGTCCAATTATCACAAGTTGAGTTAGAGTGTTCATGAAAAAATTAGTTTCAGTTTAATTCAAAGAGAGAGAAACATATGTACTTTTTGACATCACTTATTTACCAGTTGAGACAGTACTTTATTTGACTTGAGTAACACATTCAGTGTACATCTAATGTTTATAGATAGGAAAAAAAATCAAGTTTCTTTTTTCTTTTATGACATCAAGATGTAAAAACATTTTCTGCAAATATTTCTTACAGTCTTGTGTTTCTGTTGGGCCAACTACTCATGTTGAGTAATTTTACAACACTGCAACTGAATAGGTCTCTTGGTCATTTCTAATTGCCTTTATAAATAACAACTTCTCATTACTGTCAGATCACAGTAACAAAGGCATATGCAACCTCAAAACTGGCAGGAACATGTTTACCACTGGGAAACCAATGGTATGTGGATACCTTATTTAAACAAATACAATAGATTAAGTCATGCATTTCCCAGATTAAAAATGGCAGCTAATGTCCCACAAGTATCATTTTCACAGGTTTTCATTATAAATTAGAAAAACAATTTAAAAGTACACTTCAGTAAGAAGAAACAGAAACACAGTAAGTAGTTACCCTGAGGGTAACTTCTGAGATTATCTGTTTGGGGTCTGTTTGGGTTTGGGATTTTTTGGGGGGAGGAGGGTTGTTTGTTTATATATTGGGGGTTTGGGGGTTGTTTTGTCCCTACTGTTATGTAGGAAAAAAAAGTTAAAAATTTTACTTTTATATAACAGTAGATTTCCCCCTTCCTCACCTTTCATGATCATTCCCCTTTCTCTACCTGTCTCCTGCACACAATTACATTTGTGAGATAATATGCAGCAAGGAAAGGAGGGATAACACATTTTGAAGAATAAAATGAAGAAGATTCTTTAAAGAATATTTTATATGAATTATGAGGTAGAACAGGTCTTGTGTATTTCAAAGCATAATAGCCTGATGTCTGTTTGCATCATTGTGGTGACATCTTTTTTTTTTTTGGTAAATGCAGAATAAAAGATTTTACAGTAAGCACAGAATTGGATTCAATATTAATCAAGTGTACATGTGTACTGCATGCTTATATCTATTGCTGCTTTGAATTAAGAAATTGATGAAGATAATTATATTTTTAAATTGTTCTTTTGTTTTTCTCTCCTTTTTTTAACAAGCTCTTTGATTGCAAATAATTTATACATACTTTGAGAGGTACCTTTAAAAACTGGTCAAAAAAAGTGAGATTAAAGAAACGCATAAATTTCTATCATCTAGCCTCAATAATGTTCAGTTAGTGATAATGTCATGACAGATTTGAACTCATACGATAAACTGCAAAAATTAATGAAATGAAAATAAGTTGAGTCAGTGAAGATAATTATGGCAATTTTATGCATCTCAATTTCTCTTTCAAAAGAACACATAATTGCTCTGGTATTTTGTTTCCAACCCTCTTGTCTCTGAGCCAATGTAAACTAAAATCAAACTGTTTTACAAGCTCGCCTTTTTCCCTGCTGTTTACCAAATCCTTATCTGACTGAGAGATTCAAAGTGCTCAGCCTTCTCCTTGGGTCTTTCTCCTAGTCCAGGTGTCATCATAAGGGAATGTGTTTGCATTAAGGCAACAAGGGAGTTTCAACTGAGGAGGAAACTACACCCCATGGGGAGTAAATAACATTTGGTTCCTAAGACTGTCTTGAGATGCAGGCAACCTACCTGGTATAAAGGGTCATGCTTGAGATATCTTTTAACATATTGTAAATGTTCATCCTTTTCCTTTCTAACTGCTGAAATGCTTAAACAGAAATTTGTGTTTGCAAAGCAACTTCCAAGAATTTTCTCCATTGCATTCAAAGTACAGGGCATTAGATTAGGACCTATCCCATGTCTATCTGAGGAACTGTCCAGGAATGGTGGTACCCATCCAGTTACCATAACAATCTCATTTGAACACCACAATTACACTAATGACTAACTGCTGCTTAGTTGGAAACTCCTGACAGTTGGAAATTAGCTAAATTTTGGAGTTTTGTTCAACTTTTTCAAAAAAGCATTAAACCTATTTTTTATCAATTTTATTCCTCTGAAGTTAGTGTGATCAAGTACTATCAGCTCAGATGTGAGTTTTATTTTCTTCACTAGGTTTTTATATTTTAAATATTAAGATCTTTTTAAAATAAAGTTGACACTCACTGAAGTAACTTTTAATATCTCCTAAGTGGATTTATTTGTACAAATAATTATGTGGAACATAGAACCCATCTGACTTAGCTAATAGGTGTTAGGTTGATCTTGTCTGAATGCCAGGTGTCCACCAAAAATACTTTATTACTCCCCTTCCTCAGATGGACAGGGAGAGAAAATATAATTAAAGGCTCATGGCTTGAGATCAAGACAGGATTATCATCATGGACAGATTGATGCGACTTGGGGAAACTAGTTTAATTTAGTACCAATCCAATATGAGTAAGGTAATGAGAAATAAAACCAAATTTTAAAAACACCTTTCCTCCCTACTCCATTCTTCCAAGACTCAACTTCACACTTCATTTTCTCTGCCTCCTCCCCACAAGGGGATGGGGAATGGGAACTGCAGTCAGCTCACCACACACATTGTTTTGGCTACTCCTTCCTCCTCATGGAGAGGAATTCTCACATTCTTCCCCTTCTCACTTCCATGGGAGAAAATTGTCCACAAACTTCTTCAACACTGGCATTTGGTCTTTCCCACAGGCTGCAGGTTTTCACAAAGTAATGCAACATGTGTCTTACATGGGGAGCAGTCGTTCAAGAATAGCCTGCCCCAGCACAAGTACCCCATGGGGTCACAAGTCCTGCCAGCAAATCTGCTCTAGCATGAACCCCTCTTTCCTCTGGTCCACAGGTCCTGCTAAGAGCCTGCACCAGTGTGAGGTCGCAGTCTCCTTTGGATGCATCCACCTCCTTTGGTGTTGGGTCCTGCATGGACTGCAGGTGGATCTCTGCTCCGGTGCCTTGGGGCACCTCCTCCGCCTCCTTCTGCACTGATGTGGGTGCCTGCAGGGCTGTTTCTCTGACATACTCTTGCTTGTCTCCCTGGATGGAGTTGCTGTCCCCTCCCTGCCTTAACTACATTATCCCAGAGGCATTGCCACCATCATCAATTGATCGCTGACTTGGCCAGCAGCAGATCCATCTTGGAGGTGACTGACATTGGCTGCATCAGATGTGGAAAGCGTCTAGGAGATTCTTGCAGAACCCACCCCTACAGCTGACCCACTACCAGAACCTTGCCATGAAAACCCAATAGAGCAATCTAAATGCCATAATTATACCACCAGAATCTGAACGGTACTGAGCATAATGAAACAGTTGGGGAATTCCAGTATCTGTTCTATGGTCACACTCTTCCAACTATATCACCACCTAGCTTGTGCTTCTGTCTAGTCTCATTTTCTGCACCTTTCTTGCAAAGGTTTATGCAAAGCTTTATAAACAAATAGTGCTTCTGAAGTTTAATGGCTTTAACGGATTTAATAAATTTTGGATTTCATTATGTGACTTCTTAGGAACAATAAATGGATATTAAAATTGGTGTAGAAAAATACCAGTGCTCTGGGGGAAGATGTCTGTTTGGATTTGTGCAATACCTCACACAGTAGAATATTAATCTTGAAAACATTGAAATTAATCTATAGCACAAATAATTAGGCATTATTTTCTTTTGTAATCTATTTATTAATAAAAATTAAAAAGGCATTGCAAACAGAAGTAGCATAGGTTTACTAATAATGTCAAAGCTGCATTATTATAAAAAATATAATGAGCACCTATTTTCTTGTCAGACTACAAAAATATTAACTGAATTAGTGTTTATTATCAATGTTTTATTCATGTATTAACTATTTATTAGCTATGTGAAGTTCCGTTTTACATATAAAATGTGACTGTCAATAAATTCACATAGTAACTGAAAGAAATTTAAATGTCTTTCCTAGAGAACATAGTCATAAAATGGAAAACGTGGGCCTTTTTTACACATATCTTCAGGAACGGAGTAATTTTTCATTGTTGACATGTCTGCTATACTTTATTTTGGTTTTCCTCTTCTCAAAATCATAATAATTCTCAGGAGAAAGATCTTTTCTTAATAAGTACTGCTTGACATTTACCATTACATACATGATATATATTTGGAAATGATCATCCATCAATGCTATGGCATCAAATTGAAACTTATCAGCCATGCAAATAACTTGGCCTGCAGATTTCATCAGCACATTTTTAAATATTCAGACAAACAACATACAAAAAACCCAAACAGAACAAGACCAAAGCAGTTCTGCCCCTTGCTAGCACTACAGTTGCCAGTTAGAAGTTTACATACCTATTAATATAGAATCAACATAAGCAAAAAGTAAAGTTTAAAGGTTTTGATAACATTAATTCTTATTTTTTTTCCCAACGAATTTAAACTGAAAGTTACATTTAAACCACTACTTTATAAAAGGGATATTAGCTGTTAAAGAGGCAACTTGAACAAAATCCCATGATACTGTTTAAAATATAAGGTGAATTAATCTTTATCAAAGTGTTTTAATGTTTAATATTTTAGCTAACACTCAGAAGAGACACTTCAATGAGAGTATTCAATGTGAAGATTGGTGGGTTTTTCGCATAAAATATTTTTTTCTTGAATTTCAACAAATGTGGAAGGGAGCAGACAAGACTTAAAACATTTGCCACTTTGTAAACAAATTTTAGAATTCAGATATTTTATTTCTCTCCTACTGTATTACATTTGATGTTTCTAAAAATTCACAAGCATCTATTTTGCAAACTTCTGGAGTGGGAAGTCAAGGAAGAATACTCCAATAATTAAATTTTAGAGGTTTTTTCAGTTTTTCTTTCGAAACACATTTACAGAAAATTTTCAAAAAAAGTTATATAAGGTTGAGTTGCTGTTTTGCCTTTAGAGTGATGAAAATTAAACATACTCAGTGCTGAGTTACTCAGATCGCAGTCAAGACTTTGAAGAATTTCTCTCAAAGCATTTATTTCTATTTGGCAGTTATGAGATTGCATCTGGAAAATGCACATTATCTTAGGTTCTGCAATACAAGAGGGGAACTTATATATTGGAACAAGTCCAGCAAAGGGTCACTGAAATGCTTAGATGGTTGGAGTACACATAAAATGAAGCTTGGAAAGTTTATTCAGTCTGGAGAAGGCAAAGCTATTTGCTTTTCTTTTCTGTCTTCAATTACCTAATGGAAAATTGTAAAGGAAATGAAGGCAGTTTTACTGGAAATAAATAGTGAAAAAGTAAAATGCAACAGATAACAATTTCTGGAAGGGAAATTTGAATTAGACTTTAGAAAGACAAAATTTTCAGTGATTCATCAAACGCTGTAAAAAAATTTCCAAAAGAGATTTAAAAATCTCCAGTAATGGAGAAAGACAAAATTTAACTGAACTAGGCCCTGAAAAAACTGACTTTGAAGCTATACTTTATTTTCAGGCTTGTCCTGCTCTGAGTGGGGAGTTAGATCAGGTCAAATACAGCAGTGTTTTTCAACCTAACTTATTCTATGATTCTCTGACTAATTTTCTTTTTTTCAGAATACATCGGTAATCTTAATAGTCTTCTTTACTTAGTTTAATATCATGCAATTGCCACCTATTTTGTACTTTCCTCCATCCAGTGGTAAGGATGTCTTAGTGCTGACAATGAATCTTATTTCTCTGCCTCTTGTCTAATCCTGCATAATAGTTATCTTTATTTCTGTTTCTTTCCTCAAAAAAACGGGTGCAAAGAAAGACAATTCTTTTGGAACAGGGGGTCAGAGTTAGAAGATGGGATTAAGAAGTCTGCATTAAGTTCAGGAAACTCATAACTTCAGAGAAGGGAAGATGTCAGAGTCTTTGTGGTAAAGCCTTTAACATGGACTCTCCTTGCTTTTGCTTCCAGCAAGATTGAACTGTCTTCTCTTTTTCTATGCAGAGTCCTTGAAACTTTAGTGTGTGAAAGAAAGCAACACTCAGCAATTCCATGATGTTTTTTCAGTCTAGGTTTCATGAAATATTCAGATCTTACTTCTCCTTATTAGTGTACCTCCCATATTTCCTTATTTTTTGGAGCTTACCTCGCTTCTGAACAAAACTTTAACAGCAAAAGGCTGATTTAACTGTTTCTTTTAAGACATTACCAAGAATAACCAAACTACAGTGAACTTCCTGTTTATTGCATGCCCCTTTCCTCCTGTTCTTATCATGGTGTGGGTGTGATACAAGTTTACTTGGAAGCAGATTCACACTGCAAAGTCTGTGCATTTCATTCTAACACTTCATAACATGAGGAAGAATTTCCCCTACAGTTACATCATAGCATGTCTGATTCATACAAATTGAATTAATGTTTTGATGTTTTGGACTGTTTAATAAAAGCTAGATACTTCATAAGATGTTTGCTAGAAATCCTGTGTTCTTGTAGGAGTATATAATAGGCAGCAAAAGTGGGAAAACACTTGGAAAACAGATAACAAGGAAAATGAAAAAATAAAATAGTCAAGAAAACTAAGAGTGTCAAGCATCATCTGTATCATTTATACCTTTTCTCAGATTTAGGACCATAGCAAGGCCTGAAGAAGAAGAAGATTACAGAAGAATAAGTATATTAGACAAATTAAATACATTTTTAATTTAAATTTTTATAAAAAACAGACATAGGAAGTTCCACACACAGTCACCATTGAACATAAGTCATTCTAAAATTAGATTTACGTGTAGTAGATACCCACGTCTTCCAACATAAAACTGTTTTGACCTCAGAGGGTGCTAGACTCTTGTGTCCAAGTGGATTCAAAAACTAGGTAGTATTGGTTTCATGTGAAGTGGCAGCCTTTAAGGATTTATTTAATTCTAGCTCCATTATCCACTTCTCTTAGAAGAAACTTTGATCTGAACTTCTTCACAGGTTCAAATATGTCACTCATTTATCTTTACGTGTCAATAAACCCAGTTCCTCCATCTCACCGGTCTCTTAGTTATGATAATCATATTGTCTATATATATGGTTGTCCCAAAGACAATTCATTTATAAACAAGAATGATATACTTAGTTGAGTAAACATTTGAATAGTGTAGAATTTTACAAAAGCATGTTTTAGTGTCCTCTTAAGTGATTTATTTTCCTGTAAAATCCAATCCAGAATTCCCTTTGAGTCAGAGTTTTCCATTAATTTAATGATGATAACAGAAGCTTTTCCTTCAGTAGGATCTAAAATGTCTCTATAAAGAACCTTCTCAGTTATGGTCAGTCTGGCATGTGCCCAAACTAACATGTTCTGGTCATTCTCTTTCAAACAAGCCACACACAAGAAATCTGTATTTAGGAAATGAGTGCTCTAAGAAGTGGGACAAGTCAAATTACCCCAGCTTGACATTTTGATGACTGCTAAATTAAAGACCTTACATGACCTATAAAGCACATTTCCTAAAAGAAAAAGTTCCTCTCAGTCATTACAACTGTCCTTAGGCAAGTTCAGGCATGTTTAGCAAAAATCACAGAACTTGCAACTTTATGCAACTATTTCTAACAAACCTGTTAGATATGTTGTCAATATCACTCAGCTGTCCAGTTAAGCATTAAGCTCCCAGAAGAGGGATTGTTTCTGTGTTGCATTTAATGAATGTGCTGAATACAGTGGTTCTCGGTTTTAAATACAGAAGAATGTCTCTGCAACCTAGGATGAGTACTCAGAGTCAAATGTCTGAGATTCACATACTTTAATTTTTAAAGTAGTTGATGACAAATGAATCCCATGACTGTGTAAGAAAGTAAAGAATATTAAAAATACAAATGTGATGTCATAAAAGAGCCACATGCTTATCATGAGTTGTAGGAGAATCAGAAAATAAAAAGGAATACAATCTTGTCAAAAAAATGATGAAGAAAATAAGGTGTTCTGAATTTAGGTTTCAAAACTAACTTCTTGGAAGCAGAAGATTCAATGATGATATCAATGTCTTCCTTCAAGTGAAAAAGTGGGCACAGGGATTTTAAATTTTAACTTCTCTGTGGCACTTCTGCATTTTCATGCAGTGGTTGAGGTCAGAGGAGACCTCCAGAGCTCACCTAGTCCAACCTCTTGTTCAAAGTGGTGTCCACTACAGCAAGTTCCTTAGGACAATGACCATCAGATTTTGTATATTTCCAAGGTGAGAGACTCCACAACCTCCCTGGGCAACCAGTATTTGAACATCCTTACACTATTTTCCCTTCTTTTTCTTCTTATGTCTAAATCCCATATTTCAGTTTGTGAGTCTTTCTTCTGCAGTAGCTCAATAAACATGATTTTGACTTTGCTAGTGTTAGATTATCAGATTAAAATATAGTTACAGTAAATACAATGAGCACCAAGAATCAGAAGTAGTACAGCAGGTGACCAAACCCTGGTTTTATCTTACCAGTGAAAATGAAGCACACCTGAAATGATTACTTTTAGTGTTTCACACCAAGGTGGGGCAACTAAAGGAAGTCTCTTCAGAACATGTGGCAAGGTAAAAGGAGTTATTTCCAAACTTCCAAAGGAAGTTAGGGATTATATTAGATGGAAATGTAAGACTTTTAACTATGTATAAAGTTTTCTTCATATCTGTGTGAGTGCTTTGTGAGATTATGTGGATACTTGAAAAGACAATGCTCCGTATTGCTCTGTGTGGCTTATCTGTATGTCTTGTGTGTTAAGCGTGTGCGTGTGGGCATGCACACACTTATTGCCAGCCAGTGCACAGCCCCACACTGACCTGCTGCAGTCACACCTGGTAGGCAGGGGAAATGATAAATCCATCAGTGTCATGAAACTCAACAAATTAAGCTGTCTCTATCAACTGAAGAAAGGCTCTACCCTGTGCTGCAGGGCTCACCTTGGCTGGAGCTAGGCTGAACTGAGCTGGTTTCAGTTCCTTCCTTAGGACCCATTGCCTTCCCTGCCTCAGCAAGAGCTCTGCCAGCACCTCTGTGGGAAGGTTCAGAAACTCTTTCTCCATAGTTGCTGTCCAAAAGAGCCCGAGGGGTGGTTGAGTCTGTGAAGGCTGTGGGACCACCCTTGGACTCAGCTGTGAGCAGCCAGAGGGAACCAATTAGTAGTAACAAATTTTATAAATAGACCCAAACAACTTAAGACTAAGAGGAAGTAACTTCCACTCTGAATATTAAGCTCCTTACACTGAAGTCCTCAGGATGCTGATGGCTCATGGTAACTGTCACTTCTTGTTCTTCAGAAAGACAGAGACTATAAATCTTAGGACCTGGAGGGACATTACAATAGTAGAAGCAACACTGGTTACATAGATAGTCTGTTCCCTTTTTTTCTGGGTTAGAATATTAAATATACATATACCAAAAAGACTTCCACTTAGCACAGTACTTGGTCCACCAATATGTATATAAAATATTTGACTAACCTGCCCTTATAACTCGTGGTTTTCCTTTGGGAAATTATACTACATTTTTAAGACGTATTATACAAGTGAAAAATCATCCAGCCAAGGAACAAACAACAGAAGGGAAAAAAAAGCTAACAGTCACAATAAATGGACATGTTCTGGATGTGGTTTTTCAACACTTTGCTGTTTCTGACCAGAATATACTAAAAATTACTCTGTGTAGTGATTAAGAAGTTCAAGTGTAACTTACTAAAGGGTCAAAGTATAGCTGTCACCAGAGACCATTAGTATACAGATCGACATCTTCACTCTTATAATTTTGCCTCACTTCTGGTACTAAAATTAGGAAGTACTACAACCAAAACCCAGTGACAAATGAAACTGCTTACTTTATGAGGAAGAAAGAAGCCAAAGAGTAATGTAATGTTTGTTTTTCCACAGACTGAGGTAAAATGAATAAATAAAATATCTGTTTGTAAGGTAAAAAAGTCCATATAGAAAGTTTCATCTGCACTGTCAGAAGTTTCCATTTGTATCATCAATGCCTTTTTTTTCACCTTCTCATCCTTTCAATTTTCTACTCTCTGATGATCATTTTATGCCTCAATAAGTTCTTTCCTGTCCTTTTGCGTTCCCATTTTTTCAGCTGGTCTCCTTGTGTCTGTTCAGTTTTACTTCTCTGCGTTGCCATCTTGGAAATCGTTGACCAAAGTTTCTACTGTTACCAAAAAAAGCTATTTGTGCTTATACAGCAAGCAGGTTATATAAGTATTTCATGCTTTTTTTTTTTTGACTCACAGCTCTGCTGTGTTTGCACAGGCTTGTTTTAGTTATGCCTGCTGTAGAAGCATGAAAGAAATGTTTGTGCAAGACAATACATAGATCCAGGCAGCCTGAACCATCGGGAGGGAAGGCAGGATGCCATCTCTGTCTTTCCCTCTTTCTGAAGTCTTCAGAAGACTTCTTACATTACACGTGCTCAAGCGCTAGTCGGAGTATCAGATTTCAGCTGTTGAATTCCCAGGAGCTTTACAAATCCCAAAGAGAACTTCTAGGGCCCTAACACTCTCTGTACTGGCCAAGATATTGAGAACTCAGTGTGCTTTTCCTTTTGTGCAGCCAGGGCAGTTACTGATGTTTGCTATGTTTGAAGAGCTTGTCTGGTGATACTACACCCCACAAACGCAAGTGTCAACCCTGAAGGGTTGGTGATTGCCAATTCACATACTCAGCACACACACCTTGGTATCCCATGTTATCCAATGATAATGACTCTGTGTGGAAATAATATATTTGTGTGGAGAGTCCATCTTTTCTTGTACAAGTGGAACTGTTGTTTATTCAATCGAATAAGTAACATTTGTATGCTGCCTTAATCATGAACATTTTGGAGATTGGCATCCGGCACTAAGTACAATCCTGTCAAATAACTGGCAGTGGATTAACTGTGACACCTAGAAACATGCCAAATTCTCACAGAATAAGAACTTGCTGTGTACCCAATGTCAATCATTCACTGAGTGCCACTCAAAATGCTTATCCTGTTAGTGATGACATCAATCTGCATTGGCATTCAAAATGTTGCTGCCCTCTGAATACAGAATTGAAAACAACAGACTAAACCTCAAAGTGCACGCATTTTAGCAACCACCTATCCATCCTTAAGAACTGGAGCTGCAGCTCGTGTGGAGACGCTGCTTTTCTAATGTGCCAGTAAATTAATCCAAGTGTCTGCAAAAAAAAAAAAAAAAAAGTCTCCATTTTATACTGATTGCTCTACAGGTAGGCTCACTTGCAAGTAGTCAAAAGTGATTTCCACCATGAACTAAAACTTCCAGAGCCAGTTAGGTCCAATTCTAGTTACATCCCAAGTTGTAGAAGTCTACCCATATTAATAGCAACAATTAATGTACAGCAAGGGTCACACATACTTTTATATGTCAGCATGGTTATTATAGCACTCACTTTCTAAGAGAGAAGAGAGACTTAAGTTCAACCTGAGGGGTTTCAGAATTATAACCACCAGATGTTTAATCTTACATTTATTTGATCTTCTCTTATCTTCATAAATCCTGCATTTCTGCCTGCACAGTGAGCTAACACAAGAAGAGCATTCTATTTTCTCTTTTCCTTTTCAGTCTGTCTTATTCTATAATCCACTAGAGGGAACATGACCTTGTGAAGTAGGAGATGAAGCTGAAAAAGAAATTGAACACACCTCCTATTTCCTGTGCAAGTGTTCTAACTATTCAAAAGAGGAGTAGTTCTGCAGCAGTCGTGATGGATAAAAAGTGAACTATGTTTAGTTAAGTCCTTTACTTTGGGAAAGGAGTCCAGATCATCCTTGCTTAGAGATCACTAATAAAAAAGTCTGAGGCAAGTTCATAAGCTAAAAAAAAAGGTTAGTTATTAGGATAGCTGTCTTTCCCTTCATCTTGCAAAGTCATTCACAACTGAAGCAATAAAAAGGACTCCTAAGCCTTAAGCATAGCTGGAAATACACTTTTTCACTATGTATGTCTTATTAGCCATGGATAATCCCTTGTTCAGCATGTTGAAGCCACAAGTAACTCTTTAGAAACATGTCTTTCTCAACAGATGACCTGGTGTTTGATCCCCTGAAAAATGTATCTCAGACACTGCAACTGTTTTTTTGTGTTTGAGATACAGATATTGGGCATTTGTTTCAGAGAGATTATTTGTAGAATCACATTATCAAATACTCTTATGAAACAAGCTATTCCAATTTATATACTTGTATTACTGTTTTACTCCAGTCATCAGGTAGGTTTCAAGTAGTGTATTTAGGTAAAGCACACATCAGAACTTCTGTTCAATTAGAAAACTCAAATAGGAACAGGATTCTTGTTCCTCTATCATGCCAGGGGGTCCTAATTCTAAGGCATTTGTAGGTTAATTTAAGACGTCTCAAAAAAATTCCTCGTAATGATTTAATCTGGACTAGCAAAGTGATATGAACATTCACTCTCACAGGGCAGATATTCTCAAAAGGAAAGTAGATGTTAGACCGTTGAATACAGTCCCTTCTCATTATCAGACACAACTGCACAAAATTCCTTTCATAAATTTAGTAGCCTCCATTCTAACACATTATTTACTCTACTTGACCTTTTAGAAGACTATTCTAGAAAGAAACTAAATCTGAGGAAGGTGTAAAAAGCCTGAAGCCAGTTTTTCACAAATGCAGGACTGAGGTGCCATGTCCGCATTCCATCGTGCTGTGCAAAAATTGTAGCTTGGTTAGAGTTGTCTGAGGTATTGGAACAAAGTCAATACTGCTGCATGTTTCAGTACCAATCAACTTGATAGTTCCATAAACTAAGCCTATTTTTTAAAATTATTTTTTATTTGTCCTTGATAATATACATAGATAATCAGTTGTTTACAAATCTTGTACTAAACATCCAAATCTCATAAGGAGCTTGAGCTTCTGATCTGAGTCTGATAATTCCACTGGAAAAAAAAAAAAAAAAAAGCCCAGAAAATGTTAGGTATTGAGCTGCCAAAGTACTTTTAAGGAGCTGAGCATAGTGTGTGCAATACAGCATCAATGGCTCAAAAAGGGGTTTTTCTGCTGCTGTCATGTGGAGGTCACTGTTTGCACTCTAGTAAATAGCTGCGATAAAACCTGAAGTATTACTGACTTGCTTAAAATTCAGTCAACGTGGAACAAGTGCAACTGTCAGCAGTAGGAGGCCTTGAATAGCTGTAAAGGTTAAATATCAATTTGTTTTAAAAAAGAAGTCAAACTTGCTTCTCTGCCATAAACTGCAAATCTGATGGCATTCAACTCATTAACACTCCTGTCAGACATTTGAATTTAAAGTGTTTGACACCTCAAAAAGCACAGCACACTTTTATTAAATATAGACTACTTTGTAAAGGATTTTTTAATGTTCTCTTTTAATCTGAAAGGCATATCCAAAATTTTTAAAGGGTGCCAAATTTACTTAAGTTTATGTCTAATTTTTGTTTTGTTTTCAATGAAAGATTAAGTGATAAATATAAATTGGACTTGAAAATAGCAAATGCATTTTAAAAAAACATTTGTGGAAGTACAGAATATTTGAATTTTGAAGCTTACAGTTTAAGATTGGATTCCACTAAATCACAATAATTAATATCATATCATCAGCAACGATAGCAATAATAGCAGATACACCAAGACTTTCTCTACCACTGCAAAACTGGAAAGTGTTGAGACCTGAAATAAAATAGAAGTTTATTTTTAGATATTCAAATCAGTGATTGCAACATGGGGTTTTTTTAAAATAAAAAATATGAGCACATGATTCAGTTTCATACATTGATTATATGAGATATTACTGATATCTGTTGGGTAGAAAACAGCATTTCCTCAGTTGTTCAATATTTGGGCATTTTTGTTGTTTCTGACATTTTTGGTATTGTGAAAGCATTTTACTAAGTCTTTCTGGTTTCTGCATTCATTGATTTTTCTGCCTTAGAAATCTGGACAGAAGCTGAATGCTTTCTTTAGTGGATACTTTGGTGGAATTTGTAAGGTATTTCAAATTGTCTTTTCTTGTGGTAGAAACTGAGTAATTAAGATTTATTTTCCAGTTGCTGTAAAAAATTGGATAGGATTGTTTATTTCTGGTATGATTCCTGACTTGTTTGAATTATCTTGATATTTTTTCATTATAAATTAATCTAACTCCTTTACTTAACAGTATTCATCTATAGAACAGGCTGCTAGCAGGAGAAGTTTTAGTTGCACAGCTTCTTTGAACTCCTCAGATATATCAGCATGTAAATCTATATCTTAGATTAAAACTATAGTGTATATAATGCATGTAAATCCCTTGGATGTAAACATATAGGTTAGAGTTTTCTCAGGACCAATGCTGTTATTAATGAACAGATGAGGAATTAATATTTGAGTTCTTCCGTCTGGACTTTTAGGAGAGTTAAAAGCCTCTGCTGTGGGAGCTGTTTCCCATCTGTGCATCCACCAATGCATGTGCTCCCACACCCCTACAGGAGTCCACCCAACTCCTGTCAGTTCCTGCCCTTTTGGACCATGTCCTGGTTTATCCTTGTGTGTTCTGGCACCAGCTCTTCGCTCTGCTCTCCTCTAGGTGGCAACAGAGGAGGGAGAAATACAAAGTTCCACCCTGGCTTGAAGGAATCAAAAGAATGAGGATCAAGAGAAAGAAACAAAGGGAAAGATAAGGACAAATAGGAGGGGGAGGGGAAGAGATTCAAAGAGTTCTTCTTTCCTTGTTCTGCTGTCTTCGAGAAATAGTAATATTCTCGACCAGATGATATTAGCCAGTTCTTTATATTAGCTTTAGTTATCTGATCTTCCTTCCAAGAAGGGATGGTGGAATAGGTTTTTAAATCAGATCAGTGTCTTTCTCAGCAGTGGAATGGACCTCCTTATTTCATTTATCCCGACTTCAGACCTGACTAACCTTGCCAGGCTGAAGAAGTGGCAGTGAGAGCTGAGATGTCAGGAAACACTGTGGAGAGAAGGTGAAATATCTACATGAGTTAAGTGGATACATATTTTCTGACACATTTTAAAGACAGTCTTGTTAAAGAGCCTAATTTTGAAAGAAACACTATTGCATATGAACTCTAAAATCTAGTAAGAAAATACTGGTACTTAGTGTTAAATTTTACTTAACTATTTTAGGGGTGGGAGGGGTTACCATTTTCTTACTGATCCAAAGAAAAGCGAAAGTTATTCAATGACTCAATACATATTAAATCTATTCCTGTAGATTTTGCTGTGTCATATGAACATCCAATTTTACACATAAACAGTAGCAATTATCAGCAATTACAGTTCAGAGTCACAATGCTATTGTTAAGGCTCTGTCAGTGCTCCCAAAATACCATAAAACTTAGATTTTTTCTTTCATTTCTTTCTAAAGATGGTTGGATTTCTGATGAAAACTAAAGCCAAAATAATTCTACAAAGACTTAGAATTAGATAGTTCTACATCCTAACTTTTAAGAAGGTAAAACTTCAGAAAATACTACGAATTTATGTAAATAACTGAAAATATACTTGCAGTATCTTTTTAAAAAAATAATGTTCCTTGGTGTTTTTCTGAGAGTGTTGTGAAGAATTGTACACTATTAGATCAAAAACCAGATACAGAAATAAGACAAGAAGGATGTGTCTGGAGCTCACATAACATTCCTACAGCACCCAGACACAAACATGACAAGGAAACATCACAACAGCTAGTCCTGTAAACAGCTGTATTACCAAGAATGATTAAAAAGGTGTCTAAGGAATGTGTGGGTGTTTAAAGTTCATTAGTAAAGAGAGGCAGAGAAGATAGAGATCAGTCATTGTAGAATGACACAAGATATAGAAAGCAAGTTGCAATAGTACATTAAGGATAAAGCTAAATCAGGTTTTTCTATAGATTTGAGAATATCTTCATTCATGGGTATGATATATTTATTTTTGGTGACACTTAAGGTGTATCCAGAAGGATGTCTAAACTAAATAGTGAATTAACGTAGCAATATTTCTGTAAACCAGCTGCAGAAAATGGGCAACCTTGGAGTGTGTGCCTGCTGATATCTCCCAGATCTGTAGGGTCAGAGAATGGTCACCCAACAAAAACTGTTTGCCTAGGGGTCATGGTTAATGAAAACCATCTCAGATAGAGAGGTCCTGCACACCCTCATTCCTGTAGGTGTGTTGGTGATGTCAACTAAATGTACATGTAAATTTTTCTGATTTTGTGACAATATTGTAGGTTGGGTTTGAATATATAGAATTCATACTTGAGAATTATGTGATCTCGGACTAAACCGTAAACTGAACATAAACAATGGTGTTATAGAAAAATACTTTGTAGATTTCTTCTTTATCAAGACTCCTTTCCTTTCTGGACCACATTCTTCACTTTTACTGAATTTAGCTGTTAGGATTCTCTTTTCCCTTTCAGACATGTTTAGTGTGCACTTCTTTAAAAAGCCTCAGTTTACTGCTCTGAGATTCCAGCATTTAGAGAGATTTCCAGATGATATCTACTCTGCATAGCCTTCCCACTTAGGTCCAGCACAGTTGCAAGAGATGGGAGCCTAGAACCAGGCTGTGAAGATACATCTCACCTCCCAATTTCATTAAGATTGTCTATAAAAGATTTGTTTATCCTCCAGGGTAGGATCTGACTGTACCAGACCAGCTGGACAATATGAAAGATTGGAATAGAAAGTCAGTTACTGTCTGACTTTCTAACACTAAATGCTATTGTTTTCAAGCTTTATTCACTTAACTCTACAGCTTTATATGCCCAAGCACCAAAGAACGGTTATACTGTGCCTTTATGAGTGTATGAGGTAATTCTTGCCTTTGATGATCCCAAAAGGTAAATCAATAAAAAGAACATATCCCACTGGCTGAAGCAGAATCTTGTTAAATTAGTAAAGAAATGAACTCAAGTTTCTCCAGAAGGACATCATTGTGATTACACAGAAGTGTCAAAGCAAAAGATCATCTTTCAGAGATAATGTTTTCATCCTAGTAAAGAAACAAAATTATACACAGTCCTTACAAACATGTATCTTGGGAACATGTACTTTCCAAAACTCTAAGCTTAAGCAGTATGTCCTTGGGCAGTCATTCCACACATTATGAAATCTCTACAGAATATATTTGTATACTTATCTATGACAGGCATCCTAATAGACTTGTATGTGCACATTTATACCTATAACTGTAAACTAAACAGGATATGGGGCTGGTGTGGACTGTTCACACTGTTTAATTCTTAGCTTGGTCTCTGCTATTAGTTTGACCTTGACCCATTAGTTGTGTCCTAAAAATCCCACAGTAAAAATTTGAACTTAGTGAAGATTAGAGATCAACCCTACTAGGTAAATTGAGTGTGTTGTTTAGGCATTTCTCAGTAAGGTAAGAGAATTTGTCTGCAGGACTATGAGTCATACTGTGCCAGAAGGTTTTATCTGGCTTATGAATGGGGAATCGTATTCAATCTGTGCACCATTATAACTGAAACCTTTGTCTATTTATTTAAATTGAGATATGCACTGATCTTGTACTTTTAATTTAGACAAGCAGTCCTTCACAAGTATTATAGCATTGATTACATAAGCAGATTCAGTTTCTCCTTCAGTTGAGCTTTAAAGTCATTCTTTAAAGTAGAGTAATTATGTGGCCTCTTTTGAGAGCTAGCAAATATCTATTAATTCAGCAGTATGTGTATATTGATCTTCTGATCTTAGCCTATTCTGTTTATTGTCCTTTAACGGAATTCTTCCATGAGCATTAGTGCTCATGAGAAAGTAGAAGAGAGATTTATGTTACCTGAGGAATTTACATGGCTATATTTAAAGATTAGGAGTCCACATAAAGATATGACATCATTCCCATAAAAATTCTACTACAATGTGTCTGTAGATTTTATAATAAAGTCCAGGGTAATATAGATGTGCTCACCTAAGCATTTTTTTTCTCTTTAAGTTAGAATAACTACAGATACACTGTAGTCTTCATATAAATAATTAATGCAACATAAAGTTAGAAAATATTATTGAAATATTTAGATTTATGAACTTATTTAGGTGGAAGTTACCATGATTTAGAGTAGAAGCAGTTATTGTGTATTTTCCACAGCATATACTAAAACAACCTCTGTAATTTAGAAAAGTAGAGATGAATTATTCTGTGTTTTAGAGAGTATTTCATGACAGGTGATTGACAGGTCTAGTTCTGCCCAATGTCTGCAAGCAAGCTGAAGTATTCATTGTAACAGATCTGTGGACCATATCACTTGAAGGACAGGCAGAGGAATATTTTTCTCACCACATTTTACTATTTCAAGGCATACCCTTGGAGGCAGAGTGCAAAATTTTTCTGTAAGTGCAAAAAAGACGTGCATGCAAAGCTTCTTTATTAAAAACAAACAAACAAGCAACAAATAACTAATATCTTGCTCATTATGTTCTCTGAGAGTTATTTCTCGTTCAGACTGGAACCACCATAATTTCTAACACTGGAAATAGAATTGGAGCATGGCTTTGTTTTCCAAACATGTTGGTGAATACCTATCAGTTCTTAATAATATCAACTGTTTTGTCTTTATACCTTCCTTAGAACTTATTAAGGCTATGGAAAGTTAAACTTCACCAAGGTCTAAGAAGCTAGGAGGCAAAAGTGCTGGGCTGAAAAGGTTAAAAATCATTCAGAGGATAAGGGTCGAGGCAGAAAACAATACTGAAGATGGAAAAGAATCTCATGTTAATTTTTTCTGCTATACTTCCTGCCTAATACAACCAGCAATGGTTGTATTAGTGACAGGCAGCTCCAGAAAGTACCTTCAAAATTATAATGATTCATCTCATAAGGTATATGTCTAAAATACAGGTCAAATGAATAAGCTTATTAAAAAATTAATTTATAGTTATAATAAATAAATAAATAAATCCAACAGTATGCTAAAGCTGAGTTTTCTATGTTGTTGACTGTTTCAGTGAGATGAGTTAAATCCTAACAATTTTTGTTCTGGGGGTTCTTGTACGATATTGCATATCAGTGTTATGTTTGTATGCACTCATGCTTAGTGTAGATTTTTAATGCTCTGCAATGTTTACAGTTCCCTGCAGTTTCTACTGAAAATTAAAATTATAAAGAGTTTTTTTGTTGCTGTTTTTTTCCTGTCACTTGATATTTTCATATTCTGTTAATATTCTTCTTTAATAACACTATGGAGATTTCTCATTAAGGGAATACCTCTTCTACTTTTCACAGTGCTAACTAAAATGCTTGATTATTCTATCAAGACAGAAAATAACTCATAAGACTTTAATGTATTACTATGAAGGGAATAGTGCTCCTGCTCTTTGCAATTCACTTTCAATTTTAGAACTATTAGAGAAGATAGCAAAGCATTGTCTTTGTTTCTATAATCTTCGTGACTCTCTTTGACTCCTATTTGTGTTTCCTTTAAAGCTTTTCCTGTTTCTTAACCTCAGATCAAAATCACCACTTTGTTTCTTTGTTGCTGTGTTAATTTAGGAAAAATAAAAAGTAGTTTGGGCATATATGCATTTATTTGTTGGAGAAAACATGGTACAGACTTTCCAGAACAGGAAAAAAACCAACAAAGAACTGGTGTGGATTTCAATTTCTGCAACAAGATACTAATATAAAATCATTTCAGCAGGACATATTTTAAATAATATACATAATATATGTTCTAGAATATATAATGTAATACAGTTTGTGCTATACAATTAATAATGTAATATGTACTCTGTGATGGATATAAATATTACTTTTGTACATTTTCAGAAGTTGGATCACAGGATCGTGGAATCTCAGAATGATTGAGTTGGGAAGAGGCCTCCAGAGGTCATCTGGTCAAAGGCACCTGCTCAAGTAAGACCACCTACAACAAGCTGTCCGGGAGTGTCCAGTCAGTTTTTGAACATTGCTGGAAACACTCTTCCTACTGTAGCCCAGGTGTCATTTTTCTTCTTTGCCACAAGGGTACTTTGCTGGCTCATGCTCAACTTGGTGTACAGCAGAACCCTCTGGTCCTTCTCTGCAAAGATGTTTTGCCAGTTTTCACTGGTTCATGACATGTTCCTTGCCAGATGCAGAATGTTGCAACTTTCCTTGTTGAACTTTCCTGTTGAGAAACCTGTTGTCCCATTTCTCCAGCTTGTTGTGGTCTCCTAGATGGCAGCATGGCAAACCAACCAGTCTCAGTTTTGCTTCCCCAGCACACTCATTAAGGGGACTCTGCTCCATTATTCAGATAATGATGTCAGATTCCCATTTCAAGCCAGCAGCAATACTATGGATATAGCTCAATTGTTCAGTTAGAGTGAAATGTATAAAACATTGCACAAAATGGATGCCATGGAACCTGCTAAGAGCCGAGTACTCCAGTGTTGACAACATGGACCCTTGTACTCACTGAATATTTCTTCTATATTTAGGAGATATTGTATATGTAAGTATTTTCTAAGTACATCTAACATTGTTGAAATATGGGCTGCAAGGGCACGCTGTCCGCTCATTGTCAGCTTATCATCCACCAATACTCCCAGGTTCTTCTCAGCAGAACTGCCCTCGAGGAGCTCAGCCCTCAGCCTGTACTGGTACTTGGGATTATTCCTCCCCAGGTGTAGGACCCAACACTTGCCTTTATATTTTATACAACAGGTTTGGATTTCTTTTCTAGAGTTTATATAATAGTTTCATATAATTTTATTTATATATATCTATCTCATACACCATGTATCTTATATCATATATCTATTTGTTTTATATAATTATATATATATATAATTTATATAATAATTATAGTCGTTTTATGCAATAGATTTTTTGTAATAGCTTTTTTGTGAAATGGAGCAAAATATTATATCTTACTATTTATAATTTTGCAGAGTGAAAAACTGCATATTTGTATATTTTTAGTTACCCTCAGCAAAAATAAATTTTAAAAAAGGAATGCTTCCATTTGCAAAAATATCCTCTATTTATTGTAATTTTCCTAGCTCTGTATCTGACAGTTAAAAACACGTTCATTAGTAAAAATAGCTGCTTTTCGATTACCTTTATTCATGCTGAGTGATGCCTTTCTTCAAATGGTACTATTGACTACATCTGGTCTATTTATAAAGTACTGTTCAACACAAGGGAGAAGAGAGGAGTCAGATGCCTGATGTTCTGTCCAGGACAGTGAGTCTAAAGATGTGACATGAAATCCTTACTCTATTGCATTCTATAGCAATTTTGGCTTTGACTTCAGTGAAGCCAGAATTTCATCCATTATATATACTTATTTTTCTGAGTTCTTTGGAGTCAGACATTTCATTTATTTCTCCAACCTCTTTACAGTCTTTCATCAAAGTCAAATACTAACTCCATTTACAACACAGTGAAACTCTTCTGAAGTTCAGGGAATATTTTCCCTGGCAAAACATCAGTCTTAGGCAGAAGTTCAGAAAAAGAGGTTAGCAGGCACTAAAAAGAGGTATTTAGTTAAAGCACCACTTTAGGCTAATTGCTATGTAAGTATTTAGTATTCTTAAATTTAAACATGTGCTGAAGTGTACACTGAAATGGAGATCCTTTGCTGAATTAGGTCTATAAACAGCAGAAATAAGTTAGAATCAAAATATTTGAAGGGTATGAGTTGGTACAGGCAGGCAGCCAACAAAATCAAAAAACCATGACTGAAATGCAAAGAGTAAATTTATTTCATTACCTCACTAACTGGAGGATCCCGAAGCAGCACCCGGGTGGACACACATGAGTGGGAATGCCTGCACAATCAGGATCCTTCCATCCTGGGAATTGGCCAGGCTGCTGTTTGCATCCATTTATCGAGGGCCCACACACATGGAGTTTGCCACCATGCTCTGATCTTCCCTGTGCTTTTTATGATCACCAAGACAGGGAGCTTGAGCACGTCCATGAGAGCACCTCTGTAATCACCTGTTACCTCTACACACAGATTCTACTTCTCAAAAGAGGGGACAAACTGCAGTAGGCATAAAAGGTTCCCACGTTTATACTTCAGGCCTTGACATTCCCAGCTGCAGGGACACTTGAGTGAATCTACCACTCTCCTCACCATTCTTCAGCTTTTAACCCTTTCCTTCCAACAGAGGCAGTAAAAATTTTTTTGGTGGCACTATCAGAGCACGTTTCATAGTCTGTGAGTTGAAAGCATTACAGCATCCACTGAGCATGTTAGAAAAGGAAAGGTTGTGCTAGAAATGGGACTTGGACCATAGGCCAGTGTATGTTCTAGGAAGCTGAAGTCAGACGTGTGTTCCAGGGCTCTATTCTGTAATCCAATTCCCACACCAATTCCCACATCTCCTACCTTCTCCTGGGAGAGCGAAAGAGAAGTCTCACGGCATGCATCAGCTACAGGAAAGAGAGAAAGGGTAGAACCAGTCAAAAGCAATGGGTTCTTGACAGTTCTTGATGCTGTAGTCAGAGATGCGAGGAACAGCAAGGAATGTTGTTTTATACCACCACCTTCTCTGCCATTGACAAAGGAAGAAAACTATTTTGTCTTGTTTATACCTTTGAACTAAAACCAAGGAAATTAGTTCTGCATTAAATACTGCAGCTCTAGCTGAGATGACTTGCCTTGTCTTTATTGAAGAGTCTAGAGAAGTGCAATGGTCCTATGATGCCTTCATCTTTGTCCTTGATCATATTTCTCTTTTTCCCTTCAATTTCAGCCTCTGATGTTGTGGCTAAGATTTCTAAGATTGTATTTAATTAATCAGCAGCAAAAAATATTGCCAAAAAGTATTGTCAAAAAGTATAAAAACTGCATACCATAAGAGGAAAACTGCCGCTGCCTCTTTCTGCCAGGTCTTTTCAAGCTGCCCTGTGGCTTGAGCATGGCATTTGCTTCTGCTGCGTTTGCTTTACTCTGTAGACCTTTCACAGCCCCTGGGGCATGTAAATTCTGGTCTCCTTAGTAATGGCTTGAACAAGCTCGCCCTCATCCAAAGCAGCTTTAGCAGTAACAAGTTGTTAAAATGGAGGCAGTCCCCGACGACGAAGAAGTAGGGAGGACCCTCTGCAGATTTATTCCAAATTTATTATTAAATTTGAAGGTAGTTGCAAAAAGCTGAGATCTGAGGGTGTGCAGGGGTTTAAAAGGGGCTAGAGAAAGGGGCAGTCTAAGGGGAGAAACAGGGGAATGAACCAATAGAGAAATAAAACATGCACGGGGAACATCCAATGGGGAAACAAAGGGATGGAATACATTAATATAACCAATCAACAGAACACGATAACAGAACTTTCGAGCAGCTGATGAATATTAAAATAACTGTGAAGGGGACGGGGGAGGAGATGGAACCTGACTGACACTTGTGAATGGTGGGAAAAGTATCAATGCCTGTCTCCCCCATCCCCCTCAGATTCACTGCTCTGAGGGGAATAGTTTAACCATCCTGCTTCTTCATTAACATCCATGCAGAAGGCAGGGGTTGCAGATTGTCCATTGTTACCTGTGACCACAGCCACTGACTGGGTAACTGCCACAGAAAACCTATCAACTATTCTAGGAATGTCATAGGGAGTTTTCTAAGACAAGATTTCATAATAAAACCAGAAAGCTTTATACATATTTTATTCTGAAGGTATCTCAAGAAATAAACATAACAATTAAATATCAATAATTTTTGCAGATTTTTATATGCATTTTTTATCTAAGCTGCTGCTGAAATAGTCTTGTGAAACTTCTTTGAATGTCAGCAATTCTCTCAATCTTTTCAATTTAATGAATAATGTTAACATTTATAATTACTTATGCATGAATGCAATTAGAGGAGTTACATTAATAATATATGAGAGTCATTTTTTATGAATATATTCCAGAAGTGATAATTAGGGGAAGTACCAAAACCACTGTAATAATTTTTACACTGCAATTATTTAGACATTCTAAAGCACACACACTCTTTAAAACTGGTCTATCTTGTGAGAAATATTAGTGTGTAATAGTGAAACTGTTAGGGTTAGGGCAAGCATTATATTAAATTTAGGAACTGGAAAGTCCATAGATGCTGAAATAGTTGCTAGTTAAACATAGAATCTTGAGATAATATAACCTGGGAATGACTTCCAGGTAACCTGGTCATCTGGTTCAACTGGCTGTTCAGAGGTCCCTCTGGGCTTTCTTCAGTTGAATTTCAAATACCTCTAAGAGTAGAGATTGTACAATCTTTCTGGGAAATCCTTTCCAATATTTGACTATACTCACTATGGATACTTTTCCTCCCAATACCAGATCAGAATACCCCCTTTTGAAAATTCTCCTGTGCTTAAGCACAATGGACTGCTGCAGGTGCTTTAGCACTGGCCATCTCCCATGCCTGAACATTTACACAAAACAGATGGTTTGATTCTTCAAAATGTAAGGTTTTGGAACATAAAATCCTGGAAGTGCTGCCTTCTATCTTGACATAAGAGCCGGCTGGAAAAAGTAATACTATTTTGAAAGAATTGAAAACCTAGACAATGCCACAAGAAGATGTTTAAGGTTTTTATGTTCCTTGCCCAGAAGTGCCTTTCTTGCAACAAAAATTTATTTGCTGTACTGGTCATTTGCACACAGGTAAGATGTGGGTCCTCTCATTTGTTATGCATGCACAATTTCTTATGGTTCTTTTCATCTTTTCATCTTTTCCTTCTCCAGAAATAAACGTATTTAAATAGTTAAAAGTAGAAAATATTCCTTATTTTTTCCCTTTCCTTTTCCCTTTTCCTTTTCCCTTTTCCCTTTTCCTCTCTGTCCCTTCTCTCTCTCTCTCTCTCTCTCTCTCTCCCCCGTTTCCTTGTCTATCTTCCTACCTTCTTTTCTGTCTTTCCGCCCTCTCTCGTTTGGGCAACTCCCTTTCCCTTTCGTTTGTGTTACAAATAAACGATTCTCAGATACAACGTCTGCCTCGCTTGGCTTAATTCTGTTCCCGACCATCCATTTCAAAAGAACTCCTCGCTGTTCCTCCCTTACTGGAATGCGACATCTTGTCAGTGATATCCAGTGACAGGATCAGAGGCAATGGGCACAAGTTGAAACACAGGAGGTTCTGCTCGAACATCAGGAAACACTTTTTCACTGTGAGCGTGACCGAGCACTGTCTCGGGTTGCGCATGGAGGTTGTAAANTTCCCTTTCATTTGTATTACAAATAAACGATTCTCAGATACAACGTCTGCCTCGCTTGGCTTAATTCTGTTCCCGACCATCCATTTCAAAAGAACTCCTCGCTGTTCCTCCCTTACTGGAATGCGACATCTTGTCAGTGATATCCAGTGACAGGATCAGAGGCAATGGGCACAAGTTGAAACACAGGAGGTTCTGCTCGAACATCAGGAAACACTTTTTCACTGTGAGCGTGACCGAGCACTGTCTCGGGTTGCGCATGGAGGTTGTAAAGTTTCCAGTCCTGGAGATATTCAAAAGCTGTCTGGACATGGTTATAGGCAACCTGTTCTAGACGAACATTTTTGAGCAGGGGATTTTGATGATCATCCCTCGTCCCTGCCAAGCTGAATCATTCTGTAATTCTGTGATTCTGTGAAGCTAGCTATACTTAATTTAATGAGCATACATTTAATTCCTGCAACTAGGCATTTAGTTCAAAATTTCCTAAGTATGAATTGCCTTATTCTCATCTGTGTTATTTTCAAATGGAAAACCAGTGCAAATGCCCCAACTCAGTTTGTTTTAGAGGTTTAATGCAAAAAAATTGTTTTAAATGTAACATAAAGGCAACAAGACACAAAAAGGCAGAGGGAAAAGAAGGAAGTAATGAGTTTAGCAGAAGATAAAATACGATGCAATAGTGTCTAAGCTGAAATTTATACAAGGGCATTTAGTGAAATCAAATGTATTACAGAGAATGTAAGACAGAATTTATTAATTATTAAAGTAAGTATCTAATTCGCTTGATGAATCTTTGTAAATTAACTGTTTGTAGCCAATGTAACTCAAAGCTGCCACTATTAATTTTTGCAACTTGGTTAATATTGATATTTATATTTTGCATTATGAGACCATATCAGGGAAGGTTTAGGTTGAATATTGGGAAAAGGTTCTCCAGCCAGAGCAGACTCCCCAGGAAACTGATCACAGCACCAAGCCTGCTGGGCTTCAAGAAGCACTTGAACAATGCTTTCAGGAACATGGTGTGTTTCTTGGGACTGTCCTGTGCAGGGCCTAGATTTGGACTTAGAGATCTCTGTGGGTCCTTTTCAACTCAAAATATTGTATGAATCTATGTTTACATAACAATTTGGGTCTTTAGGTGAGGGGTACTAACAAAACACTCCCCAGATAACCAGCAAAAATCTTCCATTACCTTCTTAATATTGTGTCCAGAATTAACTTTCCAACATTGCAATATTTTATTGTTAAGCATGACTCATCAAAATAATCATTGTGTTTATTGATAGGCTATCAACTACATTTTCAGATCCTATCATCCTGAAAAAGCATATTAATAGAAGTCAAAAGTCAGTTGTGACCACATCTCTTTTATTCTGAACAAGATAATTAAATATGTAAACAAAGAAGGTATCACCAAATGCAAACAATTACAAGAAAACCAATATAGAACTGGTTATCCTATATCTATTCATTTTGCACTGAAAGGTCTTTGGTGTTTTAAATATCTTAATTCTTATAAGTTAGACATTATCAACCAAGTGCAATAACACTGTGTAACGAATTATATATTTTATCTTTTATGAGGCACAGTAGCCACAAGACCGAATTCTGGTCACAGCAAGATTATGCCACCCCACTGAGCTCAGCATATTTGCACTATTTTCAATGAATACACTGAAACTTTGGCCTGTATTTCTAAACATGAGCCGAAATATTTTCTGACACAAGTAAAATAGAAATCATGGGGGTTTTTTTCCTGTGGGCATGACTTCAGTGATTTTTATTTCCTTTAATATTTAGCCTAATACATTAGCACCTTACATGTGGGAAATCCCTTTTCACTGCTCAAATGAATGTTTAAGTAGAAATGTGCCTCAATAAAATAGTAAAAGTCTAAATCTTAAGGATAATTATATTTTTTAAGCTGTTTATATAATTTTATTGAAATATGAAAGACATGAGTCCAAATTTCATCTGATTCAGAACTATTGATTCTTTATATCCTTTTTCCTTGGTGAGACTTCTACTGAAAATGGGTGGCTGTAAAAGGTTCTGCAATAATGTTCTCTTCATATAGCTACCTCTATGTGTGTTGTTTGTGTGTGTATCTTTATCTTCTCTCTGATGGAAGATTGCATCACACTGGTGAAACCAGGAAGAATCCAAAGCCTATGTAAGCCCGAAACAAGAAGAAATTGCCTCTTTAAAGCTCTGAATTAAGCACACCACTTTCCTGAGAAAAACATAATCTAAATCTTCTAAATTGTTCAGTGTTATCAAACAAGCACTAAGCAAAATTAAAACAATATTTAACGTAATGTTAGATCTACTATTACCAAAAATCTGTTTTGGAAAACCACAGACTGTGAAGATGTACTTTCTTTGAGGAGGTACAGATGGTAACATGAAAGAAAAAATAATTTGAAACAACTTATATTTCATTATTATATTCTTTCATTAATGTTCACGAAGTTTTTTGAGATCCAAAGATGATTGGTACTGAAGAAGTGTAAAGCAATAACATCACAATCAATGGTGAACATACAGAAATGACAGGTTTATGAACATGTGTGAGAGAATTTTTCTATAATATATTACCCTGTGTTGAATCTAATAAAGTGTAGATTATGAAATTATTCTGATAGCTTCATAGGCTTCCTCGTCACAAAATTATGAACTTTAAAAATTACTTTACGATAAGAGAGAAAATACTCCAAGCACTTGTTTTGTTTATTATTTTTCCTATTATTCTGGTTGGTGCTGTACTAAGAGTCAGCTTTAAAATACCCCAGTGCATTTTACTTCTTTCCAGTACAACCTTTCCAGATTGTTTCTAAACATTATAAAATGACAAAATTACTGCCTATGGAGAAACTATGAGCAAGCACAAAATAGCCAAGAAATTACATCAGCTATTAAGGAAACTTCTTTAATAAATCCTCTTTTAGAGGATAAACACTAAAAATTATTAAAATTTTCTAGTAGTGGTGGACATATTTTTCGCTTCTACTTTCATTTCTCCATTTCCTCTTGCAAATTATGGTGGATTGAGGTTAATTTTATACAGGTTTTCAGGTCATCCTCTCCCTTTTCTCACTAGCTAAATACCTCCAAATAAAAACCCAAGCTCCAGTACCATTAGATAGATCCCAGGAGGCCAAAATGTGTATTGTGCATTTTAATTAAACTTTTATACAAAACATAAGAGAGGATTTCTGAATTTTAAAGTGTAAATAGCATACAGCCCATAAATTTTAATCTTTGGTTTTTATTGAAGCATTAACCTGACATTGCTAAGTATTTTTGTGAAAGACTCTTTTTAGAATAAACTTGTTAGCTCTATAGCAATTTCTTTCTGATCAAATAATATTTTAACTTTGCATATACAGATATTCTAAGCTTCCACCATTTCACCATCCTTTCCAACTTCTCTGATTTTTCATTTATTAGTAATCTAATATTTTTTTTCAATTATGCAATTTTTTAATACATTCTTTGTGTGTGTTTGTATGTTTACATGTACATACATCACCAGAAATGTTCACAGAATCACAGAATGATTGAGGCCGGAAGGGACCTTTCGAAGAATTCTGTTCCAATCCCCCTACTCTAGCAGTGTCACCCAAAGACAATAGCAGGGTTCCCAAGGACAATATCCAGGAAGCTTTTGACTAGCTTTTAAAGAATTTATGGAGTTCTTTAAGTTTTTCTGTTTGCATCCTTAGACTAAATTTTATGAAGAAGAAAAAGCTTACTCAAAATCCTACAAAGATTAATATTTTTCAGTGTCAAAGCAGTGAAAATTCTCTTAATTTTAGACTCCTGTCACTCAATAAATGAACAGTTCTGATCCAGTTCTGATGATTTTCAATGAGTTTTCTTTGTTCCTTTTAAAAAAACCTGTTCTCATACTTATGCACCCTTTTCATATTTGCAGTACACTCATGATCAGGAAAAAAAAGCATCTCTATCATTTTTAGTGGTGACTGTACCATGAGGAATTTTTTTTGGTGTGAGATCTTTTCTGTCTTTTGTACCCTTGTGTTTTCTCTGATTTGTGCACAATATATAAAAACAGGATTCCAGTTCAACATGAGAAATTTCTACTGTTATGTAGAAATAAATATCTCTGTCTCTTTAGTGCCTTTTTAGACGGTTTTATGGGGGTCCAGCTATTAAAAAAATTATAGATTTGGTTTCAGTTATTGAGCTGCTGCTAAATCAAGGGCATCTTGTCTATTCTGTGACAAAGCTGACACCCTCTGCATCATGTTCATTTTATTGAACTTTGATGACTATACTAAATTAATTCCAAAATGGGAGTTTGCAACTATCAAAACACTAAGTTAATGACAATGCAGACAAAGGCATTCTGGTTTTAGTTGCTTTGTATTCCTTGCATGATGTTAAAGCTGACTGTCTCATTTCTTATTTCTCTTGCTGTTTGGTAGGGCTATTTACTTTTTTCATATATGATATGTTAGTGATAATAATAACAATAACAACAACTCTTAGAAGATAATGCATGCTCAAGACACAAGATAAGTGATACATATAATCTTATTAATTAAAAATAATAACAAAGATGAGGATGACCTCCTGTGACAGCTAACAAGCTTTGGAGTTTTTGTGGATAAGGAATAAGCAAATACTCACTCCTTAAGCATGAAAAAAAAGAATATATTTCTGCTGTTATGACTTGTTTATAAGACTGAAATAGGAGAAGCTCTCTACTGGTAGCAGGGCTGATAGGGAAGTAACTGAAGGTCCTTAATAGTTAGAGGCAAGACTGAGTTAGACAACTCATCCTCTATTGTTAATGGAGGAAAAAAATACCTAGGTAAGTCCACAAAACAATTTACATCTCAGCCACCACGTATAGAATAGTATCCTCTGGGTTCTTCAATCATTTCTTTTAATTTAAAGCAATATTTGATAAACTTCTTTGATTTATTTACTTGTTTGAGGTTCCTTAACAGTGTCAACATTGTTAAGACTTCTCCTTCCTGTACTTGCCCACAGTTTTGGATCATATCACATACTCCAGTACATCCTCCATAGAGAGAAATTGTGATATCAGCCTGGAGTATTGCTTGGTCCAGGATTCCTCTGAGCCCAATATGGAATTTCTGTAAGTATGTTGTTTTATTTTCTGTTTTTGTTTCAAGATGCAAGTGGATGGACTAATATACCAAGTGATGTTAAACTGATATTTTGCCTAATATTGGTTATATTACAGGTTATATTATAATGCCATGTCACACCGCATGACTTATGAGAGTGTTTGAAGCATTTGTAAGTGGTATTTGAAGGTACAAACCCTAAAAAAATGTTGAAGAAAGAGATTGCAGAGAAAAGGGAGGCAAGTGTGATGAATCTTTTCCAACTTATTATAAACAATGATCTCTGAAACAAACTTTTTCTCACATAAATTACTTTTTTTTTATTGGAAGGAGAATAAATTTATTCATTTAATTAAAACAAACAAGTCAAATAAAACCAAACCAAGAGAAACAAAAAACCAAACCAACTAACCAAATATTCCTAGGAGATATTAATATTTATTGTTAAAATCTGACAGGAAATGACTAGGAAATAAAAGCAAACCAAGGAGATGTATTTTCTGACATTGCAAGCCAAATTACAGAAGTGTCTGCCTCCACTAACTGTGTAGAAAATATTAGGCAATGAAAATCTTCTGTCACTTAGCATCCAGACTGACAGTTTTTTCTTGAGGACAATGGGAATAGCCCTGCATACGCATACACATACGGATATCCACACATACACGTGTATACGTACATACGTGTACATATTTTCTTTTTAAAACTAAACAATTATTTTGCCACGGAAAGTAGAAAACTGGTATTTTTTTCTTTGACTTTCACTGACTTTTGCTTCATCTAGGTAAAGGTGGATGATTCCACCAAAGCCAGAAACACACTGGATCTTAGAATAGATGCCTATCTCCCTACCACTTGATATATCTACATGATTCTTGGAATTATGTTTTTTTATATAATCAAGGATGTTTGCAAGGTAAAAAGCAAAGAGCAAAGGGATTTTAAAACCTTCAATATTAGGCAAGACCAGCACATATGGGGTTTGAACAGTTGTCAGAGCAGCAGCTGCAATGCATGCAGCTGAATTCCACCTTAAGTGAAATTTATTTGGACCAGTCAAACAATACACTTGTAAGACAGTAAGAGTTGTGATATCTGATAGAAAGCTAATAAAGAGAAAATTTTTCTTCCCTGGAAATATACTAGTCTGGCAAAACATTAGCATTTCACAAGAATATTTGTTTGCTTGCATATTTAAAGAAAATCCAGACATTTGATTTAGGAAACCTGATCTCCTATTGCTAATTTACCTACCCAGATATCATGGTTTGATGTTGGTTAAACACTAGGTATTCACGAAAATCATTCAAGGATTCGTGACTTGAGAATAAGAATTGTGGGAGAAATATTTTAAGATAAAACAAGGCTCAGTTGAAAAATATAAGGTAAATTTATTACTAACAGGATCAGAAGAGGATAATGAGAAGTAAAATAAGTCTTTAAAACACCCTCGTTCCCCTACTCAACCTTTCCATCTTTCTCACCGAACATGCAGGGGTACAAAGCATGGAGGAGATTCTCTCTCTTGTACCATGGAGTCCCACTCGTGGGGGACAGTTCCTCTCTTGGGAAAACTGCTGCACACAAGTTGCTTGTCCACAGAGTGCAGTCTTTTATAGCTACTTCTGGCACCCACTCACTCCAGCATGCATACTTCTTTCGTAGGCTGTGAGTGGATTTCTTCACTTCTCGTGGAGTCTGTGGACTGAAGGGAGACAGCCTGCCTCACCACAGTCCTCACCACGAAGGAATCCAGCTCCAACGCTTGGAGCAACTCCTCCCCATTCCTCTGTAGACAGTCTGAAAGTCTGACTTCTGACTAAGTTTCTCAAAGACTTCTCTCTCTTTTCAGATTATTGGCTGAAAAACCTGTTCTCTTGGATGCAATACAGAACATTCCTGTTGCTGAGAGGTTCTTCCTACTTCCAGGCCCTTCGCATTGACCACTGTGAGGCAGGAGGGGTTCCCAAAACCTTTCTGAAAGAAAAGTAGCAAGTTTATTTCTTTGGGTTTTTTTCACACAGGAGAATTACTGAACTTTTCTATCAATAAGCTGTTTTATAATTTGTGTTACTTTTTACTAGTGTAGAAGAGAAAGCCTGAACATTTTTTAATTCCTTGGGAAACGGGGCCTTTGTGGATTGACCAAGAAAATGCACTTCTTTTTTTTTTTCTCCAGTTATTTGTATGCAAATACCTACAAGAATATAACCACTAGCTGGAGTTTTTGATGACCAAATGTGAAAATTAAAAGTAAAAGCAAAGTAGTAGAGAAGCCTTCCATAGAATTGCAGCTACACCATGTAATCCTCCTGCTACCTAAAAATATATGACTGTTACATTCTCTGAAAATGAAAATATCCAGATTCCAAGAAAAGTTCAGAATATCTGTATTGGGTCTGACTGAGG
>VZTJ01001001.1:0-54961 GCA_013397795.1 Orthonyx spaldingii
GCACATAATCACCACAGGATGGGCAAGAAGCTTTTGCACTAAGTTTCCCACAGCAGAATGACATGGAGCTTAGAGCAGGAGCATCTTCCTCTGTCTACAGGAATTGATGTATGTCACTGGCTACCCTGGCACAAAGTGCCACAACTGGTCCTGTTAGTTTGATCCCAGAACTGGAATAAAACTCACATGGAGCAAGGGCATGGAGCCTGCCAGAGGGCATTTCTCTGGCTGAAGTGACCAGCATGGAACGTGCTGCATCTGGATTTCACTGCACTTTGTGTGGGAAGGGTGATGCACCTTGGGCACTTCACTGCTCACCCACCGCGGCTGTGACCGGATTGGCTCCTGACCCAAGCACACGCATGCTTCCTGCACTAGCCCTGTTCCACAGTGATTCTGTTTTGGGAGGAATCTTATGGGGAAAAGGCTGCAGAGAGCAGGGTGGCAGTGAAATTTCCCAGGCCTGCACAGCCTCATCTCGCAAGTAGAGGGGCCTAAAGAAAGCTGCAGAGAGCCTTTTTACAAGGGCAGGTACTGATACCTCAAGGGGCAATGGCTTCACAGTGGCAGAGGGTAGCTTTAGATGAGATATTGGGAAGGAATTCTTGACTGTGGGGCTAAACACCGGCACATGCCCCCCAGAGAAGTTGTGGATGCTCCATCCCTCAAAGTGTTCAATGACAGGTTTTGAGCCAGGCTCTGAGCAACCTGATCTAGTGCAAGGTGTCCTTGCCCATTGGAATGAGATGATCTTTAAAGTCCCTTCCAATCCAAACTATCCTATGATTCTATGATCTGTTGAGTACAGTGAGTAAAACTCTGCCTTCTTCAGCAGCACTGATGATCTCCAGCTATCATTCATTAATTTTAATTAGCATAAATGAGCATGACTCTGTTGTCCTATGCAGTGTTCCACATTTGGCCTTAGATAATAAGTGAAAATGAAACCAGCAATTTAGTAATAGTTACAGCAGATACATCTACACCACAGCATCAACTTGATAGAAAACATCACCTTATCAAATACATGCATTAGTGTCTTCTGAGTAATGTGGTTAGTACTCATGGGGAGAGAGCAAGTACTGTATACCATGTATAAATATATACCTAAAGTATAAAAATTGCTGTCACAAAGTATTCTCTCTTGTAATATCTGTAACAGACTTAGCTGGCAAGGCATTGAATTCTTTGTTGCGAGCTCCTACATGAGCACGGGGCAGAATGGGGGCAGGACTAGGAGCATGAGGATTTGTTATTGCTGTCACAGATAATTTATTAAATTTAGTAAAGGTTGTATTTGAAGAACAGAGGCTGGAAAGATGCACCTGATAGTTCTTTTCCCCTATATATTGCACTTCTAGTGTATAGAAAAAGAATTCTAAACTTTAATTTTGGAGAGAAAACAACATACTGGAGAAATTCTTTCAATTTTGTACCTAGACTGGATGTTCTGACTCACAGCAAGGACAGGATAGGGGTGAAGATGGGATGGGCCAGACAGCATGTCTCATCTGATCATTCTGAGTTGGATTAAGTCTGGATTTAAGCATCCTTTTCTCCTCTCTATGTACTTAGGGCCACTGCAGGCATCTCCAGCTGAAATTAATCTATAACAGCCTGTAAGGCTTAACAAAATTCTGGCTGTGCCTTGCTCCAAATTCATTCTTTGCAACTTGAGGTAATGTGGAAGGCATGAAGACTAGTGTCTCAGTCTGACTATACTTGAAATTTATTCACAAAGCCCTCTGCAGTGGTTGCAATCCTGGCCTTCAGTTACAAGAATATTTTAACCCAGTCTCTAGATAACCTGAATCCTAAACTCATCTTACAGGTTTATGTTCTTGAAGTAATAATATTTTTAAGATAACCTGGATCTTTTTTAGTCATTGGTTATTTGTTATTAATGCTGTCCCTTCAGAGCCTTATCATTTGAATTTCTTGATTTTCGGCCAAGGATGTGATGTAAACAGAGTTTTACAGAGAGACAAGATACCTTCCCACATACACATACTTACAGAGGATGGTGAAAGCCCAGAACATTTTCTTCCCACAGTTTCCTCTGCATTTTTGGAAGTCTGTCTTGGGAGAGATCTGTACCATAAATCATTCATATCCATTTTGAAAATGCCAGACCTCCGGGTCTGAGATTGCAACACTTAGTCCCCTGAATTCTGTGTAATTAAGTTACCCACATTCCTCCTTGGTACATTTCAGGCTGATATGATGTTGTGGGTGTTGGGATTTGAGTAATTATAAACCATAATTATAAAATATAAATATATTAGGGCTGAGAACTGCTTAATAAAGGAATGGCTTAGGTCACCCATACACGCACCCAGAACATACTCTGTTTTGCATATTTGATTCCTATCATATGCTGAGACAAGGTTTTTATTTGAAAAGTTAGTTCTGGTAATGAAAGCAAACCCTCTGATATTTCTGCCAGTGCGTAGCGGTAGCATGTGCAGCACTTAAGGCCAGAGGGAGACAACCTGTCTTGCTCCTTTTTTTTCTCACTTTCATGGACCAGACTTCCAGGCTGGCATCCCTGCCTGCCCTTATCCCTCCATGTGGAGGGAAGCTGTTGCTAAGCAACTGTGAACCATGCACCACAGCCTGGTTTGAAAATGAGGAATTAACTAGATTAGTTTTGATGAAGACAACGTACAGCTGAAGAGCAGGCAGGAGAAATGAAAAAAAAAATAAAATAAAAGGCAGCTGTGATTTTCACTAGAGAACAGAGAGTGTCCAAACAGAAGAGGGAATTTTGGAAGCAAAGATGAAATGATGTGTGTGACCTAAGTGGAAGAAATACATAGAGAATGAGGTATTCTTCAGGGCAAGTGCTGTCTCTATGCTTGTACATCACCTAGCACTGCAAAGCTCCACTCTAGGGGTCTTCAAGGACAATACAGTAGAAATAAGACAACAAAAAGTGCTGCAACAAAACCTTTCACCTCAGCCTCTCACTGGTTCTGATTTAAATGCAGCCTCAGAGCCACCATTAATGGGAGATAAAGAACATGGAAGGAAAAGGGCTGGAAATTAATAATTCAATTTTTTGTCCTGGGAAACTTTTACCTCCATTGACTCCTTACGTCATGCTGGTTTGAGTGACATCAAGGCTGCAGCAGCCTCCACTGACTGCCTAGTGACTGGGGACTCACCATATATTTTTTGTAACCCTAACAATGTCACCCAACATTCATGCATAGCTCATAAAGGATTTTTCTGCCAATAAGATGTTCTGTGCTAATTAAGCATGGCCAAATCTCATTCTTTTGTATTGCCTGAATTCCCGGGCCTGAGAATCTGAATCATAGCATTCCGTGAAAAAGCGCATTGGCTATTTGGCTTGATATCTTACATTATTATTCTAGAGATAAGAAAGGCCAAGTAAAAACAATGCAAGTTTTTCTTAGCATATTAATGTTTTGTCCTTAATTCATTGCAATAGTATTTATTTCCATCTATGTTCACTTTCCATGAATATTTCAGAAAACTCTTTCACAGGCTGAAGTAGTCTCAGGAAACAAAACATGCAAATATTGAAAACGTTGTCAAAAAAAACCCCCTGTCATATAAGTGTGATTCTACTGGTTACAGCCCCACCAGTCATGTGGCATATGTGTACCCACTCAACTTTTGGTCTAGTTATGACAAATCAATATGAATGAGAATTCAAATATTGTATATTTAGACTGGAAAATTTACAGGCCAAGAACTGTTTGTTGCAATTAATGTACAAGTGAATCTGAACAAACTTATCACTGTCTCCTGGTGTTCAGAGCACTGAAAACAAAAGCTTAGAGAAAAAAGGGCAATTGCTTTTCACCCGTGCAGCTTTGCTTGTAGTAGGTATCAATCATTTGTTCTGTTTCTTCCCTGTTTTTAAATGTCTGCAATAGATTTCTAGAAATGTTAATTCACAAATATATCTTCAGACAACTCTCAGATACTCCCTAGAGTTTCAAATAAAGCAAAATACATAAATCTCATAGGCTTATTTGGTGATAGAATCCAGTTGGATGGATTTCTTACATAATTCATATCTCTGAAGTACTTTCTAAACAACAATTTGTTGTTTCAATAAAATATTATATACATGGATTTTCAGCATGTAAGCTAAACCTCTCTAGAGAGGTGCTTTAAATTTAGGGACCTCTCTTTTGGTTTTGGTATTGTTAGGAATACAGCTGACGTATCCATGGATGGAGTGTCATTCCTGCTTTGCTGCCATGCTACCAATCAAGCAAAAAAACCCCTAGTTTTCTGTATCTGAGGTTCATCTTTTCAAGTTCTTTATTCATTTCAGTAAGACTTTGATGTCACTGATCTGAGAGAAATATCAGGGAGAACTATAGAAAAGAAAGGATGCCTGATCTTCATGATCCTTAATGAGAGGAAACTTGAATGAGAGCAAATCTGTCATCTCAGAGAATGAGTTCAGACTGCCATCTGGGGGATTAGGGCTGAGAGATTCAGCATGTATTGTACCTCTAATGGGAAACCTTCCAGTAGTCAAAATGTTCCCTGCAAATGTCTTATCCAGTTAAATTTTTACTTAGCTGTTCAGTTCACAAATTATTTGCAAACCTGGCCTCATTTCTGAGTACTTGCAGAATTGTTTGTATGAATAATTTTTGACCTAGAATTTTTTCTTTAACATCTCTTCGGTATGTTTCTGGTCTGTGACTAGTTACTTGACATGGGAGTTTTGCTCAATTTTGATTGGATGGTTTTTTTCCCCTTGGTTTCTTTTTAAAGAGGGAAGTAAAGTACACTGAATAGTAAGAGTGGTTAATAAACAAAAATCATGTCATCATAGTTAATATGGTCATATAGGTCACATTACCTGTTTGTGATTGTCACCAGAAGAAAAGAGGACCAGTCTCTACCCAGGCATTCATAAGATGTTGAGGAAATGCTTTTTGTGTACAATAATGGCTTTCTGCAAAAGCTTTATGACCAATGTAACACAAAACATCAAACAGACAGCTGGCTGGAGAGAGAATTGCCACCCACAAAGGCTTGTTGGGAAATCTACACCGGAGCGCAAAGCAGCAAGGGGTCCAGAGCTGCCAAACCACGGGGGTGTGTGGGACAGCTGGACATGGCTGGCTTTCTGTGGCCATGATAAAAATTGGAGAGTACAACAGTGGTTTGGCATATCAACTCTCAGCCTGAAAGGTGACTCCAGTTAAAGACCTACAAGAGCTGACTCTAGTTAAAATTTTCTGCAGTAACTTAGATGATCACATGAACTGAACAGTAAATGAAAATACTTGCAGATCCACTTTACACAGAGGTAAGTAGGCTGTGACAGAGTAAAAAGCAGATTCTGAACAAAGACTTTTATATAGTGCCTTTTTATGGTTTTTTTCTGAAATAAATATTCAGCAATCTTTAGACAACATTTTGTACACACAGAGAGAAATCCCCATCTCATCTGTGCCAGAGAGAGTGGCACAGCCAGGCATTATGTTTTGTTTTTATCCATAGCTTAAGAGCAGAAGACCTCAGCACTGCATCTCATCAGGGCACTTCAGTAATTTTTTGAGAACCATGAAATTTGTTTTTTGCAAGCCATGCTGCCCCTTCCAGCTGAGGAAAATGGTAGCACCTGAAAACTTTGTGCAAAACTGCAGCCTGTGAGCTACTATTCTTTCCTTGGCACATTCAATTTATTATTTCATACATTCAGATGCAGGAAGAAAGAGACAAGATAACAAGTAAAACTAATGGAAGTAAATCCCAGAGATATATACAGCTACACAATGTTGTCTGTAATTTCTCCTTCATGTTTCTGCATCCACCTCTAAATTATTTCCATTTTTTTTCATATGGAGAAAACACACCATAGAAGGAAAAAACTGAATTTCTCACCCTCAGAAGAGGTTTTATTTCCACCAATTATTCTGGTAGCCAGGAGTTTATCCACACATGCAGAGAAAGTTACAAATCTGCAGTGAGCTTCTGGAAAATCATGAAAGGATTTAATGGAAAGAAATGAAATATCAAAAATTGAAATGGAAGGGAAAGATTGGGAATTAGATGAAATCTCGAAATTTCATTTCCATTCATGAAATGAATTTTCATTTCATGAATGGAAATGAAATGACAAATCAAAGAATGAAATGAAATTAAATGAAACTTCACAGAATAAAGGGAAAAGGGATGAAATGAAAAAAAAAAATAAATTAAAAATAAATTAAACTTAATGAAATGAAATGAAATTAAATCTCAAGATGTCATTTCCTTTCATGAAATTATGGATGTTTCAGAAAGGAAGAAGTTTTCCTAGTCCTTTTGGCTCTTTAATCCACGGCAGTGGTTGTTCATGGCCAAAGCAGAAATGCAATTGGCACCACCTCTTATTTTATATACTGTGAATGTGGTCAGTGTGACTGTGCTTGCAAATTGGATTAAGCCTTCAGGCATAATATTTCTGCTGAAGTGCTTCCTCTGTCACCTTCCCACCTAACCGAGGTAATGAATGATATCAAAATCAAAGTGCCATTTATTAAGATGTACTAAAAGATCCGTGGATGTGTTTTTTCTCAAATACTAAGCAAATAATAATTTGCCTTTTAAATCCCCAATTAGGAGCATCAATAGAAAACCAATCTGTTTATATAATAATGGAGAATTAATGTCTGTTAAGATATGACTGATCTGTTCACTTCTGCAGGATTTTACTAAATTTTCTTATTTCTATATGTAGCTCCAGAGAAGCAGAGAGACCAAAATCATTCTCTCGTTGTTAGAAGACATAAGGAAAGGGAACATCCATAAATGCCTCTGAGATGATGAACTGCATGCACAAAGCAAGCAGCTGTGTGGTGCTGAGCTGGATGACATGGTTAGGGGTCCATATCTCAGCTATAACTATGAAAATTGCATGATTGGTGCCTCCCGAGAGGAATAAACAATGTCTAGATAAAGAAGGAGGATGGAACAGCTGCTAGCTTTAAGCTCTATGTAATTTATTTAACTTCATAGTGCCATGGGCTCGTTAGATTGGCCAGTGTCACAATCACCAAGTGTGCCAGTGGGCTAACAGTTAATCCCATTAGCATTAGCTGCTTAGTTTCTAAAACTGGAACTGAAATACTGGGTGACAGTCTTGCTCAGCTTCATTATTTTAGCTAGACTTCTCCTTCAGATTTGAAGAACTACACATCATGAAAAATAAATTCTCAAAAGAAATTAGGTTGGCAGGGAAAGAGTTTCTCTTCACCTTTTCAAACTGCCTGCACAGAACAGCGTGTGTTTACCATGCAGAACGAGAGTGCAATTACAGTACTTACATAAATGGCTTTCTAAATTGGCATTTTAAACAAATATTTCAAGAGGATCCTGCTTGAATATACCTATTATACTAATTTCAAACCATAAAAAAATACTAACCCCCTTTTTATGCTACTGTACTTGCATAGGTTTCAGGAAGAAAACTGTTTCCTGTGTATCTATTTATGCTTTCACCCTTTCAAGAGTCAATCAGAGTATTACAATCATAAAGTGGAAGCAAATTGAGTAGCTAACACAACCCCCTCTTCACAAGCTCATCTCAGAAATGGTATAAATTCTTTCTGTATCATCCATGTGGTTCTAGGGGGAAGATATCCTGAGCTCTGTAGCACAGACATTAACTTTACTACCTTAGCCTCTACACTTTTTCACAGGCTCAGGAAGAAAACATGCCTTTGAAATTTAGTTTGGAGGGGGTTTTTTTTAACGAGTGCAACTGCAATTCACTCAGTAGCAATCAGACTTTGTGTGCAGGAGGCAGAGCTGCTGAGGGAGGGGATACAAAAAACGAACCCAAAATACCCTTTTTTCCCTGAGGGTTGGTTTTGGTTTTCGTTTAAATTGTGGTGTTGGGGAGAAGACTCCAAGCTGTGCATCTACTGACAGTTCTTTTATGTTTCTGAGGGCTGATTAAAATCAGAGGAGTGATGTGAGACAGGCAAAAGCCACGTGCAAGTTGTCTGCTAAAGCTGTAGCAAAACAGAAGCAGCACACACTTCCGCAGGTACAGGAGACAGGAGTGGGTGCATCTCAGAGCAGGAGCTGGTCCTGTGTTTTCCAGTTCGCTAGAAAAAACAAGTTGTGATTCCTATATTTTCCTGTTAGAGGGCAGCAGATATCCTAAGTAAGGTCTGGGGACACGACGACCTAGTTCTGCCAGGGCTTTGTGGTATCTGCAATGGCCAAGAGGTGTTGCCCACACTCCTTTCAATCTCTGGGTCTGGTCAGCTTGGAACGTCCAAAGTTTTCATTTTTCAGCTTAGTATTTTCCATGTCCTATCTTTCTCAGCTCAGGCTTTTGTGAGAATTTGAACAGTTTTACAACCATCCTTGGGATGACAATTAATCTAAAATTTATCATTCTGCTAATGCTAGCAATAGTCCTATAAAGGATGTCTTCAAATCACTTGATGTTTCTAACGTTTGGGAGTGAGATTTTTAGAAAAATGTAGTGCTAGACTCTAGATCTATTTTAATTTTTAGAAACATACTGAATTCACAGAATCCTTAGGGTTGGAAGGGACTTCTGGAGATCATCCAATCCAACTCCCCTGTCAAGGCAGGGTCACCTGGAATAGGTGACAGAGGAGCGTGTCCAGGTGGGGTCTGAATGTCCCCAGAGAGGGAGACTCCACCATCTCCTCAGGCAGTTTGTTCCAGTGCTCTGCTACCCTCAATGGAAAGAAGTTCTTCCTTATGCTGAGATAGAACTTCTTGTGGTTTAGTTTATGGCCACAGCTCCTTGCCCTGTCTCTGGGCATCACTGAGTTCTATGATAAAACTCTGATACAACTACTTAAGCTTATTGAATATGTGCTTTTAAAGCTTACAGGTATTCTATCAATACTGTGCTTTTACTCTCTTTAGCAGAATACCTCCACGACTTTCTCCTTCTTCAGCTCTCACATCTGTTACCTTGGGAGTGGGGGGAAAGCAAGGAAACAATCAAAAAACTGGCCTAGGTTTCTGGAAGCCTTTTAACTGTCAACTCTTTCAATGGTGGCAATTTAACAGTTAATTAAAATATTAATCAAACCTGCATATACTGACCTAGGATCCTGTGGCAGCTAAGTCCTGCGAATTCAGTTCTATGGTATAGGAAATTTATCTTCAATTTAATTTCTGTCTGTTTGACTACCGCAATTTCCAAAGGAAAGTTGTCTGTATGCTTAACTCTGATACCTCTAAATATTACTCTAGAAAAATGGCATTTAATTGGTTCCTCTGGATTTTTAGTATAAGGAACAGAAAGTTCAGTCTCAAGTGTTCAAAATATAAACTCTCTAGGAAAGTGTAAGCCCTCCCTCTAAAAGTGGCATACAGAAAAAAGGGAACAGCTTAATTGTGTGCTGACTACTTGAACTCATCACCCCAAGAAATCTAATAAATTAATCCAGGACTCACTGCTGTCATTCCACACCAGTGTCATCAGGGCAAATGTGTAAAAGCTCAGTTTGCTTTCAAAAATTACGCAGGCAACAGCATCAAGATCAATCTGGGTTTATTCGTTATTATTTTTCATAAATAACCAAACATGAGATACCTCAAAATGCCACAATTAAGATCAGAGCCAAGACCTGCAAGCACCTTTCTCCCTGTATCTCATGACTCACCTTCTGCCAACCAAAGTTTATGTGTGAGGTAAGAAAGATTCTACTGAAACCAGCCATCCCAAACACATTCTTGTCATATTCTCAGTCTGTCCTGTACATCTGAGAGAGCAAGTATCTCCTGGAGAAAGCAGAAAATCATTGTATAGGCCATATTGCAATGCACACATGTAAAGGGGAATGGAAGGTGTGCACAGAACCTTAATTTTGGCATTTCTGACTCCAGGTGTTTCACATTTAAAGTGCTTGAGTTACACATTGTTTTAAAAAGCACATCACTTCACGTGGTTCACTTTGCTTTGACCCAAGCCCTCACAGGTCCTGATTCCTTTTCAATAGATTTCAGAAATTCCCCCTGATGTGAGGAGAAGCAGGACCAAGCCTGCATGAAGATAAGAGTGCCTGGGCCACTTTGGAAGCTGCTTCTCAACACTGGTGGGGAAGTCACCGCCCGCATGGATTCTCCTCTGGCCACAGCAGCACTTTGATAGCAAGGCTAGCAGCATCTTCTCTGTCTGTTAAAAAATGGAAGGTGTTATTGATATCACAGCCAAAACTGTGTGTATAAAAACCACAGATGTTTCATTCCTTTCTGGCTTCTTGTCCTGTAGAAAATACCACCAAACAGCTTACACTGAGAGTTTTAATAACTCTGAGTTGTATTAAAAACTCAAGGGATTTTCTATTGCACAATAACTTCCTAGTGGTAAACACTCAACATAAAATAGCAGAAAAGCCAAGCTGTAACTTGCTATTTTAATAAATTAATTTTTTTTTAAATTCCAGACAATGACGATAAAAGCCCTTTCAGTTGTGCTGAGATTTATAAGTTTAGGTCTCATTAAAATTTTGAAAGGCATGAGGATAAATAAATTTAATGAATTTGATTGCTGAAATAAAATGGCTTTGGTATAGTTTCTTCAGAAATTCCAGTTTCAGCTAAAGGAGAACGTTTCCCTTTGGAAGGGCTTTACCTACCACCATTACTCATTGCTAGATTTATTTAAATAAGTAAATTAGTACCTCTTGTGGGATATGGGGCATCTTGCTGATGAAAAAGTTATATAAAGGGAATACTGTTGGACTACTTTTCCTTGTTTTTGTTGAGGAGAAAGAAAAATCAACAATGAACTGATAGCAAACTTTGCTTTATGCAGGCCACGATTTAATTTGGAGAAAGCAGATGCAAATCCTTTGAAACTCTGTGCCCAGCAGCACCAGTTAAGCAAAGCAACTATGGCAAAGGAGTGATCCATTTTAGTACAGAGAGGGTATTTGATAGACTCATGTGGGCACTTCTAATTCAGGTCCATGGGGTGTAGTTCCAGCACCTCAGCCCATCTTCAGTGTCCTGCTGGTCCTTCCTGCTCAGGGGCGTTCATGCAAAGGTATTGAGGAGAGAGTTTCTGTCGACCTACACAGACAGGCCAGTATAAAAGAACTAAGACAAGGTAATGAACATCTGCATTATTCCACATTTAGCCCTTTAAGTTCAGATCTTACCTCATCAGATTTTGGGGCATTTTTGTTTGTTTTGTTGTTCAAACTTAGGACACAAACGCTGCCTAGAAGTTCAACTTCATCATTAAATATTCTTTAGAAATGTGTGTGTTCAAGAGCCATTTCTTCTTTCTCCTCTTTCCTGGTGAGTCCCTTTTGAATATTGTTTCTTCCTGTGATTTTGCACTTCATGGATTGCTGTTGCTTTGGAGGAAGCAATATTCAGAAGCTTTCTGCTATACAAAGAATTAGTGATCTGTCCAAAAAAGAAACCTTCAACAGTTACCTCGTTTCAGACTGCTTCTCTTGGAAATCCTGCCCAAACATATCAGCCTGATTAAACATACTGGAGATAAAAGTTCCTTATAAACAAAGAAAATTAATAAAGTCAGTAGTTTGCAGGTGCGGAGTCCACTCACAACTCCAACATTTAATAAAATCCTATCACAAGGGATGTTACTGAAGTGTAGTCTGCAGAGAGGACTGTGCCTTGACAAAATTTTCATCTGGACAATAACTGGGGGCCTTTCTTACAGGCTCAGCCTAAGTAAGAATTAGGTTTGGGGTTGAGAGAAAGAGAGAGCCTGGAGAGTTGCAGCTCTAGGGGGACTAGAAAGGAGCACCCAAAGGAAAGTGTGGGCTGTGGGGAGACCTGGTTGTAAAAGCCTTTTCCTGGGTAATGGCTAGTTGCCATTACCATTGCCATGTGGGGAAGGATAATCCTCAGATTATGGTTATTTTTAGTGATAGGATTCAGGTTTGGGTTGAGTGTAAGCCCAGAGCTGCAGTTGGAGTGGGTCTGCAAAGGGGCTGCCAAAGGAAAGCAAGAGCTGTAAGGAGAACGGGCTGGGAGAAGTTTTCTAATGGGAAAGGTGATATGGGGTGAACATCAGCCAGGACAGTGAAATTGCTCTCCTGTTGAAGGAAGGTAATGCTCAGGCTCAGTGAATTGTAATCTAGTGTTGTCCTCATTCCTTTTCTGACATTTCTACAGATGGTTAATAAGAACAGCCTATTTAAACAGAATATCAAATGGTGTAATATGCCAACATCCCGAAGACCAAGGTCCCTGTACCAGTTTTATTCTAACCAGTTAAATTATTTATTACTTCACTAAATAGCTTACTTTTCTCTTAAGCATTTCTGCCTGACCTGGTAATCTAAGAACTCATTCCTTTTTCCCAGTCTTCTGTTTTTCAAGTCCTTTCCTAATCCACTTTTTTTTTTTTTTTTCTGATGCGCAGGTATTACACCAATGTCAGTGACAGCAACAACTGAGCTGTATTTTTGGTATACATTTAGTGTTATCAAAGAAATTAGTTCACAACTGCAGAAACAGCTCTTTACTAATAGCAGGAGTAATTGTTTCATCTGCAAGCAGAAGAGAAAATGTCAATGTGCTAACTAGTGTCTTTTTTTGGGTTTTGTTTCTTTGGTTGGTTTAGTGTGGCTTTGTTTAAACTGAAAGAACCAGGTAGTTCTAGAAAAGAAAAGGTTTCTTTGTGTAGAATCTGGGACTGTCCTGGAGTAATTCTGTACCAGGTTCACTGAGACCAGCCTGCAGGTGGGGAATTAACACTGATGCTTTCTCAAACAAAAGCTTCAACCTGTAATACAGATACAAATACCTTTGGATTTTCATCGTGTATAGAGCTGCACCCAGATGTGGATATCACTGCTGGTACTTACCTCCTGTGAAAATAAGGCAAAACTTCAATCTGAATAGAGTAGATAGCAACAATTTTCTTTAATGCTTCTTAGCCAGTGAACAGAAAACTTTGGAGACTTATGCAGGTGCCTGTGGGCATTTGTAGAATGCAGCAGACCTTCAGGAAGCAGAATCATACAAAACAACAGCATGGGCACTTCATTTTCAGAATGACAGAGATAAAAGAATAACACTAAATAAAGAAAAGCAAATATTAAATAAACAGAAAAGAAAGAAACATCCATTGCTTTGTGATGGATCCAGGAGCTTCCTCCAGAGGAGCCCTTACTCCATGCAGTCTAAGCTGCCACACGCCTGCTGTTGCAAACTTGGGGGGGCTGCAGCAGACACAGGGACGATACTCCCCCTGGCAAAGCTTTCTGAGAGGTATTTTAGGCTTGGTTGTGCATCACAGATAGTATAGAATGAAAGCCTGGAACATGCAACTGCTCTTGGGGTATGCAGGAGCACACTGGTTTAGGAGAAGGAGTGGGTCCTGGCCTGAGGCTGCTTCCTGGCCTGGCCGCTCTCTCCGGAGGTGTCTACCTACACCTGTCACTACAAAAGGTGCTCAAGCAATTTCTGAAAAATGGATGCAGTGAGGATAAAAGAGAAGTCCATCAGACTTTTAGAATATATTTTTATTATTTGGATATCCTGACCTAGCTGAATGCAGAAATATAATTTGAGCAGACAGCCAAAATACCCACTAATCAACTTTAACTTCCTCCAGTGTCACCCTAGGAGCAGACTGTAGCTGGAAATAATTAGTAATAGGAGACCTCTAAAACATTATTGTTTCATTTTGTAACTACTTTGTCCTAGTTGACTACAGTTTGGAGCCAAGGAAATGAACCTGTTTGCACTTTGCTGCTAACACTGGCCTGCCAGGAACAGCCTTCTACGGCTGTGTTTCTGCAGACAGGAGGAATGTGACTCAAATGTCAAGTCATTACACCAGATTAAAATGAGAGACACTGAGGTTTACAGACCACCAGTAGAATAAAAGCGTACAGCACACAAATGTAAACCAGTAGATGAAGCACATTCCCTCAACCCAGGGAGCAGAGGCTGAACCCCTGCAAGCAAAGGCTGGAAAACACTTTTCATCCAGAGTTAGAAAAGGAACAGAGACAGCAATGCTCTTCCACCTCTGTACAAGGCTGTTTCAGGTATTACCCCATAATCCCTCCAGAAATCAAGGACACTTTTCTTATGAGCCTTATAGGTGGCAGGCTGGGCTTTTTTTTTTTTTTTTTTTTTACAAGGGAAAGATTAAAAGATTCATTACAGGTGTGCTGAGATCACACAGCTGCACTTATTCCCCTTCCTAGGGAGAGAGGAGCTCCCCTACCACCACCCCCTGCCAGCTCCTACAGAGGAGATTTCCTTTCTCTGTTTCTTTTGATGGATGAACAAAAGGGAAGAAAAGAAAACCAGTGCAAATAGACTAACTTAGGGAAACCAGAGGTATCCTGGCCAAGCAGGGTAATAAACTTGCACCAGTACTCCAGTTGAGAATAGTGCTTTCCTTTGGAGTTTGGAATATCTGTCCTTTGAACTAACTGCACCATTCTTATGATTTGGAGTTTTTAATTGCTCTAAATGTCTAATCCTGCATGTTCTCCACGCAGTCATGCAGCCAATGTCCCAACTACCTGCAAAGACTGCAAAAATACGAGTTTCCTAGAGCTCTCAATGCCTCCCATGCCTCTTAACAATCAACCTGTTGCCAACAGGCACTTCAACCCCAAGGGAACCTGGAATAAGACTGTGTAACCCCCTGGACGTCAGAGACCTGTTTTACTGTTTCTCTTTCTGCCACATGGAAGAAAGTCCCTGCTCAAATATCTCCTAAATGCATGAATTCTTCTTCATTTTACTAGCCTGTATATGCATTTCTTATCATGAGGCAAACTCCTCAGAACTGTTACACTGTTTTACACTGTCCTGGTTCCAGATCAGGTCACTGTGCAAAGGGAGTCTGGGCAGCTGGCTCAGCAGGCCCTGTACTGAGAAACATGTCTCTGCCTTTTTCAGAACATTAATTTTCAGTTCACCTGCATTTGTTCTGAACCACAAACCCCACCTCTCCTGCAGAGGAGACCTTATCCTCCTTCCTTCTTACCACCCCTACAACTGCACTGCCTTCCACTCCTAAATAGGAGCCAAGCCTTGAGTGTTGCTCTTTTATTACCTAAACCACTTCCCCTTCACTCCCCAAAACACAGCTTACCTCCTCCAAGGAGAACTCCCTTCTTGACTGTAACAGTCTTCACTCCTAGTTTCAAGCTCCCACCTTGCTCTCAGGTGGGTGTAATTTACGTTTAACACTGGCTTTGTTTGATTTCTTTTGGGCTTAGGTGAGATTTTCTTTGAACTTTGAGTCTCTATTATTCAAAGTAAATTAGTAGGCAAGGCATTGCTATAAAAAACGCTCCTCCACAAAAAGTAGGTTTTTTTTCATTTTCACTACAAAGCTGACAGTTGTGTTGCCTTTCCTCTTCTTTAATTAAGTCCAGAGTCTTTCTGAACTTTATTTAATTATAACAGCACTATAGGAAGTGATCTTATTTGATAATTTAGAGTGACCTCTCTTGAAATGAACTTTGATATGTTTTGAAATTCTCTCTCGAAATAAAGTTAAAAAGTACCACTTCCATCCAAATCTACTCCATACAGAGGGAAGTTCTTTGCCTGTTTAATAGATGTTATATCTTGGAAACAGATTTTTCCTCAAACTGGAGAAACACTTCAGCTCCACGTGGCCTTTCTCAGCCCTGGCAGGAGGGGCTGAAGAAGACAGCTTTGCTTCACCTCTCTTCACTTTTGGAGAAGCACCTCCATTAGCTCTCCCCTCCACTGCACTGCATAGGCAACCTCAGACCTGCCCTCTCCACTGCACCCACAGGATTCTTGTTTCCACAAAGTCATGCCAAACCAGTGTTGTATTTTCCAATGCTGCACATCAAAATAAATCCAGAAAGTCCTTCTACAGTGATGTTCCACCATCAACAAATTCCTGCATGAAAACTCCCACGGAAGCACTCCACTACCAACAAACTCCTACAAGAAAAATGCCACAACAGCATTACCACACCAGCAAATTTCCACGTGAAGATTTCCACAGGAATACTCCACCATCAGCAATGTCCTACATGAGAACATTTACATTACCACTAAGATTTCCCTGAGGTGCTATCAAGAAATGATTCTGTAGCACCCCAAGTACAAGTGTGCACACTGCTCAGACTGCCAGGAGGTGCTCAGGGGTCCTCTCCTGCTCTCAGGGAAGAGGGTTTGGAGAGCTCAAGTCCCCCACTGGTGAGGAGAAAATACCTCTCACCTTCATTACCTCACCTCAAGCAGCCATCAGGTAGATCAGGGATGTGAAACCCAGAAGAAGAACGCTTTAAAACTGATTTTTTTTTTTCCAGACTAAGGACATGGAACTGGCTCCAGCCTACCATGGCCAGCCCTCCCAGTCATGCTGATTCTGCACCTGGTGAAGGCAGGAGCTGCCCCATCCCGCAGGGGGATATTCTGCAGAAGTGTGTGTGTGCCACACACCGTGGTTACTGATGTTGAAAAAGATTTAAGGTGCAGAGGGCAGCAACATAATCATTTCTGGAGTGAGCTGCCAGTGCTCATACAGATGTTTTGCTTGCCCAGTGGATTAATAGGAGGGGGTTGGATTCAATCTCAGCTGTTAATCCTTTCAATGTCACAGGAAGCAAACATATCTATTTTCTATTAAGGTTTGTTGTGAGATCATGTGGGCCTACCCTTTTTCAAATTACACATAATTCCCTCTTTCTAAAGTATCCTGGGACAATCATTGATTCCAGGAAGAGTCAAGAGACATTGCTGCCCCACAGAAAAGGTGCATTTCTTTTCTTGGAGAAAACACCCTCTTCCCTTAGTGCACAACTGCAGGCTCGGGCAGATGATGGATATGAAGCAGCATTACAGAAATTTGTTGTCAAAGCCAATACCATGTCTTTATTGTCATTTATGAAGGCAAATGTAGCCGCTTTGTAACACTTTATAAAAAAATTGTTTTCAGTAGTCCTGCATTAAAAAGTCAAGTCTTAATTTGTCAGATTTCCAGACAGGCAACAGTGAGAGAAGTTTTCTTTTTAAAAACATGTTCAAAGCATTCAGAGACATTTCTGTCAATGATTGATTACTGAATAATGTACCTATCTCTAACATTTTTGCAAATAAAAAAATTACTTTTTTCTTCACTTGGGTTATCTATCACTATTACATTTTAATTTATAATTTTAGCACTCTTTTATGAGTATGAATTCATTTTGTTATCCTAGTATAGGATTATATAATTGTTATAGGATATATAGTTGTTATACCAGTATAAACTAGTAAAGCCACAGTCTGCTCCTTCAGGCCAAAGCAGTTTATTGGTTTTGTCCATGCTGAATTTTGATAATTCTTCCTTATTTTTCCATGTACATCAATGTATTCCATTGCTGTGCTTCGTGGTGCCTTATTACTGACAGATTGAAATTCCATTTGACAAATACCAAAATTAAACAACCCACCCATCAACTTAACTATTAAGTCAATTTATTGATGTGCATCAAGTTTGACATATTACCTATGATTCACTAAGCTGCAGTTAGAAGGACAAATCTGCTATTTATTCTGTAATCCCTTCAGCTAGCGATCAGACATCTGTTTGTTAAGCAATTTTTTACAGAAGCATGGAGAAGTCTTCCTGGCACCCATGCGGTTAAAATATATTCCCAAATAAATTTCCGTTTTTCTGGTAAAGTAATTTATCCATTTGCTCTGTGACTTAAAATATCTTGCAGTGGTCACTGACTACAAATCATGTGTCACACGTGTCTTATTTCAGAGCTCTGTTTTGCTTGATTTATTGTGAAAGGCAAGGAAGGAGTTACCGTAACTACGGGCTTGAATAAAGTACAGCCTTGTCTCTCTTCAATCTCAAGTAAACTGAGAGCTAAGCTAAATATCAAATCTATCAGTGATTCTATGTCTATTCAGTTTTTTTGTAAAAAAAAAAAGGCTACGTCAAAAAAAGGTTATTTACCTTTGGTCAACAATTTGGTTTATCTCAATTTTAAAATTTTTTTTTGTAGGAATCAGCTGCAGGAGACAAGAAGTGCCAACATTGCCAAGGTGAACCTTGAGAACCTGTGTTTTGTCCCTGCTTGAAAGGGCTGTTACAATGAAACATTACCCTGGACCTAAGTTATCAACCCTTCAGATGGCTTTTTAGGCATCTAACCAGTATTTACCAGTGCCATGACAGGAACAGGAGCAAGTCACAGTGAGTTCATAAGCAGGTTCCCTGATCTCTGTGTCCCTAGGCTCTGGGGACAGCATCCTCTGTTCCTCTGAACGTGGTCTGAGAGGGGAGAAGGACACTGTCAGAAGTAGCTGACTATAAGCTGTTTTAATTCCCTTGGAAATTGCATTCCTGGTTTTTGAGGAAGAGCACACCAAGGAGTGTAACAACTGACTGCAGGGCTATGACCAGCTGCAAGGACAGTCCCTGTGGGCAGGGGTTAATGTGAGCAGGGAGTTGCTCTAAGAAAAACTTTATCTCCATCATTTTAATTCAAGGCATGATCATGACATTCTGATTAAGTAGTATTACAGAACTGAAGAATGTACTACATTCTTTTGCCTTGGTGGTTTATGGGTTTTGGGGATTTTTTGTTGGTTGTTTTTTTTTTTGTTATTGTTATTGGTTTGGGGTTTTTTTGTTTGTTTGGGCATTCTTCGTTGGTTGTTTGGTGTTTTTTTGTTTTGCCACTTTAGGTTTCATAAAAGTGAATTGCATGAGCTTCAAAATTTAAAGCTTAAGACTTAAAAAATATGTGGATACTTATACACATGTGCCTTATGTATTAGCATATTTGCAGCAGAGCTATGACCACTACTAAAAAATCTGGCCAGATCCTCAAGAGGTTTTATGTCTGTGGAGCTACCACCATGTACATTGGCTTTGGGTGGAGACCAAAGGATCCAACAACTTCTGAAATTAATCTGGTAACGATACTGCAACCATATGAAAAAGAAACAAACAGCTCCCCTGCCAAGTGCTGTTTAATGTTGGAATGTTTTATCAGTCTCAGCAGAGGCCAAAGACTGAGTGAACTAAAACCTTATTCCTAAGTACAGGCATGTAAATTCCAGGCTAAGAAGCGCTGGAAAAGAGAGAGAAACTTCAGCTTGCAAGAAACAATAAGAAGATCTTCCAGAGTTTCCTCTCAATTGGATAATATCTTATCTGTGAACCAAGCACCCCACAGTGGAATTTAATTCACACACGGATGTGGAGAACACAAGGTAAGTCAAGTGGGTGGATTGATTGGTTAAGCAAAGAAAAAGAAGTGTCGGTCCAGAAAACTGAAAACTTCCTGGAAATGACTCTTTCCATTTTTTGGCCCAATTTAACTCAGGGCTGAAGCTGTGAAGCTGTATGGGAGTATTTTATAAACCAATCTGAGAGCATGACGTGGGTTTATATTCACATTTATGCAGAACATCTTGCATAGCGCTCTACAAACAATGACTTAGATCCTGGTCATGCACCAGCTATGTAAGCAAATGTGGCAGCAGATCCATTTCAGTAATAGCTTGCACCAAGTTCATCCCATCTTACAAAGAAAGGAATGTTGGCCAGCCCATCAGAAAGAGAATTATTCCCCAGCCTATTTCTAGTCACAGAATCACAGAATAGTTTGGGTTGGATGGGAGCTTTGAAAGTCATCCTGAAATTAGCAGGGACATGTTCAAACAGAACAGGTTGCCCAGAGCCCTGTCCAGCCTGGCCTTGAATGTGTCCAGGGCATCTACCACCTCTCTGGACAACCTGTTCAGTGTTTTAGCACTCTCATCATAAAAAAATTACTTCCTTAGAGGTAATCTTAATCACCCCTCCTTCAATTTAAAACTGTTACCTCTTGTGCTATCAGAACAGGCCCCACTAAAAGTTTGTCCCCAACTTTCTTGCAGCCTCCCTTAGGTACCGAAAGGGGTTCTGAGGTCTCCCCAGTGCCTTCTCCAGACTGAACTCTCGTGGCCTGCCTCCATAGGAGAGGTGCTCCAGCCCTCTCTGCATTTCTGTAGCTTTGCTCTGGAACTACCTCAGCAGGTCCATGCCCTAAGCTCTGTTTGTCAGCAGATTTGTGTCTCTACTCTTGCTTTATAATGATCAGCTCTCTTCAGGGGTGAAAAGTACAAGAGTTACAAAGTTTCCACAGCAGAAAAGACCAATTGGTTGAATTAATGGTAATGCCACAAGATGGTGCTGGACATTTCATTGATACAGGCCCTTGAAGCTTTTCATTTCATGCCTTTGTATGTTCCCTGACTAAACCTTCCCCCAGCTCAAAGTTTACTCTGAAAATCAGCACTGGCTGACTGCATGGGGTACACAAATGGGCTGGCATCTCACCCATGCTGGATAGCAGGGTTTCCTCTTCTATACTTTTCTGACAACATCGCCGGTGTTGCTTTGCCACTGTGCATCCCAAGATGCTTTCACGGCAGGCCAGCAAAGCTTTTATCTTTCTATGGAAAAGCCTTCCAGATTAATAGTGTTTTCCATGACTCCCTCTTGGTCACAGCAACCCAGGATGGTGACCTGACAACACAATGCAATTTTCATGGCAATTATGATGATTTCTTCTTTTGAAAGAGAAAAAAATCATACAGGCAGGAGCTATAGAATTTCATTCAATTTTATAAAAACTCTAGAAAAAAAGGCATCTTGGAAAAGAGATTACCTGCCTGTTATGGGTTATAATGCACTCATGAACAAAAAGATATGATCATTATTTTTTTCCACTAATGCATTTCTAAAATGAAATCTTTGGCATTGGGAGGTTTAATGAACCATTTATGACATTTCCAGTCCATGACTGATAATGCTGCTAATATTTCCTAAAAAAATGTTTACTAAAAAAATAGAACATTAAAACTTTTAGGTCAGATTCTCAGTGAGATTAATGGACATACAAAGATTTAACACGACTGCAGATTATGCCCTGAAGTATAAAAACCGTTTCATTCATACTCTTCTGAACTTGATGGAGTTTGGGTTTGGATTCTGAAAAAAACCTGTCTTTTACAATGGAAATCATCCAAATCTGGAATCTTGAAGTCCAGAGTGTTTATGTTCCTATCTGAGCTTGTGGAGCACATCCTATCTTTAATCTGTGGTGCCTCTGTGCTCCACAGGATTTGCGGTCTCCTTTCCCACAGACAATACCTCCTACAGGCTCTATTTCCAGCTGCTCTGCTGATTTTATAAACAGTTGACCCAGAACAACACAGCAGACACAGACTTTTAATATCCAGTACCTCCACTGGCTTATTCTCCTTAATGGTGGAGATGGATGGTTTCAGTGGCAAAAATAGTAAATGTTCCACTTCTACTTCCACCTCCACTTTGGAACATGGTAGTCAACTCTTCTTCTGCTTCAGTTTTACACGTCTTCACTGTCACAGGGCCTTTTCCCCAAACTCCATGCCATCCGCTAATTTGTATGGTGAAAGCACAAAGGGTGTGACTTGTTCACAGTCAGCACTGCTTCCAGGACCATGCTAGTGATGTTATAGAGGAAAGATTAAAACCCAGTGGTCAGTATTCCAGGCAAATATTGACTGTATTTTCTATATGCAAAGTTACAATGATTTGTATTTATGAATAACATTGTATAGGGCAGCCTCATAATGTTTTATTAAGATAAAAACACATTGTTTTCTCAGACGGAAGGACAGACAAATTAGGACTTAGAAAATTAAAGAAAATCATTAAAAAGTGAGCTGGGTCTATTGTCACATCTAAATTCCTGGATTTCTGTCCATTCCTTTCACAATTTGCACATACTGCATAGTGTCAAATGAGAGTTACTTAGTGTTCAACATTCCATTTTAAACAACCCAGTCAACAGAAAAATCAGCAGCTCACAAGCTAGTAATTCCAGATCTATTTTCAAATACAACCATTGAAATATTTTGCCATAGCTTCTCATTACTGATTTATTACTACTTGGTAATTTATCACTAATTAATGCAATATTTTTTGGCTTTAAAAGATCTATGATGTAAATGCAGTGTCAGTTAGACTTATTGCAACCAGAAATACCAGTAAGGATACAAATGTTCCTAAAATGGCAGTGTGGTAAATATGTAGCCTCTTTTCCCAAGCATTCTGCTGTGCATGTGTTGCAGCGTGTGAGGTTGGTTTTCCTCCCTTTTCTCTTCAGTGTGGATGGCAGAACGCATCACTTGGTTTCCTACTGTTGTTCTAAATGACAATGGAAACATGGTAGATTGCTACATAAATAAAACTGAATTTCTAATCTTAAGAATTATGTGTTTTCCTAAGCACATTCAAGTTTGGAACATTACATGGATTGCAACAGATTCTTAATGGGAGTGAGAAGCTTGGTGTTTGCATAATGTCTTCTGTACCAACTGTCTGGCTTCTGAAAAATGTTGCGGAATATTCATACTCCCCACCCTCTGTGAGTGATATAGTTATTGTAGCCTTCTGACTAGTGTAAATTACAGAATAAAATCTGCATTCAAAGTCATTCACAGCACTCTCACACTGTCACTACTGGAATATCTGCTTGGTTTAGGATTCCCTGGCTCTACAGGAGCCTAAGGTGGCCTTAATGAAAATTAAACTCTTGGCCTAATGCTTTGATCATCTCACCAGTTTCTCCACTACGTCATCCTACCAATTACCTAACCAAAGCCAATGGGAGGGGAAAAATCTAGGATTTTGCATGCTAATGAATTTATCATGACACTTGTTACAAAGCTATTGTTATGATACTTCCTAAATAGGCCTGGCTATAAGTAATGAAATAATGAGGAACTAATGGTGTGACACTTCCTGCCTCATCCTTGGGATGTTTAGAAGTAGGGAGAAGCCACGACTCCTTGTGATTTCCACGGGAATGACCAAGCCAGCCACAATCCTACCTGCCCAGGTCCGTGGCATCAGGCAAGGGAGTGCTAAGAGATGCAGAAGAGACTCCGTGTTTTGGGCTGGATTTTCTGCTGTACTCAAACATGCAAATTACTTACACCTAAGCAAAACAGGCAAAACCCTGTACAAATGGGTGAGATGTAGAGTCACTTCCTACCACCACACTTGTTGGCTGACTTGATTCTTCCTTGGCTGGTTGTCCTTGTGCAATTGTTTGTGTCCCTGTGAGCTTGCTTATGCACCGTTACGTACCATAATGTACCATTCTCAGGGAGCACACTCTGTGAAAAAGCTTGCTGAGAATGAGGTTTGGGTCAGTAAGCGAACATTCACACAACTTTGGGGAGGGTTTATTAGATCCTGTTCCTCATTATGTGCAATCACCACTGAGGTTGTATAAATTCTGGCGTGTGTGTGTGCTAAAGGAATAAGGGTAATACTTCATACTGCTGGGGGTATTGTTGTTACACCAGATAATGTGCACCATCACAATACTGACTTAAAACTTGTCTCCGCAGAGTGTAATATATGACTTGGAGCAGTCATTGAAAACTCTTTGTGAACACTGTGGCAAAGGCTAATGTAAATAAAGGAAGATCAAAGTAAACTTTGAAGTAGGAATGGAGCCTGACATAGCTTAGCAAGATGTACTGTACTTAGGCATAACCCAACAAACTGGAAATATTTCATTTTCAATTTCCTGTCCAAGATATAAGGCTTTATATACTTTTTAATTATTATTTTTATTGTCCATTTTGGTTCTCACTGCCGTTAAGAACAGGCTGTGCTGGCAACTTCTTTTACAAGCTTTCCATAAATATATGGACTATATTTTCTTTATGTAAATACTGTTGATAATGCTTTATCATAAAACAGAACAGTGCAGTTTACCATCTCCTCTACACATGGAGAATGCTGTCATTCCCCCAACCAAACCACAGTGCAGTAGACAGCTGAGTAAAGGCCCAAGAGAAGGTGGTGGGATGTAAGTGCAGCAGCACACACATCTCCTTTCATCCATCACTATTTCCATGTTTGTGTAGCACCTCTCACACAAGCTACAGTGCTGCAAGCAGCTCTGCCAAGTCCCATTCTCCAGACCTGTCAGATACGCTTGGAAGGAACTTATCTCATATTTCCAGCCGTATAAGTCTACTCAGGCTCTTGAGGGTAGCAACACCTTTGAGTCTGATCCACACAGGTCTTCATAATTCTCTGTCTCCAATGCTGGAGGCTCCATGGGACAATCCTTCTGCCACTATGGCTCTTCAGTGCCTATAGATTAGGCTTTTTTCCTGCCTTTCCATCCACAGGGAAAGGTGAATGAGCATCAACTGCAAGTGCCTAACACCCTTACACACAGTCCCACACCCAAAGGCACGTTCCAGCCAAAGTGACTTCTCGCTAAGCCGTGCAGTGCAGCCTGTCGACCACTGGGCTATAGCAATGAGCTGGAGTGAAAACTCACTCGGGGTGAATTCTGTCTGCTGGAGACAAGTCTGAGCAGGCAATTCCAAATGCTAACCTGGGTTTCTCCAGGACCCTCCTGTATCACATCCAACAGGGTAATGGGCATCTTTTATTGCTGCATGATAGACACAAGTGATTCTGATTTATTACTCATCAGGAGATTAAAAATGACTTCTGATAATTTTCTCTTTTGCAGAGAGAGTGTTGGCTCCGTTCTCCTCCTCCTCTGGTGGTGTGAAAGTGACAGAGATGTCATGCTCTGTTCATTCCTGGAATCCTTGAATGACGTAGTGCTAGGGAAGTGGCATGGCTGCCCTGGACTGAGCAAGATGATAAAAAGCAGTCTGGCAGTCACTTGCCTCCAGCTCTCCTGGCTGCCCTCCCAGATGAAAGCAGAAGCCACAAGGTAACAGAAAACACCTTTATGTTCCCAACACCTCACTCAGCTGCAGCCAGCAAAACACCTGGAAACTGAGACCACCTTTTGAACAGTTTCTGAGCATAACATGAGCATAACCAACACAAAAATATCTCTGGGTCTAAGTGATTCCCAGTAGATCAGCTATAGCATACACACTGACATTTCCAAACAGACCTAGTCCCTTGCGGAGATTAAAGTAAATCCCACAGTATTTCATTCTAGCTATAATCCTAAATAACAACAAATCTGGATCTGCTGTATAATATTAAATAACTCCCCCCTTACTTTTTGTCTTCCCTGTGTCAAAGAACACCATAAGCTTTGACAGTCAAGTGCTCAGAAATAAGGAAATACTAGAATGCCAGCTTTTCTGTTCATACAGAAGAGTGGCCAGCCCCTAACACACGGTGTACCACTAGCTGGATTAATTGCATTACATGCTCTCTTCTAGAGAGAGAAACTATACCCATCTGAGCAATCTCAGGGCCTGCACTCACAATGCTGATTGCTGGGTCAGTGCTTTCATTATGAGAAGTTCGTGGTGGAAACACAAACCACATGAGCAGAGAGCTCTCATGGTTTGTACAGCTCAGCAGAACATACAGACTCTTCATCTGGAATGTATTTTATTAACATTGAGCATCCACTTCACGCACAGATAGCTTTGATATTGTTGGCACCTAAGCAACAATTAAAGCCCCTGTTATCTAGTGGGATTTTTTTTGTTTTTAAAGTGTTTTTCAAAGGCATTTCCCTTTGCAATGTGAGGTGTTTCTGTATCATCTCTCTGCCTTAAGGGATGTGGTCTGATTGGTGTATCACTGCTTGTAGGAAGCCAGGCTGTGGGGATGCAGCTGTGTTGCCAGAAAGTCTGCACACTACAGACACATCTTTTGTGCATTGCCAGTAAGTTGTGGCTGTGACTATGTCCCCAAGGGGTCCCCAAATGTTTTTAACCGTAGGTGTATCTCTGTGCTGCCAGAAGGAATGTGGTTGTGGATGTCTTTGTCTATAGGGATGAAAAGTTGTGGGCTGCTGACATATCAGTATGTGCTATAATAAAGCCTGTGTACAGAAGGTATACTCCTCTCTTCTGCTAGAGTTCTTCAGGCAATTCCAGAGCTGTTTGTCTCCACAGCATTTGGGACACTCACTGCTCTATTTGCCCTGGCATATCCACATGGTAATAAAGTTGTAGGTGTGATAATACATTTGTGCCAAATTACTCACTGTATCAGCATATGCGCCATCCCTCTGAGGAGCTCAAGATGATTTGAAATTCCTAATTAAGCTTCCTACACTGGAGACAATTAAGGATTATTATGCCCATTTTACAGACGTTGTTGCCATGTTCCCTGGAAGGCCTGTGTGCTGCCTGCCAGGGGTGCACATAAAACACTCTGTGCCCATTCTGGGTCCCCAGTTTGCACTTTACCAATGACACTGATTTTGACAGCAGCCAAAACTAGCACTCTGCACAAGCAACAAACCTTGAGGCTCAGGGCAAAGGGAGCTTAGCTGGCCTGTGTGCAGCAAACAGAGAAAATACCTCATGCATTCATTTTCTTGCCTTCAGGGACTGCAACTTTTGCCTCAAGGACAAACCCCAAGAGACCGCCCAGGCTCTTGCAGAGCCTGGGCAGTCTCAGCACTCCTAAATACCAACTTCAGGGCGACTTTATAGCACAGGATAGCAGTCTGTACTTAGGCACATCCCCAAAGGAAAGAATTATCCAGCCAGATACAGTGTGCAAACATATAGCAATGTTCCCATCTGAATCATTGTATCCGTGCCTGCTGTGTATTTCCCCTTGAACAGTTAATAATCTATAAGGATGAGTCTAGACAACACTTCCTCTTTCTTTCCCAAGCTGAAAATAAAGAAGTGTGAAAAGATTCTGAATCCAGACAGATGTATAATAGACTAAAATTTTCTGAAGATTGTGAGGATTCCACTTGCTGTTCAGTTACTACAGTTCCACCTTGTTTTATCCTCAGCATGAAAATACTGATTGTCACATTCAATAGTAACACAAAGCTAACTGTATTTTCCTCTGAATATTCAAACAGTAGATATATAGAAAAGTGTTCAGCCAGGAAAGGTATCTGATCATATATCCAGATGAAAAAACAGGCTCCAAATACCCATCTGGATTCAGGAATAAACTCAGCACCTCAGGCTCATCACTAATGGAAAGAATGACACACACAAGCATGACTTCATAGTCTTAAGGCCTTGAAAACGTACATCCAAAATGTATATTGTAGCAATATACATTTTATCACTTTTGGAAGCTGCTAAAAAAGAAAGAGCCAAATGATTGAAGCAGTGTAGACTATCTGCAGGGAAAAGGTGTTTTGTGCCAGTAAGTCAGGGATATTACCTTTGGTTCATGAATCTGCATTATTTTTTTTGGCCTTGCATTCAAACTTGACTCATGCAGACCCTACAAAAATGTAAGAGAAGCAGAAGATGTCGCTTGCTTCCTTAGGTTTCAAACCCCACATTTTAAAAACTATATTGAACATTATATACAACAGAGTTTTCTACCTGTTTTTGTTCCCTTGTAATAAACATAGAAAAACAGCCCTGGAATTGTGTGAATGTGGCAAGAAGTTTTTGCATAAATATTTCACAGTTTGAATGTTTAACTGAACATGCTCCAGGCACAGTGGTTGAGCATGCACCTGCACTAAACTTGACAAGCTGGAGAAGTCCAGGAGGTGAGTTGTGAAGGAAAAGTGAGCAATGGTTTTTGTACCACCCGTGGCCAAGCATGGGCTCTCCTCCATTTCCACCACCAAAGGTCCAGATGAACTCTGTTATCTCACTGATTTGCTTTGCTTTGAATGTGTTCCTACCCATTTTGTGTTTCCACTTTGTAACGACTCCAGTAAAACAATTCACTGGTACGTGGTAACAATGACATTGTAAGGATTTGTCAAAGGTTTGGTCTTTGAAGCTGCTGCCTTAAGGATTTACATTGCAAAGATATTTCCAAGAGCTGCCTTCTTCCTGTCAGAGAGCAGAGCAGCACATTGTGCGCTGTGTGTGATCGCAGCTTGAGATGGGAGATACAAACATCCCAGAGAGCCATGGATACCCCTCATCTTGCACAGACACTTGTTCAGCCCTGTGGAGGGGACCTTCAGCTCCCCTTTCAGTTACTTCAACGAACATGGTTATTTCTACCTCCCTGGCCCTATCTGGGAAAGCTGGCACCAGTCCCAAACCTATCCTAGCTCTCTCCTGAGGCTGCTGTGGGTGACCTGCCAGTTGGGCTGACAGCCAGGATAAGTGGAAAGTGCCAGATTGCAACGCTTTTCCCTCAGGCAACAACCAGTCAACCCAGAGTAAAACGGGTGAGAAGCTTGGGGCTGGACTGGAGGTGGTTGGGGGAGGGGGGGGTTGACTCATAAAATAAGCTAGAATCTCTAAAAAGGAATAAGGACACGTTCTCAGGCAGGAGACTCTGTAGCTTGTAGGGTATACCCAGGAAAACCCTATTCCAGCTGGCCCATGGGATATGGTAAGGAATGATGTGGGGAGAGGATGGGGGAGGAAACAGCTTGGAGGATCCTGTGTGTCTTTGAGACAGGGAACACCACCAAGTGATGGTCAGAGTAGCTTGGACTTGCTCTTCCTTCCCAGACCTGCAGCTCCATCTGCTCCAGCAGTTTCCAAGCACTGCCAGTTCCACATCAGTTTTCACAGCTGCCTTGGTGGTACGTGAATCCCTCTCTTAAGAATATTTGCAATCAGCTACAGCATGATATGCTGCCAATACTTTTTTTGTCATCAATTTCTCCAAGAGTGAGGAAATGATAAATTTTCAATCATTTCTATTATGGTAATACCTGAAGAGAAATTAACAGAAAAAAAATGAGGTATTTTCTGTGCTGATCGCTTGCTTCCTGCCAGATTTCAAAGCTGCCAGATTTTTATTCTCAGCATGAAAACAATTACTGAAATAATGAGGGTGAAACAATTAATAACCATGAAACAATTAATAAAGATGTTGGAACTTCTCAAAAGAGGTGGAAGGAGCCTTTCACTACGTGAAGTGCCAGGGACAGGGATCACAGTGCATTGTCTAGTTCTATAAACTGGCAAGTGAATTCAGCCCATGTGGATTAAACAGACTTACAGAAGGTGATAAAGGAAATTCAACCCTAGATAAACAAAATAAAGACTCAAAGCTCTCAAAATCAAACTCCCTTTTGTGAGAAAAATCACCTATCACAACAGTAATCTCAGTCTTCCCCTCCTCCCCCTGTCCCAGGAAGGTGTCTGTGGCAAGACCTGGGGAGCTGCTCTGTTTCTGTGACACCCTCTTGCCTGCAGATAAAGCTCACGGGAGCTGACAGAATTTTATTCGCAATGTTCCATTGCATCACACCAGGCAACTACAAACACAATACCCAATGTTAGCTGAGTTGGTGTGACACGGGTTTTGTTCTAACTCAAAAGTGTGTCTAATCCCATTCCATCAACACTTTTTGTCGGGTATGAGACATGCAATGATTAATGGAGAGAGACTTCACCAAGAAGGGCCATTCCACGCCCTCATCCACGTATTACCAATTCCCACCTATAGAAAACGTGTCTGGGCAAGACTCAACTGTATTTGCTCAGTGAGATGTTTTCTCAGGAAAATAATGAGATTATACATCCAGAGATTAGGGAGCTTGATTTAACCTTTCCTTTGAAGGAGCAGACTCCTTAATGACACAGTACTCTCCTGGCAATAATGCACAGCTGTATTTTCCATGTTGGACTTAGACCTGGCTCGGGCGTATGCGTTGTGCTAACTGTGTAATAACTCCTAAGAACTCTGTAAGTTGGAGTCCTGGGCCTTTTTAAATTTTTTTTTTTCTTAAACTGAGTAATTAGGCATAATCACTGCTGCAGATGCTTCTTACCAGGGAATAAGCCATATGCTGTGGAAATGCTTCAGTATTACAGTTGTTTTTTATTGGTTTGTTTGTTCTACACTTCCAATTATACCAAAGTAGTTAAAGCATTTTCATATGGACAAAGGTTTTAGGATTTGATGGCTAGCTCACTGAAGCTGCTATTGCATGCTTATAAATTCTGGTTTAGACATTTGTAAACATTTATTTCCTGGATGCCATCAGCTAACTCAGCCCAAACTCCGCCAGGGAGATATTTTCATAGTGAGAATGTAGCTGTTTCCACTGTATGTGTTTATTCTGACAATTCTCTGTGTGCCCTTGCCCAGCTTCTCACCTGGGAGCACCTTCACAAGCATTTCTGTGCAAGTGGTTGAAGTCCAAGCACAAAAAGCAGGGCAGTATGCTTTCAGTTGGAATTTTATGGAAATAAGCACATATTTGTTAATTTTTTTCCTCCTTAATTGTCTATAATTTGTAATTTTGTTTAGCTTTTTTTATTTTGAGGATTGTTACTAGAGAACAGCAAACAAATAAAATGTAGTGCAGTTTGAAGCAGATTGACTGCCAACTAGAGTTTTTTTAAAAAAGCTGTAATAAATCAGTGACTCATCTGACATTCACAGGAAAATGTGGGATGTGCAGTAAGAAGGGAAAGCATAGAATGGAAAGGGTTGCTGTGGCATGCCCTGTTCTCCTGCCGTGCCTGTGTTACTGACTGCTGGAGACTGGATCTTAACCAGCACGGCCGTTCCGTATCAGAAAGAACCTGCTTCACAAGCCCTGCACAGGAGGAAGGGCAACAGTTGAGTTCATACCTTGCATCGAGGGAATCGCCAGAAAGAAAAGGTCAAGAAAGAAAAAAAAATAGTACAAATTACCTCTGGATATTTTTAAGCATGGAATAGGCTGATAGAGAGCAGAAAACCTTTTAGAAAGTCATTAGTGCCTGGGACTATGGGGAGAGTGTAGGGCAGGAAGAAAAAATTTATTCTGTATTAATTACACTGTAGACTTTTCCCCTTGGGTTCTCTCCCAGTTAGAGTATTAATGCTTTGTAGTTAATTAGCTCTTCCTTCCTTCAAAGCGATTTTATGATATTAATTAACATAGTATTGTTAACCAATTAATCCTACTGTTTGGCTTGAGGTATTGCACAAATGGTTAAAAACAAACAGCAACTGAAACAGAGACTTTTTTGATCAAAGTTTTTTTAAACTTGAAATGGGCTGCTCAGCCCTATAACACAGAGACGCCTGGATCCCAGTCTGTAGGAAATTTTAGGCAGACACACTAAAGGCCATATAGAAATGCAGATCCCAATCCTGCAATACCATCCCAAGAAAAACCATAAGTCCTGACCCAAGAAGCCTTTTCAACTCATACTTAGATGTCAAGATGTGAACAGTCTAATAGAAATTAAAAAATTTTCAAAGAACTAAGTGGTGCATTAAAAGCCCAGTGGAGTTGGTCCCCATCGTCAAGATTCATTTCAGGGAGAGTTTCACAGGGGTGTGGAGCTACAGCATGAAGACCACTTACAGTGGCTGATGCCAAAATATTTTGAAATTTCTGAAGCCAGGCTGCAGAGGTCATTCTAAACGTCTTCAGGGAAGATGTGAGAGACAGTAAAGAAGGAGGAAGGCTTGGTTTTGAGATGAGCAGTAATTAAATGTCTTGTAAAGGGTCATCAGTGAAATATGGTGAATACTGAGGTTAAGTTTAGACAGCACTTGTACTGAGCTATACTCATGATATGGCACTTTGGCACCTCTCATGAGCTGCTATTTTATTTGCCACAATCCCAAGCTTCTTTAAAAGAAAACAGAGAAATGTAGAAAAAAAATTGATATAAATAAAAATGCATAGAGACAAGGTGGAGAGTACAGCAGAGCCTGCACAGGGCTTGGAACTCAGCCATGGAGAGGTCAGAGGAGTTAAATCATCATGAATATCAACATTTTAACTGCTGGGTTTGCTTGTGTAGTGGCTGGATGCATGGACTGGGCACACCCTGCAATCACACCCCCGGCTGAGGGTGAACAAAAGATCTCCGGTAGCTTTTGACTAAGCGTACACAGTGGCAAAGCTCTCCTTTTTATAACAAAATCCAGGAGAGAGGGGTAGCTATGGCCATTGCATCAGCACATTTTCATCACACAAAAGAAGCGGCACAGGGTCACAGATCCACCCTCTCACTGAAATTTGCCATCTCGTAGAAATGTGCTTTGGGGTATTTTTCTTCCTGTATAAATGTGACCATTCCTTCAACATCTACCAAAGTTCCCAGATGTATTTGATATATGAGGCAAAACCATTATTCTCCCTCGTTAAGCCTTCCTTCCTCCCAGGTGAGGATAAACCAGGGAAAGTCATGGGAGTTACTTGGACGGGTCAGTTCCAGGTGGAATTTTATTTGGAAGAAAAGCATGATTCTCACAGATTACTGGCAGCATTATTTCTTGTATTCTTAGACAATAAACTATAATGCATTGCATCCCAGCTTTCACAGAGAAGCTTCACAGTCATATTATAAACAGAAACATTAGGAGTTTTATCATCTTGTTCCAGGTAATCATCTTGTTCCACGTAATTATTTAGCTTTCATTTCTTGGATGAAGCAATCTTTGAAAATCTGTTTGTATTTAATTAGCCACATTCCCTACTGACTGCCACAGGCATCTCCTGTGCAGGTGTAGTCTTGAAGCTGTAAATTCATTTTCAGGAGTGATTCCAGGAAGGAGCTGCTCAGGGTGGAATCTGCAGCAAAAACCTATAGCATCGGTCTTAGCATGTAAGACAAGAAGACAACCTGCTCTGAGGCTCACTTCTGAGCAAGGAACCAACCAAGCAATGAGACCTGGTCAGGGGTAGGTTTTCTCATTATTCTTTTGTGCTCAGTGCTTGGAAACCTTGGTCTTAGCTTCCTTGAAGTTACTTGGAGTTTAGATGTACTCAGAAACATGCAAAAGTAGGTCCTAATTAACTGGTCAAAAGGCAGGACCTCGACTGAATAATGGCCTGGGGATGGGCTTTGCATTCCCACTGACTGAGGGATAAGTCCTGTGATTGCACATGCACATTCATACCCTGGCCTCAGTCTGTGATGATCAGCTCCACGTGATCCCAAGCTTTAATGCCAATGAAAGGGATGTGCATTACAGCTGACAGCAGCGTATGGCCACTCCCAGCATTTCAGTCTGCTTCATGACTGGCTGGGGATTTCTCTTTAGGCAAAGAATAATGGCAGCTGTGATTGTTGTGGAAAGAAGAGACTGGGAAAATGAACAAAGGGGGAGAAAAAAAACAGGACTTCAGTATATTCCACAGTAAACCAGCAATCAGTGTCTGAGCACCTCTGTCACACTATAGGGCACAGTCAATACAGGGTGACTGTGCTGCAGCCTTGTGACTAATGACAGCAAAGAATGAAAGTTTCTATCCTTCTTTCATTTCCAAACCACAGCTGTGTCAACCTGCCTGGGACACAAAGATTACACAAACTTAGAACATCTCCATTAGAAAGCAAAAAAAAAAAAGGCATGTACTGAGTTCTACCAGCCTTGGTAACCCAGCAGCCTCCAGCATTCAATGAAATGAGGGACTGGAGAGAACAAAAGGAATAGAGATATTCCAGTGAGGCTGGACCCCTTGAAGAGGTCCTGATGGCAATGGTAGTGTTCCAGTGTTGAACACCATCTCGAGGAATTTCCCATTTGTTGCCTCAGTATGACTGCATGTACTCTGGAGCACCCAAACCCTCATTTTAGGAAGAGGAAAGTTCAGTGTTTAACTCCCCTACCTGAGCTTCAGATGATATCTGACTTAGAGGAAGCAATAACCATCTGCGCAGAAATATAAACAAAATTTTAGAAGGAAGGCTGGGACTTTCGAAAGAGCAGATGGGGTGTTTGCCTCAGACCAGAGACAGCAGAAAAAAAAAAAAACCACCCCTTTTTAACTGCTCAGTTTATCTGTTAAGTTTTTAAAAATAGATCTCTGTAGTCTTGTCTCAGAGTTTCACATGAAGCTTTGGAAATCAGTTCCTGACTTCTCTCTCCTGGTACGGCTTTTATAGGAGCATGTATTTCCCCTGACACTGGCCCAGCCTTTTCCCTTTACAGTGTTACACAATGTGCTTTGGGTAGTGGCAAATTCAGCTCTAATCTTTTCATCTCCAGAAGCAGCTGATTTTCTTTAGGCACTGTAAGGAGAGACTTTGGGGATCCTTTGGAGGGAACAGATTGGTAAGTCCAATTCTGCACTGTGTTCACAGTTAGAACAAATAGCCTGAGGTAAAGGGAATCCTCATCTGCTTCAGAAGGTTTATTCCCCTGGCCCCAGGCCATAGCAATAAAGAAGTCCTTTGAAATTATTCTCCAGTCCATGATAACCTTTGTAAATCCCACATCAGGAAGGGATTTGGCAGAGTTATAGCTGCTGGTGTTGCCATTATTCTTTTCTTTGACCGTCATCCAAAGCATGTTTGTGTTGCAGAAGACAGACTGAGTTTTTGAGTGCCTGTGCAGAGCATGGACATGGAAAAGCTGTGAAGGATCTCTGTCTCCTCTAGACTCTCTTTTCTCCATGCTGCTGTACTGGGCTCTGGAAAGGGCAAAAGCCAGCCCTCATGTGATAGTATCATAATTATTATTAGTCTTGGATGATATCCCAAAGTGACATCAAACTCACTAGAACATATAATAAGTGATTAAGAGGATTACACCGAATTTAAGCTCTTTCTTGCTGTCAGTGTGTGTTGCCTACCTACTGGCACCTGACACTGAGGAGTCTCTGTCAGTCAGAGTCCATTTTTCATTTCCACTGAAGGAATTTCACAGAGGAAAACCTATCAGTTTTAGAAGAGATGCTCTTGGTTTGAATGGGTATTAAAAAAAGATGAGAATCAGGCTCCTAATATTGATATATTAACCTTCTACTTGGCTACCCACCATCATTCCTTATCCCTGCTGTAAAGACATGGATACTGGTGTGATTCCTGGATATAATTAAACAGAAGCCTACTGAAGGGATTTTTCTGGGGGGGAAATTGGCAGCTCTGTGCCTGCAGTCAGCACAACTGAAGGCTCATCAGTGCCCTACTCTGCTTTTTCCATATTTTGTCTTTGATGGACACCTGAGAGTCTCTGAGCACTTCCACAGCCTCACAGTGGCCTTGTCTGATGGGACAGCATCCCAATTTACAGGGGATTACATATTCACTCTGCCAACCTTTAAGCTTCTGGCTTGGCACATAGGAGCCTTAGGCTCCTTATAGAGTCAGTTAAGTCCCCTGCCACCTAAATTAGGTATTCTGAATTATCGCAAGAGATTAAAAACCTGACTTTCAAGCATGGCTTCTAATTTGGGGATGTGCCACTCCTGGTTGTTCTGGGAGCACCTTGACCTTGATTAACACATGGCGAAAACTGCAGGTCCCACTGGCTTCTCATTGAGCTGGAGGCTTTGAAGGCCAGGCCTCCAACTGGACAAGCAAAATCAAATACAATGAAAATCAGAAGCCAGTTTTGAAAAAAGTCCTATAGCTCTCTGCCAAAGGAGGCCTGGAATAACTTCTGGGGATTGCTTCCCTACTTTTTGAGTCCAAACGCAATACCTTAACCACAGTACTACCCTTTCCTCTTAATTATACAAGTTACAGAAAAGTCTAGAAGCTACAGGTCAAGCCAAAATGTTCCCTTCAGATATTTTAAGCAATAATGCAAACACCAGAAAAAGAATGTATGGGAAGGTACTGGCTCTTTAAAGAGAGGAAAAACAATTAATTGGGAGGAGGGGACTGTGTTTTACCCACAAACTGCATTGTTCACTCAGAATGTAAGGAAAACAGGGCTCAGACAGTAAAATGCCACATAACTGCAGTAGTCAATACTGCTGGACCCATAGGCAGAAATGAGCCCTAACTAGAAATGCAGGTGGAGTACCATAAAAAATGAGAAACTACAAGCTATGCAATGTGCTCAGATAAAGTTAAGAAAAATGATCCTTTTTTTTTTTTTTTTCTACTCTCAGTTACTTTATTCCCAGACCATGCTACATAAAACACAACCAAAACCAGTGGGGAAATTTGAAGTTGCAGCCAGAATTACTTGATAATGTAGAAACAAAAGTCTTTTGAAAAGACTTCTACAAATCCTCAATAAGTCCCTATATCTTAGGCAACCCACAGTTGACTGACTGAATGATAAAAATGCAAACTTTCTTATTTGGGGTCAAAGATAAAAAAGTCTCCAAATGAGCCTCAAATTTTCTTGTGAATCTGGTCCAATTTTCTTAATCTTTGCTTCCTGACCAAGCAGAGAATTACAAAGGTTACATACACATCTAAGAACAGAAGATTTCACAATCCCCAAACCAGTAGGTTTCTTCTCTGTATTTTTAAGGTTATCTGCCTTGAAAGAAATACTTTTAAACTGAGTTATTCTAAACTGGGTTATTCTTTCTCTCTTGCCCTCTCCATGATGTTGAAAGTCAGCCTGAGAAGATTTAACCTCTAAAAAATATTGCCTTGCTTTCCTTTCACCTCATATCATCTGGATTGCCAGTTCTGAGTCTTCACTATTTTTGCATGAACATCTGCTGGCACCATGTAAGGATGTGTGCCAATACTTCTCAGGAGCTGGTTAAAATCATCAGGAGGTGGTGAAGTGAAGGGAAAGACACTTAATGCTGGATAGCTTTGGAACGGAGGTTTCCTTTTTCCAGCACATTAATTCATTTAAAATCCAAACAGCCAAGTGCTTTTTAGGAGAATTTATGGATGGAAACACAGACCTATCATTTCCTGACTCCTTGTAAGCTACCACTGGTGAGTGAATGATGTCATGTCATCAAAGGATGCCAGAGTAAACCCAGTCACCTTCTTTATTCTGGGGCTACATCCAGGCCTGGATTAGGGCAAAATGTTAGAGAACATATTTTGGGCATACACAAATCACAAATCTGTCTTCTAAAGCTTGTTCTTTCTTTCTACATGGCAGGTCATTTTCAGCTGTTTTTGTGTGAGCAGCACAGTAACCTGTCCTGTGTGCTCACCTTTATGCACATTTGGACATTCTGAAGAAGGCTGTGCTGCTTGTGTCTGTTGTCACTTGTTGGCGCAACTTTTTAATTAAAAACTGACTGACTGTGCAGTTGTCAGTGATTGATTTACAAGAAGTTTCTTGAAAGATCCCTTTATGAGTGGAGGTTCTTTGTTATTCAATCCAAAGAAGAGCACGCAAACCATGGACATGTTCTTGGAATGTGAGAAGGCATTTGTCATGGACTGAGAGAGAGTATTCATTTGAAGTTCTTAGGAAATTTGGCACGATAGGTCCCGTTTTAAAATCAATCCATTTTCTCAGCCTTGGGGGCACAAAGTGAGACACAGAGGAGAAATCTGACATCATCCAGTTGTCTGACAAATCAGATGACTGGTAGAGTTGTTGTTCTAACAAAACATTGGGATGGGCAAATGATTCACCACACTATCCAGGGAACGATCTGTGTGGAGTCTCTGGAATGTGAAGTCAGCCAGTGGTATATTTAAAATACACAAGATAAATACATAGAACATATATAAGATAATATATAAAACTTATAAGATATGTTGCTCACGTCTATCAGTAACTGCTTACATTTGTCTTAATTTCTTAGGTTGTGGTCCTGCAATGGTGCTAAGGAGCAAAGCTGAATTGTATCATGATGTCTTTGAGTCTGAAATCAATTTCCAGAGATAAAATGAAAACGAGTAGAGTAGTGAGCAGAAGTGGCACGCAAGGTTTCTAAGAAGGTTACTGTCAGGAACAACTCAGCAAAAGAAAGCAAATCTTAATGGTCTTGCAGAATTCCTGTACTTAGAAACACATCCTCATATCTCTGTTTCCCACAATTGCTGCTGCAGCTTGTGGGCTCAAATACAGGCCATGGTCACTGCCACCTCACACCATGCAGCTCTGTGCTGTGTGTTGGCAAGCTGTGCTTAGTACTGGGACTTGCCAAGTTTCCCAGGCTAGGCTTAGATTAGGTGCCAGAAGGTTTGGGGTCAGCACTTTATATGAGGCTAGTTTTGGGGACTATGAAGATCCCAGATTGGAACATTATGCATGGATTTGCTACTACTCAAAATTTTAAAGATGAGTAGCTACTTGCACTGTGTGCCTTTTCTGAGAGAGAAGGTTTCCCTGGCACTCGTACAGACCTTTGCAGTCTCTCCCAGAAGAAGCACCAGAATGCAGACACCTTTAGAGAACATTTTCAAGATGAATAGAGAATAACAAACACACCACACTGGCCCCTCTACCAAGGCAAAACTGGAGAGCTCCAAGTGAATTAATTAGCAAAAGACCAGCTGGACCACCTTATTGCAGGTATTGCAGGCAGAGGCTCTGGATATTATAGGGTGGTTCTCTATTTGCAAAGCGCCCAAGGCTGCAGCACAGGCACTGAAGACAACCAAACAAACAGCATAAACCCCACTGCAAGCTCCTTTGATCTTGTGTCTGAATTAGGATTCAGTCAGGAGATTTATGAGAGCAGCCAGTGCTGCACAAACCAGCAGGGCTGAAAATTGCACAAGAACTCAGCACAGAGAGGAATACTGAAAAAGCCACTGGGCCGCTGTTGTGGCAAAGTGCTTTCTCTTCCACAGCACTCTTGCAAAGCTCTTTCTGATCCCCAAGGCTGTAATACCCTCCTGTACAAACAGAACTAGTGGTACGGTGGGATTGCCAACGTCCTACCTGATGTTCTCTATTCATAAGGGCCACCACAGCCCCCCACCTCCTCCAGCTAATTCCCGCCTGTCATGCCATGCTCCAAAGCATCTCATGATTGCTGCATGAAGACTAACAGCAAGTAAAAGCAACTTGAATTATACTCTGCTGCCTCGCCTAGACTCCAGAGCATGAACTGAAATGGGGCAGTGTTAAGGGAACGGTTTTGTTTCATTTAGCATAAGGACTGATTTTAAGAAAGTATAACTTTAAACCTTTCCCCCTTCTCTAAACTCTGTTTTAGTCTTTCTGATGCCACAACTCCCCTGAAGCAGTAAGTAGTGCACACAGACAGAATGACCAACATGTAGTTCAAAAAGAAAAAGGAGCAAGAGAGGGATCTATTCCAGTAACTACTGGACCTAGTCCAAGAGAAGGCCCTAAAGCATTTCCCGGAGAATCCTCAGAGGACTGAAATGGAGCTCATTGCCCTGGAAAGAGCCCTGACACAGGCATTGCAGGGAGGAATGTCATGGATTAACTTCCTTTGTGATTGGCTGTAATGACTGCACCCCGGAGTGCTGCACTCTGGAGAAGATAGACATTCAGGGGTGATTGGAGGGCCACCCCACAGCATGCCATGTGCAATCCCACCACCAGAAGATGGATGAGAACAAAGGCATTACTGACACTGGCCATTCTTAAGCTGTGGTGTGTGCTTTGCAGATCCCTAGCACTTTTCCAGTGGAGGTCCCAATTTGTATCCAATTAACTTCCAGTCTGCTTGCTTTGTTACTTACCTAGCTCATTACCAAAAGGTCAGTTCACCAGGGGCTTGCTATTCAATAAACAATGTGCTACTTCTATTTTTGCATTTATGTTCTGTTATTTCTGTTTTGCATTTATATTCTGTTTATCACAAAATAAACTTATTCTGATGCCATTCAGCTGCAAAATTTCATTGGAGTACCACCTATTAAAAGCATAATATCCTTCCATGCCGTTAACTCCAAGTGTGAGTAAATGCAAACACATATTCTTGGTTACATGACATTCCTTCCCTCCAACTGTTTTCTGGTCTCTAAATGGGAGCGTAATGCCTCCCTGATCCTGTTTCCTTGACCACACGAGGCAGCCTGCCAGCGTATCCTCTTTGGCTTACACATGTCCAGAGGATCTCTTGACCTCCTGATCCCCACAGTCCTCCAGCATCTTTCTCATACACTCACAAATGTGCAAAAGCCATCAGACACTCAGCATACTGAGCACTCTTAACAAACTCATGATGTTAAGAACCATCAGCTTTAACACAGGCATTGCTACTGACTTCAGCTATTCCAGAGCATATTCGTAGCACTCTGCAAACCCATAGTTCAGAATTAGACCACTGTTTTCTCCTGTACAACCAACACAATGAAAGGTTTTAGAAAGCAGAGAAGCATCAGGCAAGATATTTTTTTCTGTAATGGTACAAAGCACTGAACTGACACATGTCAAAATCCACTAAGAAAAAACATTCTCACTGCTGGTGTCCTTGCATGAAGGGCATGAAAGGAATTTAGGTTTGCATAAATTAGCTCTGCACCAAAGCAGGAACCTGTGACTTGGGGCATGTGATGTAATTTTGTGTGGTCATCTTATTTTTTATGTTATTATTAGCAATCAAAGTATTCATGTGTCAGCTGGTACAGATACCTGAGAAAGCCCATTTGTCAGAAGGGACTTTTTCTGAACTGTTTGAAATGCAGTGCAACTAAAAAGCTCCTTTGCATTGCTGTGTTATATTAAGTGATACAGTCTCAAAAAAATCAAAAATACCTGTGGAACAACAACCTCCACAGCTGATCAGTCATTGCAAAACTGGATCTGGAGAGAAGCTCTGTGTGTGAGCTGATGCAGACAGGAGAGGAACCTCTAGCAATAGGGGTTGGTGGCCCCAGGATGGTATCTGCACCCTGCCGCACCCACCACTGCACCCAAAGTGCTGCTGCACTGAGCAGAGCAGTGACAGATAAATGTTCTGCTGAAATACTCACTCAGTTTCCTCATAATCAATACCTGAGAAGAAGCAGGGATGTTGATTTCCAAGCCCCCTTTACATCTTGGTGGCCATCCCAAGGTGTCCTGCCAGAGAAACCACCAGGTGCAGAACGAAGGGGCACAGCACCACAACAGAGGCTGTCTTCCCAAAACACCACACCAACCCATCAGGCAAGGTCATGGCTACATCAATACAGCGGTCAACAAGGAGGGTACAGTAAACCAGTGTGGCTTGGTGTATTTAAACGCCACAAAATGTAACGATGTTTTGGCAAACAAAGTAACACAACACAATATCTATGTGTGAACTCACAGCTGTCGTAGAAAGTAATACAATGTTAGTTCTGCAGAAGGACTCTCTCTGCCTTATGTGCTTCCAGAGGGGATTATGAGCCAGCCCAGCAGCTCTCCTGCAAATCATCCTCCCATTAGAAAGAACTGTGTGAATGCACAGGCAATAGACATTAGAACATAGCCCATGGAAGTGTCTCAGGAGCCATTTGGCTGAGGTCCAGCCTCGAGTCAGCTGAGCATCTGCGGGAATGCTGGGCTCCTCACTGCAGGCATTGTCTTCAGACTGACAGCAGCACAGCTGTGAGAAAGCACACCGAGGAGCCTTGGCAGAACTCTCCACTCAGTGCAAAATATTAGTGTAATGTACAATGTTTGGAGTAACTATAGGAGTTATATTAAAACCCTATAAATATGATGATATTCTCCCAGTGCCTGAGGCTCACAGAACCATCAGTTTATCCAATATGAATGCAAGAGATTGGATCACACTCCAGAAATTTTTCATGTTTTCCCAGTATAGGCTGCCTTAATAAAAAAGAAAAGAGAAATTGAAAAGGAAATTCCTGAATAAAGGCAAAAAATTCACACCATATATGGCTAGGAATATTTGAGGAAGATGTGTTGATTATAAAAAAAAAAGAATATTATAGCTAAACAGAAGATTATTGCAAATTTTTTCTGACAAACACTTTTGGCACATCTCGTCTGATGGTGTCCAGTACTTCTCAAGCACTAAAAAGAACTGATGTAGAGACAATTAAAATAAATGGAATCTGTTTTGTGACCCCATTGGGAGCTGGAATTTAAGTGCCAGAATGCTATCAGCATTTTATGCTTATGCACTTCCTAGGGGTCTTTCTGTCTCTTAGATTTGAAGACCTTGGATAGATCACAGAAGTCCAGAAAGGCAGACAGGGAAAACATTTATAAATATATAGTGAGGGAAATGGATAGATCCAGTAGACTAAAAGCATGACAAGCATGCGCATGAATAAAGATGATAAAATTACTGTATGGTCAGAATCAGAGTTGTTGTGGGGTGGGTTTTTTGTAGTTGACCTCTAAGTTGCAGGGGTGACATTCTTGCCCCACTGAAACCAGTGGGATTTGTGCCATTGACTTCAAGACAGCTAGGATTTTACCCCATTTAATGAGCTATAAAACCAAGCCAAAAGAATCCCAAGCATTCCTTGAACTCTGATGAACTGGAAATCCAGTTTCAAACTGCAGAGCCCATGTTCAGCTCTGTATGTAACAGATGCAAAGCAGAGGCTGTCATTTTCAGAAATACGTCTGCAGGGGAGCTAGTCCCACAGACCATTTTGTGAAAAAAGAAAAGCAACCCCCCAAAAAATCTGTTTTTCATGTTGGTCTAGCTACTGCAGCTGTGTTCAAGTCAGTATGCCTCTCCAGTTCCCTCCAGTCCAGAGTTTTTCCCTTCTTTTTCTTGAAGGAAAACATTTGAAGCATGAAAAGCTATTGCTAAAATTTTGCCCGTTAATGTCCCAAACTAAACAGGTGGATTATTACTTACAAAAAGGAAAATACTACTTATGACTCTATTTAGAAGATAACCATGTTCATTATCATTTTATGACATGTGGTAGTTATTTATGGCATATGGGAGTTCCCCCTAGAAAATTTTCCCATATCCAAGTCGCCGTTTAACAGAAGAAAGATTCCTCTGTGGGTGATTCTGTAACACAGAAGAACTTGGGGTTTAAAGATCACATTTACAGTATGCCATGTGTGGCTTTATCTGCCAGGGTAGTAGCTCATTGTACACGAAGAAAGGGCTGTATTGCCTCACTGGCAGTATACAATAAATTATTGACAGAAAGAGTATGTGCCCAGTGGCTGCAAATTCCTTTCTAGAGGGAATCTGGAAGGACCTTAGTTTCTGGAGGCAAATCCCCAAGTGCAACAGTTAAGAGGCTGTTTTCACTCTCCTCTCCCTGTTGTATCATTAATATGTCCTCTCATGGCCGCATTCGTTGGATACTGATCTCAGTGGACTTCGAACTCAAAGAGCTGAGAGTGGCACAATAACACCTTGCTATGGGGAAAGGAGAAAAATATGCTACAATCAGAAACTAATGTCAGATTTGTGGGCTCGCTTTGCTCTGTTTCCTGCCCCTGCCTCTTTTACAAGGGAGTTTTTACATCTCCCCTGAGCAGACATTAGCAGCATGGAGAATATCTGCCTCAGAGTATCCGACATGTGGAAAAATAAGCCAGAGCTGGCCCTGAGGGCGGTTGAGGTGACGTGAGGCGGCTGCCCACTGCACAGGCTTGTCCATCTTTCTAAGTGACTAACTGCAGAACTGACAGCACAAGGAACAATATGAAAGCTGAGATGCATCCTGGATGCATTCCTGACTGAGAATGATGAGAAATGCAAGCAGCCAGGGAGAAGAAGACTTGCAGAAGGATCCTTGCCTGGTTTGCTGACTGAAGTTAGGAAACCTTGTTATAGTCAGGCCTCAACAGCAACACCCTGAAAACATTGAACAATAACATGTTTCAATTATATTCACAATATATTCTAAGACAGCTATCCCCTCACTGTTGGCCATCAGGAGCATAAGATTATCAATATCTTTTCCCACATGTACAAGAGCATAGACAGCAGCTTTCACCTAAATGCCAGGCCTGTAGGCTTTTAGCAGCTGGATGTTTCTGTTTTGCCTTTCTCTGCATTTTATGAAAATCACAGTAGCAAAAGAGCTCAGGGAGATTTTTACTCTGTATTATACAGCTTGACAAGTATTTTGCAAGCAGGAAAATACAAGTGAGATTTTAATGAAAGCACAAAGCTGTATCCTGGATACAGTGTGGTCCATTTACCTGTATCAAGGAGAAATGTCACACTGCAATGTGTGTGTGTGTTACCCTGAGATAACACATGCCTTCTGGGAATTAGGAAACACTTTGCCTTGCTTGAGCCTTCAGCAAAATGACAGGAATGATCTCATGGTAATAAGTAACCCAAAATGTCTAATTCTTGCAAGAATATGGCAAGGAGAAAACAATTACTTCATTGTTATGAAAGATCACGTTCCTTTCCACTGACAAAAAAGTTAGTTATTGAAGATGCCTTGGGAATGTATCTGAACTATCTATATGTCTCTACCTAGAGAATCTATGCGTCTGCAGTTTATTATGTGTACAGGTATAAACATAAATAGTGATAGATACCATTTTCAGATGTGCATAGACATCTGAAAAAAACCTTTATGCCTACACTATACTTAATATATTATGCACATATATTTAACTTTATAACTGTTTTACATGAAGTTACTCTTTAATTGGAATTTGGAATTGCTTTGAACATGTGGCATTATTAGGCCTTTTTAAATGCTCTAAATGTTAATGCTACAGGATGAAAATGGAGCTGTTAATACAAGGATTTATGTACAGGTTCATAAGTCAGTTTCAGAAACATCTAACTATAATTTTGAAAATAACTAAATACGCATATTTAAAAGTATTATTTTTGTGGCAATTAGTTTTTAATAGACTTTTAGAAAGAATCAGCTTTAATTCAGAGAAGAATACCTTTTGTCTCCAAAATTTATTGTTTTATAGGTATTGAAGCTTCTCTTGATTAGAGCTAACTGCAGGATTATGACACATTTTAAAGCACTTCCCTGCATACTTAACTTTTGAGGTTACTGCAGACTTAATATGCCTGAAATCTGCCACAGACAGGCAGGCACATGGCTGTCTCATTATTTTCATCATCTCTGGGCAAAATTCTATCACTCTCAGCCTTGGGTTCTTTAGGAATTTGCCAGAAGCCAAAAAAAAAAAAAAAGGGGGAAAAAAAGGAAAAGAAGAAAAGAAAAAAGTAAGAAAGGATGTTAATATTTGACTTTAGGATTAGAAGGGGGTTATGTTAATTATTGATATGTCTCCTTTAATGTATATGACATGTCCCTTGAGACTGATGAGATAGCTACAGAATATTAACGACCTTTCCCTAGACTAACGTTAAGCAAAATATTAACAACAAAAATTGCATTCCTTGAGCCTTATTATTGGGAAGAGATCAAAGAACAAATTTGTAGCTCCATAAACACGAGCCTCGAGACACATTCCTCATACCAAGGTGAGGGAGTCAGCCCCATTCATTCATTTGCAGAATTTACTCTTCCTTCAGTGCTCATTATTATTTGATACATGACCAACACCAACATATTGCAGCCAATGGCTGATTCATGAACTATGCATTAGGACAACTGCTTAGACCAGCTGCCTAAAGCTTGGCCTGGTTTGCTAGATGGCACCATTTCTGACCCCTGTCTCTGCAGCTCTCCAATCCATAGGAAGATTTCAGCATGGTTAATTCATGCAGCTTATGAACTAGGTGAACACTTCCACAAATATTTGCAAAGCTTTCTTGCTACCTAGATGTTTGTGAGGGAAATTCTGTTATCAACATTGTCAGAGGAAGCAAAACTGCATTTTTATTGAATTCAGAAGACCCAAAAATATGAGAAAAAGGAGAGAAGCATGGATTAACACATGTATTCCACATATAGAAATTAGCCAGGGTAACATACTGCATGTGAGATTAATTTTGGGGAGTCGCTCCCTACTGTAGACTTTTTGGATAGACTAATTTATTCTTTCCATGCTTCTGTTGCCACTAGTATGAATGGCATAAGATTTCCCAAGAATCCCTAGACAGATAGGCAAAAGTGAATTTTGTAGTAACACTGAGCAAGTCTGAAGGGAGGGAGACTGGTAAGATCAGTGAAATACAAATGGGGATAGGAAGAATAAGTTTACTGTTTTTCCTTCTCTCAAAAGCAACATCTCTCTCCTTTCCTCTGAGAAACAGCAGCCCCAACCTTCTCTCTTGTGTCTCACAGGCTGCTGGGAATAGAAGGAAAGAAGATTGAGATAGTGACACAGTCGTGCTGCAGGCAAACCAAGAGCAAGGGTGAAGAGAAGGATGGGATGGGATAGGGAAGGTTTGGAGAGCTACTGCTAGGTGGTGGTGCCAGCAGCTGTGCCATTGGGAGCTAGGGATCAGGTATTCAGGCTAATACAGTCCATGCTGGCTGTGCCATGCCTGGAAGCCTGCCACCCTCCTAGGGATACCAGCTGCTGAGGGCCTGCTCCAAAGCTTCTCAATTGCATGCAATATGAATTGCATGCACGTGGCATATTGTAATGAGAAAGATGCTCAGGTGCCATGGTAAAACAAGTTTTATAAGTAACAGAGGTAGAAATATCACAGAACCATTGAATGGTTTGGGTTGGAAGGGACCTTAAAGATCATCTCGTTCCAACCCCCCTACTGTGAGCAGGGACACCTCCCACTAGACCAGGTTGCTCAGAGCCCCATCCAACCTGACCTTGCCAGTGCCCCACCAATCTCACGGTCAGGAATTTCTTCCTAATATCTCATCTAAACCTACCCTCTTTCAATTTAAAGCCATTCCCTCTTGTCATATCACCACACACCCTTGTAAAAATTCCCTCTTCAGCTTTCTTGCAGGCCCCCATTACGTACTGGAAGGAGCTCTAAGGTGTCCACAGTGCCTTCTCTTCCCCAGGCTGAATAGCCCCAAATCCCAGCCTGTCTTTTTGTCTTGTCAAGGAATTCCCATTTTCATTGACAGCACTGGTTTAGATCTATATTAAGGGGGCCAATCTGTACATTTCTGTAGCCATTCATTAGTGATTTTCTCATTGCTGTCACAACAAATTACAGTGAGTATGTGATTGTTAAATATTAGTTAATTTTTTTGGATCATCTTCCCTAAACAGAACAATATTTTATTGGCTTTGTCCCTTGATATTCTGTTCTCACCCTGCTATTTACTATGCTCATTTGTTGCTTAATTTGAATTTTTGTCTGCTCTGCCATTTGTCCTCCACATCTTAGCATGCTACGTACTGGTAATAATAATAACCAAGATCCATATTCTGAGCTTGTTAACAGAACAATAAATTCAAAGCTTCTGTGTAGGCTTCACCAGAGGTCTAGAGAGCTCACAAGCACCATGATCTTGACACTGAAATTGCATATATATGCATTGCTAGATCATGTTGTAACATCAAGGCTTTTGTTTATATGAAGGCTTAAATTTACTAACCCTGTGATTTCTCTCAGAGTACTAAAACAAATGAGTCTTACAAAGAATAAGTAGCACTTGTAATTAGTAACACAATTACAACGAGAGTGGAATCTATCACCATGCACTATTTTGATATAATTACTAAGCATTAGCATTTGCTTTGGCCCACAAGATGAGTCACTGTCTGCATTCACGATGATGGGGACCTGATTGTCTGCTGGTATATACTGGGATAGCCCCAGCAGGGTCACCAGAGAGGAGCTGTCTTACAGCCCCAGAGATTATGGCCCTGGCAGCTCCACCATGAGCTTCACTGGAAGTCAGATCCAGTCTCTAGTGTATTTTCTCTAGAAGGTAAATAAAATGAATAACTAACTAGGAATGAAAATTAGGGAAAGAAAAAATACTCGCACAAATGTGTGGTTCCCTTTCAGTGATTCAAGCTTACTGTACATGCTACATCAAAACAAATCTTTGCAATTACATTTTTCTTGGGGGAAGGGAGGTGGTTTTTTTCTGAACTCCTACACCCTGGTTAAAAGCTTGCAGTAGGCTGAGTTGTGCAAGGCTGTGTTGAGACTGATTAGACAGGAAAGCGCACTGTGACACTCCCTTCCGTGTGAAAGAAGAATGAACCAGCTCCTAAAGTCCATCCTTGCCGGAGCTTCATCTTCCTCCCACTTGTTCATGTCAGCAGTTCTGACGCAGGAGCAGGAGATGCATCCAGTTCTTATTCAGCAACAACTGCTATGGAAATCAGAGGGAAGGGTGTAGGGTCAGCTGCTTTTTATCCATCAGGATTTGAACTACTGTGAGTCCTTTTCTAGTAAAAGCTCAATAAAAACTGACCAGAAGGCCTTAAGATTTTTTCCAGTGGATTTTCAATATACTTCTGCAGGGCAAATAATGGCAATACAGGGGCAGTGCCAAAAGTAAGGCTTGAGACACAAATCTACCCTGAAGAATTTATATATATATATATATATACATTTAGTTTTGCAATGGAAAGAAACTTTGTTGTTGCCAAAGACGGACTTGCAAACCATACTGGAAAGTGTTCTGGTATTCCAGTGAGATCTTCCGTCCTATATTTCTTTGAAACCACATCAGACCTGTGTAAAAAAATGAAATTATTCTCTTAAACAAACCATTAACTTAGTAAACGTATTCTCAGACATTTTACTTAGCTTTTTAGTACTCCTCAAAGATGCTGGACTTTACAGTGTTTCAGCTAAATGTCCTTAATTCATTTTACATCATCAACAACACTGCGTAGCAGAGTTATGAATATCCCAGAATAAAGTATGGCATTTTATTCCATCCCTGTAAGCACTGGCACCATCACAGAACATTTTCACAAACTTTAAGCTGATGAGTTACAGGCGGGAACAACTTTTCCTGTAGCAGTAGAGTGCCAGATAGGAATGACTGGCCACGGTTAACCCCTAACAGATTTGAGCAGTGACCTAGATATCAGAAGCAGCACAGCACCTAACAACATGAAATAGGAACAAAATCCATAAACTTTGTTAAATATAGTGTTGTATTTCATCCCACTGCAGAGATGTCATTGTCATTCTGTAGGCAAAGACGAAAATAGCACGCCTGATACTATGCATTTATATAACGCATATTAATGCTTAGCAGACATAGAGCACTGTTCATTCTAAAAACACAGTCATTTAAACCTCAATGGAACTGTGAGGTAGAGCAGTGTGTTGCTTCTACTTATATTTTTTAATCATTATTTTTCCCCTAAAACTTATTGAGTAAGTGCATCACATCAAGGAACAATAGATCTATGGCCAAATTCTGATCAAATTATGTTGGTGAAACTACTAATTATCTTTGAAGCCAATGGAAAACTTCCAGCAATATGACCAAAATCAGAACCAGAATTGTACGTGCCGTAAAGCTGAATTGTTGTTGGATAGCTTGGTACATCTAAAAATAATCCCTTTGGTTTATTTTTATCCCATTCTGGAAATCAGGTTGACATTGTTTCTTACTTCTCTGGCTAACTTAAAAAGTGGAATCTGACAATGTGCTTCTTTTCTTGTTTGCTGTGTTCTCCTACCTGTTTCCAGGCTGGGAAAGCAAGATGATGTGGTTGTGCCAGGTGATGGTACTGGTGGCAGACTAAGGCCCTGTACAGGCAGTTATCCCATCTCAGGAGTGGCCAGGTACTTCACTGCAAGGTTCCCTTCCCTCTCCCTGCACCTGACTTTGGGGTGTTGGTTTTGTGCAGACATTTAGTCAATTCAAAATGAACCCTGCTGCCCTGTCATTCTCATCTGGTTGTTTTACACCCTCTTGGGATCTTTAAAGGAGACTTCTAGAAGCCGTCCTCTTTTAAATCCATGGCTGAAACTATTGCAGTCAAGGTTACTGCCAGCTCTGGCTCAGCAGCTGTTACAGGAGGTCCAGATGGCCTCCCTTTGCTCCTGATAACCTCGGAGAAGGTGGGACGGATTTCAGCTTAGTCTTCAGTCCGCTGTAAGATGTGGTCAGGATGACTCAGGGCAGTCAGTTGCTGTTGGCCATTTTGTTCCCCATGCAAATTCTGGGAGGGATAAAATTTACTTTCTCTTGTGGAAGTAATGAACTCATTTGAACAGGCCATTGTGGTTGAACTGCTAAAAAGTTCAGGAATGCCTGTGTCAGTTCTTTCCTTCCAACATTTTATTCTATCCTGTCATTTTGTCAATTAAGGCTATTCTGCCAGTTCAATGCAGTCAGCAGAAAACAAAACAAGGCGACTGCTTTTTTTTGGGGGGGGGGGAGTGGAGGAGGGGCTAGGGGAAAGATGGAAAAAAAAGTACCACACAACCCAAGTCACTTTAAGCCTCTAAAGTGATAAAGTGATTCAATAAAAAATGAAACCTAGTACACTCAACAAGGTATTTTAACCAAATAAGATATTACAAAAATAAGTCTTAAATAAGTAAAAAAATACACACAGAGACAGGCACACATGCTTAAATGCTGCAGTCATGAGTTTACCTCAAATCTTTCTTTCCTCAGTCACCTTAAAATGGGCAGAGGAAAAACTTCAAACTGAGCCCATGCTCCCTGAGGATTACATAGGGTCTTTGCCACAGTTAGAAACCTTCCTGTTACAGAATCATTTATTGGATCAACTCATAACAAAACCTGCAATTGTTCCTGGATCAAAAGCTGGTCTTCCTTGGATCAGGATATGCAATACTGCTGCAGGATAGCTCTGCACCTTTCTGCATCAAGGAGTTCTTGTTGCACTACTGTAGAACACATCTTTGGAAAAAGTAGATCCTGCCAGGGATAGCAGCTCCATTTAGCACAGAGTTTCTGTTTCCACAGAAACCACACCACTGAAGTCTGCAGAGGGCAGATGTAGAGTGAGAACATCTGTGACCACTTAGGTTAATTGCCTTTCCTAACTCTTCCCCCACTTCTGGTCTCTGGTGGCCCTCTGAAGATCAATGGCAGATCACCAGGCATCTTGTTGCAGGCTTTCTGCCATCCTGTCCCATCTCCTGGGGTTATCTAAAGCTGGTTTTAAAACTGTGTCCAGAGGGTCCCCAAGGACTACGTGTAGTGAGTCTGCTGTCTCCTTTGTTCCTGGCTTCCTCTCTGTTCCTGGACAGACCATTTAGTCCCTCTGCTCCTCAGATCCACAGCTTAGCAACAGCTTAAGAAGCTTCCCAGCTCAAATGCAGAGGTGCTTTATGTTTCATGTGATAGCTCAGATACACCTATGATAGGTATCATGAAATACCTGATTTAAATAGTTATTTTACTCTTTCACATGCTTTCATAACAAATAAATATTTTCAGGTAAAAGGAATAGCAAGATATTGCATATTCATTACAGATACTTCCAACATGCTAAACTGTTTTCATTATTACTCTCTGATACTCTTTTCTAAGAATGCTAATGTTTCCCAAAAAATGAATAGCAAAAAAGATATTGTCAGTGCTGATGCATGAAAATGATTCAAGTCTTACCTCCTCTGCCAAGATACTAACCTAAACTCAAGCTACAAGAAAAAAAAGAGAGGAAAGAAAGAAAATGAAACTTTTTCAAAAAGTAAGTTCGAAACCACTATCGAAAGCCACAACAGTCAAAAAATGCTACAGCAGAAGAAAATAAGGGGTGAAATTCACAGAGTTGCCATTGCCCCAGGTTTCATTGTGGCTCTACCTCAGTACTACAGTGGCTTGCTAGTTTCCTTTTTGAAACTCTTCAGATGTGGGAAGAAGTTGGCCGTCTGGCTGAAGAGACTGGGGGCATCAAAAGAAAGATGAGATATCAAAGCTGAAGGAAACCATCAAAACTAGCTATTTTTAGCGATGATATTAAGAGCCAGTGCAGAGATCTTTAATATAGTGGGACCAGTTTACAAGACCCTTCTGGTTTTTTAGGACAGCAGAGACATGTCCAGGGACAGAGCAACTGCTCTTACGAGCTTCTTCAGGCCCCTGGCAACCCACAGGTTTAAGAGATAATTCTTCTCTGGAGAAGATTTTCTGATACTATTTTAGAGGCCTTGGGGATGTGCAAGAAAGTTCTGCAACTATAAAGCTCTACTGTGATTTTATTATCCTTCTCCCAGATGTCCAGGCTAATCAGTGACAAAAGCTGCTTTTATTTACTGTTTTCACATGAAGTTCTTATATGGATATTCTTAGGGCAGTTCTTCATAAAGGCATTGAAACAACAAAAATCTTCAGTTATCCAGAAAAAGTGAAAACACAAACTTTACTGAATTTCAGTCCAACAGACCTTGAGACAAATTCTGGCCTGTTAAATGTATTTAAACATTTTGGGGAGGTTTTTTTGCATATGCATTATAAGAGTATTCATAAAGGGGATGGCTTGCTATTAAAAAAAAGCTCATTTGTTTGCAGGTTTAAAGTATTAGGGCACATTATAAGTTACTTAACTTTCCACTAAGACTGTACTCCCTAATGGTTCTTACAGCAAAATCAGAATCTTGATTGTAACTATTAATATATTTACAAAGTCTACATATATTCAGAGTACCTATAATTTTTTCTGGTGTACCTCATGGAAGTAAACAATCTATGGAGTCCTGTACCTGTAGTTGGTAATGACCTCAGGACTCCTTAATGCTATTGCAGCCTTATTGCCTGCAGCTGGAGGTATTTTACTCTTTCTTACTTGCCAGGTCTTTCATTTAGTTTTCCACACTACAGTAGATGTCGTGGTGTAATGGAAGGCAATAAAGAGCATGATTTCACTCTGTTTTATTCACATCTCAGTGGTCACCTGTTCCTGTGTTATTTCTGAACTTCCCACCCTTTTTCTGTTGAGAAGTGAATTTGAAAATCATGGGAAAAGGTTTCATTCAAGTCAGTGTCTGAAATCACTACTACAGTAGTGGATGGGATTTGGGTCCTGTTTAAGGTGGTGGAATATCCACATTTTCAGTGCCAAGGTTCAAGTTCACTAAATATACCACATGAGGGACCTGGGCACCAAGCAGGACTTAATACTGCTTGAAGTAGCACTAACTTTCAGCATATTTTAGTTGCAGGTCTCAGACAGTTTGAAGCATTCTCCTTCCAGGCCATTTTTGTGCTCAGTCCACTGCCTATCTTCTGTTTTGTCTCTTTGGAGAGTGGTTGAGTTATGACAGGACCATCTCTGTGGTCACCTTCTCTTTCATGGAGCTCTTCAGTCATTTTCCCAGCATTTTCCCACCTGGGGGAAACATGAAGCCTGTAGTAATAACACAACAAAATTAAAGAGAGCTATTAAATGAATGACTGACCTTATTAACACGAAAGAAGATGATAACAGTAACAACCACGGCCAAAACAATTGCAAAGGAGATCTTCAGATAACAAGAATTACTAGAGTATTACACTTTTAATTTCTGATGAACCAACATTTTCCTATGAAATACTGACCAAAGATTATTCAGATTGTAAGGCAGGAAGTCTCTCTAAGCTTTGCTTTAGTTAATGGTGCCATTAAACACATTTAGAAGATATTGGAGCTTACACTTCTTTCTTCTCTGACCACAGGCGCATACACAAATCCACACCAGGATGGGTTTGCATCAGTGGGAGTTTTGACCAAGTAAGGATTGCAGAGTCAGGACCCACACCGAGCCCTAGACACAGTCTTTTTCTTACTTGGGATAAAAGTGAGTGCATTTTGATGAGCTAAGCAACTAAACTGGGTTAATATCCAGTTTGTCAACAAACTTGTTTCGGCACGCCGGCTAGACCATGGCTGCTTACCTCGAGTAAACCCAATCTTGGATTATTTTGTTCCGAGTGAAATGAAGAACCCTAAAATTTCCCTTGCAGTTGGTAGCTCCAGCTATGTGAGGAGAGAGCTAGGAACTCACAGAGGCCCTTACCAGGGTTTGGGAGGCTTTGGTCTGAGGATGAGCTGGGAACCTCTGTAACTTCCAGACTGACAAATTATGCATGCTCAGAGCAACAGGATGCTGAATGTGCAAATAACGAGTCCAGTTACACTGCTCATATGATGTGGGGATGTTCTCTGCCTGTGCCTGCATCAGCTGTTTTCCCAAATATGTGGAAAACTCCCCTGTGGGCTGACCAGTTCTGGGGAGCTGGGGGTACCTCTTGAATGACACCAGAATTAATATAGCCAGAATTAAACATATAGTACTAGTGTGTTTACCTATATATATGTTATCTATAATTAATGCATAATAACCAGTGCCCTTTCATGAGCACATAAGGGCTTCCTGAAGATAGACATACAACTCATGAAGTGCCTTCCAAAGTGTTTTCCTAAGGAGGGTCTTTCAGAACAAGGATTGTGTTTACAGAATTTATGAGGATGTCTATAGCCTCAGCTACACAGATCTGTCAAAATATTGCAATGGAAATTCAGACCCACTGTTCCGCTTTCGATGCAGGGGAAGTCGGGGTATTTTTTACATTTTTTGCAGATTATTTTTAGAATTTGGTGAAGGGTTTGGCTGGTTTTATAGCAAAAGCTGCTGTTGTGTAAACACTAGTAACTTCTCAAAGACAAAAATGCGTGTATGGTTCTAATTTTAAGCACATGAGGTCACTGGTTAAGTGTTCAAGGACTGTTAGCTGGTCGGACATGAGCGGAGGGATGCACCGCAGAGTCTTGTTGATCCCATTTCAACTTCAAGTGGGTAAAGGAGGCTGGCGTGCTGGCTGAGGTGCACAAATAAATGGTTTGATTTATACAGACGCTCGGATGCTGACACAGGGTTTTACAAACCTCCAGGGAGTCCGTGAATTGCAGACTTGAAGCTGTGCAAGAGGCAGGCAGGGCTGCCCCACTGCCCTTCCTCAGGCTCCCGGTAACCAGAGACAACGGAGAGCCAAGGAGGGACAACTCCTGGCAACCCACCAGGCAACATCAGCGGCCCCAGCCCCCCATGGGCTCTGTCCCACAGCCCACACACGGGGGTTTGGGGCTCCCCAGGCACCGACCCGCCGAGCCCTGCTGGCTTTCTCCGAGGCCTCTCCACCCTGCCAGGCTGAGGGGTACGTCCGGACCCCGGGGCACTGCGACACGCCCTGCCCTCGGGCGAAGCATCGCACCTGTCCTACAGAACTACAGGCTATCCCAGGTTGGAAGGGACCCTCAAGGATCATCGAGTCCAACTCCTGGCCCTGCACAGGACAGCCCCAAGGATCACACCAGGTGCCTGAGAGCGTTGTCCTAACACTTCCTGAACTCTGTCAGGCTGCCTGGTGCCCTAACCACTCCCTGGGGAGCCCGTTCCAGTGCCCAGCCATCCTCTGGGTGACGAATCGTTTCCCGATATCCAACCTAAACCTCCCCTGACTAAGCTCCAGGCCATTCTCTCGGGTCCTGTCACTGGTCGCCACACAGAAGACACCAGTCCTGCCTCTTGTTGATTGACTATGAGGTCCCACTTCACTCCGGCCCCGGCCCTACGACGCCCTCCCGCCCGGCCCTCACCCCGGCTGGGCCCGCGACGGAGCAGCGGCCACCGCGGCGCCGGCGCCACAGCAGCGCCCGCTCGCCCTCGTTTGCCGCGCCCGCCCGCACCGCCCAGCGCTTCCTGCGGCACGGCCGGCGGGGCGGGGGCGGGCAGGGGGAGGAGGCGGAGGAGGAGGAGAGAGGCGGGGACGCACCGAGGCAGAGTTGGTGCCGCCGCCGGAT
>VZTJ01001001.1:55537-88469 GCA_013397795.1 Orthonyx spaldingii
GGCCGTGCCGAGCGCCGGGCGGCACCGCCGCCTGCCCGCGCCCCGGGCTCCTCCATGCGGCGCTGCCGGGGCGGGTCTGGCCCGCCGCGCTCCACGTCGCCCCAGCCCGCCCGCGGCCCCGGGCCTGCCGCGGGGAGCCTTCCCGCAGCCCCTTCCAGCGCTGTTGGGCCGGGCCGGGCTGGGCTGCCCTTATATGTCCTCGGCTGTCGGCGCTCGCGGGCTGCTGGCTGCGGGCCCCCGCCGGCCAGAGGCCTGTAGCCCCTGCGGGCGGCAGCCGGGCTGCCCCGCCTTAAGGCGGCCCCCACACACGGCACCTCCGCGCCCGCCTTGGGATATCCACTTGTGGGCTGTCTGACTGCCTGGCACTTGGCCTTGCCTCACCTTTTGGGGTTCAGCGGTACTTGCTCTTTGTTCGGTTTGCACCTTCAAGACGGTCCCTGGTGGTGTTGTATTCCTTCCTCTGCTTTGCTTTGTGTTGCCTCTGAGAGAGGCTGTGGTCGTGTCCCTGGTTCTTCCCGAGTTCATTGTATCTTCCTTTGTGCTCTATTTAAATATCGTTGCGGTCTCCTTTACTCCGCCCGGACTCGATGGAGTGGGAGCACGGTGGTGTTCTCTGCTGTGGTGGTCTTCCATAGAAAATAACCAGTCTTGGCTATGATGGACGATGTACCTGAGGAATGCTGGACCATGTCTGGTCCTGTCCATCAGTGGTGATTATTTACATAGGTGGTAATATGGGAGGTGTGAAATTTTCCTCTTGGATGAGGGGACCAGTGTTAAAAGCAGTATGTTTGCAATGTGTATCCTTAGTTGCCTTTGGGAAGGTGGCAGAAGGAGGGGAAAAAGGAGTCATAGGAAATTAACACATGAAATCATACCCACCTTCTGTTTGTGTGGAAAGTGATTGGCAAGAAACGAAGGAAAGTGACCTACAGGGCTGAAATGGGTTGAAGAAGATGCTTGTTTGTATTGCATGAATCTATTCTGTAGGGGTTCTGGCTAGTAGCAGAAGCTCCTAACATTTGTTACTGTACAAGCCCAAGCAGTAGTGCCTTCTGAATAGGTTATTGACTGATATGAAATGAAAAATGAATGTAAGAAGATGATTTGGAAGACAAAGGTAACAGAAAGAGGTAATATAGCTAGAGAAGTGAAACACTAGCATGGTGAATTATTATAATGAGCTTTTAGTATCAGTGACTCAGTGAAAGTTTAATTGACACAGCAATATCAGACTTATTACTATTTAAGGCAAATAGATGCATTTGGTCTGTCCTTCCTCTTCATGATGAGTTCTGTGTTACTGTAAGAACGAGCAAGTCCTTGGGATGAATATTTCAATTTAATTAAATGATAAAGTCCAGGTTTGTGTGATACGTGTTACTCATGAGTCTCTATTTCAAATGTATATAGGAATGTAGATGAGAGATGACAGGAAGGGATAAGAAATATTTATGTATATATCTGGTAATACAGTCCATAAGTCTTAAAAAATTCACACAAGGCAAATGGAAGTATTTTCAAATATCATTTTATAGAATGAAAACTTCAAAGTGTTGGTAGTTAATTTAAAAAACATGCTGTTTGTGAGTGCTCAATTTTGACACCTAAGGAATAGTAAGTGTTATTTTTTGATTGTTGTCACTTCAGAGAGTGCACTGGGCATTTGAAACACCCAGGTTTGCACAGGGTATCAGAATACTCAAAATTGCATATTTGCTTCGGAAAACCTTGGTGTAAGTCTGTAACCTCATACTAACGAATATAATCCTCCAGTCAGATAAGCACCAAAGATCTGTGCAGTTGTAAGTTCCCAAATCTGCACAGGGTTACTCCAGTGCTGTCACTGGTGTGGCCTGTGCAGGGTTCTGGGGTAGAGACCTCCAGCTCTGCCTGTTGGGTAGCCTCAGGAAGCCATCCTTGCTACCTGTGGTGTCCCTTACGTAAGACCTTTGGCTAAAGTGGCAAATATAGGATAGAGGAGGAGTAGGTGGTCCATTTCTGACTTCCTGATCAACAGCATTCCTTGATTTAGAATGGATTCTGTGCGGGTGAGGTGAGACTCTTAAATTACTTTTAATGTGCTTCCTTCTGCTAATAAACACTAATGTACTGGGGAGCTGTTTATGCTGGTGGCTCGTGATGTACAAAGCCGAGCTAGTAAGCTCTGAATAACTGAGGTGGTGAGAAGTTGCAACTAAAGGGAGAAGTAATTGGGATGAGTGAAGAATTAAGGAGCAGGTTTTGCCCTGGTAAAAAAAATCCATCTTTGTAGTGCATATTTCCAGTTGTCTAGTATGTATATTAGCAAAGCTAATGGTGATGTTCAGGAGAGGCTCTTTTCTTCCTTCTGGTGCGCGTGGCCATCTCGGGCAGTGTTGCTCCATTGTGTGACTCCCAAGGGACAGACTGGAGCTCTCTATCCCAGAGAGAGCTGATTGATGCTTCTGAGTACAGCCCTACGTACACGTCCAGCTGTGCTCTGCACACGGGCTGAGGTTGTGGCATGAAATCACGGGGAGCTACCCTGCCACCACCACCCCCTGTCTCTTGGCAGCTGCTTTCAGTACTTTGAAATGGAAAATAAATACAGTTTTAAAGTGTGCTTTTCTCAGTGTGTGCAGGCGTGTGTGTTATCATTTGAAAAAAAAAATTGCAATACTTGGATACAGCACCTGTTGTAAGAATACACATTTCTTGAGGAATTACAGGAGTTCCTGATGGGATGGGTGAAAAATTTGCTTGTTTCCATAATTCCTTGTGGCTTTTGTCCCACAGTGCCCTTTGAAAATATTCTAGAGGGGATAAGATCAGGCAGCATATTACTTGATAAAGTCTTATCGGAAAGCTGGAATGAAAAGTACAGGAACCAGCAGCAAGGGACAGACAACAGGTGGAGGGAGCCAGGGGCTGTGAAGCGTCAGTGTGTGTGTAACTGATAGGTCTGCCCTGTGGAGCTTCACACCCTTTTTCTTTTCTTTGCCTTTTTGCTATTCCTGACATCTCCCAGTGCTATGTTTAGCTCCCCTAGCATATGTCCATAAATACTTTTCACTGGAAATGTTATTTTTCTTTCACAAAAGCTGTGCTTAAGGAAGCAAAGTAGATTATGATTATCAAACACTTATTCTTGCTAACACTTTATTGGGAATCTTGGGGAAATTAATGGGTGGAGGCAGTACTGTATTTTCATGAGCATTACTGGATTTATTTTTTCAAGTGAGGTATAAGAGTAGTATTCAAAATAATAATTTCCCCATTTTGATTTTGTACATGTAACTATTTACAACCTCCTCTTGATACATTTTATGTAGGCTGTGACAGGTAGTGTGTCATTGCATTCAAACAATTTTACTTGGGGTTAGTTTGGGTGAACTGAGCTTCCCATATCTGCTGTTGCTGGAAGAAGAGGAGGATAGGAATCAAAAGCTTGGAGCTAGAGTATCTCCTTTGCTTTCATAGAGTTGGTATTAATTGAGGAAAGAGATGCTTTTATGTTTTTCCCTTCATAATGTGTTGCCTTGTATTGTGTCATTAAATCGGGGAATGGTTTTCCTGAATTAAGGCAGAAGAGAAGAAAACATAGGTAATACATTCTCTTAGATGTTTTTGGGGAGCTCTGTGTAAGAAAAGACTGAGAGATTCAACAGTTGTCCCTATGTTACTTGCTGTATAGTGCTTTTAGTAAAGTTAAAAAGAATGAGAATGCTGTGGTTTGCTTTTTCTGACATAAGGACCTCTTAGTCTGGCATAAGAATACATTTTTTTCCCTCTATAGTAAGTGTAATGTAATCTTTTGAAGGTATTACTATTATCTGTGAAGGTATTGCTGTTTATTCGTGCTGTGGTCTCACCCATATACCTAAGTTTTAAGGTCTTATCTTGTTTTGTACTTTTCAGATATCTCAAAGTTGTTTAATTCTGCTGGAGCGATCTGGTGTGTTTACAGTGGAAGAAGGAACAAACAAGGCAGGAGTGCTGGATGATAACTCTGGCCAGAGTCGAGGGGGAATGTGGGAATTGTGGTTTGTCTTACATAGCCAGTGCTGTATGAGAATGATTGAGATGTCGTGGCAGAGGAAGTTTTAAGAGGGATAAACCAGTGACCTATGATAACGTGATTTCCTTCATTATCATACAAATAATTATAACTTTGACACATGCACACCCATTTGTGCGTTAGCTATGGGAGGGTGACATCTCAGATGCCAGCTCAAGTGGGTGTGGTTAAGGATGCCTTTCTGACAGGGGAGCCTACGGACAGCTGCATTTTAAAGAGGAAAAAAATTGAAGAGGGCAAGAGATTACAGAATAGAATGAAGTGGTCAAGTTGGGATGATAACAATCATACCATGTTTAATTTCTTTCTGATTTTTTTTCCTTCTGGATTTGCTTTTGCACAATAAGAACACATGGTTTTGATTTGGACAGAGGGGGCGTGGGAGAAAGTATCTGACAAGAATTCTTTCCTTCAGTGCCTTAAGCAGAAGAATGGCCTAATTTCCAAGCCTTATGGGTTCAAGAGTACAGCTGTATCTTTCTTATCCACAGGAGATGGACTTGAGCAAAGTGAAGAATGCCTGTGTTTGTTTCCTTGCAAGATTATTTTCCTTGATCATAAATACACCGTTAGGTTGTATGTTTGTTTGAACGGTAAGAAGAGGGAATGTTCTCCCAGTCTTATTTGGAAGATTTGTGTTTTCTCTATGCAGACTTTTTCTTCCTGTTGGTACTTTGCTTCACATCTGGAGCAAGCTCCTATGTTGTGGGGGGGAAAACACATGCTTAGCTAGAGCATTATGCGTGGAGAGAGCAAGGTTCATTTTGAAGTTAAACTTCCACGTGGATCAAAAAGAGTAATGGGACAGGTGATACACATATTTAGTTTCATTTTCTTTATGTGAAGAGGAATGTTTTGGTACAAAGCACTGAAGATGTAGCTGCATGGTTCAGTGTTCTTTCTGGGCATCACGAATGAATATACAGTGTTAAAGTTCAGAAAGAGTTCATGCAGTTTGCTTGTACTTGTTTCATTTCATACTTCATGGGCTTTTGAGGTTCCTAGGTAAACATAAAGTTGGATTGTTTGTGGTTGATGTTCTGAAAACTGTGCTTCCATGGTCAGTGGACTTAAACACTGAACTAGAACAAGGAGAATATGTTCTAGGAAAACTTACCAGTGGGGTCTTTGCTATTGTATATTTCTTATGCTGTGGACTTACTGTTTATATTAATAGAGATTTTAAAAAATAATTAAGTCTGCACTTAAAATGTTTCTATCATCAGTAAAGGCAGGGGTTTTTTCCCCTCATGATACCTGATTACATTTGCAAACTAATGTTTCTACTCTAAATGGGTTAAGTTTCTACCATCACAATTGCTGTTGCTTAGCAGAGGAATCTCCTGCCAGCTTCTAACTGATATCAGTAGTTTAAACACAGAAAAAGTAGTCATTTAATTTTTAAGTGTAGATACTTTGATTTCTGTAAAGTTATGTTCTCAATCAGTGATTTGTAGTTGTACTTGTGAAGTTTTTCTTGTTCTCACAATTTAGATAGACCTGACCATAATACCTTACTGATGCTTGAGAGAACTTTAAACAGTGTCCTAGTAGAGCAGATTCATTGAGAACCTATCCTGTAAGAAGGAGAGATGTTTTTACAATTAATGTGGAGCTAGAAAACTATAGTGCAACTAAAGCCCTAAGACATGTTTCTTACAGATTGGCCTACTTACAACTTGAGAGTTTGAGCAAACTTTTCATATGTTGCAATATCAGAGAGAAAACATTTTATCACTTCTTTTTAGATCTTATCTTGTAGTAACTTCAGCCTGTCCTTTATTTTAAAATACATGTTTACAGTCTGTGCTGCCCTCCAGGTTAAACATTCTGCTTGTAAGCACTGCAGACAGTGACAAGTTTCAAATTTAGCTTATTTATGTTGTAGTCATGACACCATCTATTTTTTTGTTATGTTGGAGACACAATGCTTGCTTTTTGTGGTTGGATTTGTTGTTGTGTTTTTTTTAATCTTTCCGGAATTTCAGAATAGCCAAAAAAAGTTTTTTTGGTATTTCACAATTTTTTTCTGTGTCTTGATTCTTGAATGTTTGCTCTGCACTAGATAGTGGTAAAGTAAGAAGAAATGTTTTCCACAGTTGACTGTTTGTGAAAACAGCCATGAAAACAGGGAAGTTTCATCGAAACATTCACATTGTTCAGTGTAATGAATATAATGCAACTCAATCTGAGTTGTAATAAGAAGCTCTTTCTCCACATCAACTACTAAGCCTGTTTAATTGTTTGCGTTTCTCTACTTCTTTCACATTGTCAATTAGCTTTTCTCTGTGCTCAGTGCTAAACTGAGCTTTAAATTGGGCCAGTTGTATTTCGTGTAAGAATGAATCATCTTTGTTTTTCTGTGAATAACTTGGTAAAATAGGAAAATCAAAGGCTTGTTGAGATCTCAAGGTCAGTTTGAGACTTCATAGCTGTATGTGATGATTCAGCTTAGATTGTTTTGGTGAGCATCCTAGTGAATCTAAGGTTAAAAATTCCAAGATGATAAGATGGCCCTTGTTTTTAAAGTACATTTCCCTGTGACTGTTTCCACTTTTATTTTCAAAGTAGTGACCAAACATGCTGTAGCTATTGTGGGAAAATAGTTGAAGGCAAGAGCATTAGAAAGTACTCTCTGTGTTTGTCATAATCCGACTTCTTTTTGTCTTGAGATGGCAATTGAAAAAAGTTTTGGTGGTGGGATTTTTTTTGTTTGGTTTGTTGGGGGGTTTTTGTTTTGGTTTTTTTCTAACATAAGCATTTTTTTCAGGAATTTCCTTTTGTAAGCTTTGAAAGAAAATAGCAACTTCTGCTGGGAGACATATGTTCACTGTTGTAGTAAGGTGCTTGCACAGTTAAATTCAACTGGGCTACAATTAACCTTAAAAGCAATGAACCAAACATGCTCATGGAACACTGCCACAGCTTAGTGTCTAATGAATTGATCAATAGTTGTATTTATGTGAAACCCAAAAGCACAGGTTTACTTGGCATCTCTGCAGAGTGAAAGATCATTATGTTATTATAAAATTCCCCATCTTATCAGCACAGCTGATGAACAGTCGTTTCACATTGCTTAAATCCTTGTGGAAAGCAGGCTGTCTTGATGGAATGAATGTATTTGTGAGTTTCCAAGCTCTCCTGTTATGCTGTTTGTTGTATATGGTTTCAGGAAAAAGTAATTTTCCTTTTTTTATCTTGATGTTCCTGTGCCTGTGGGACACCTTCGGTGTAGGTTGTGTGTCAGAATGAGAAGCGGTCCACACTTCACTTGTTTGGTTAGCATGAATGTGCTTTGCAATTAAGATGACTTTTATAAAGAATCCTGCATGGCTGTTCAAGATGTAAGTGCTCAGTACCAATGACTTCTGGCCCTTTGTGTGCAAACTGTTTCAAGTTAGCAATATTTTACAAAAGTGTATGATTATTATAGAAACCTGAATTCAAAATGCAGTAACACAGTGTGTATTGGAAAAAGGGTTCTTCACAATTGCCTTCTTCAAAAGCCTGACAGTATCTTAGAAAGAGGACTCTTGGTTAGCTTTAGCCAGAGTAATTGTTTATATTTCCAAGATGTATACCCAATCTAAAAGAGCGTTGAATGTCCACACACTGATATGTGTATTCACAGCCATAATGATTTCTGAGGTAAGGGTTGTTACACGTAATGGAGTTCTGCTGAGGTCAGACTGAATCACCTTTGTGACTTCTGGCTCTGCCTTGTTCTCTGTGACCCTACTGATGTGCTGGCAATAAGCAGAAAAATAATCCTGGGTTTTGTTTAAACACCTGTAGAATTCACAAAAGTAGCTGAATGTTAATCAAAGCAGAGAATGATGTCCAAACTCAATATGTATTTCAGCTGATTGAACATAAGGAGTTTGTCCAGCTGTATTGCAGAACTGTGTTTTAAACATACACAGTTGTGATATGTTGAATGAGACAGAACTTTACTTCACCTCTGGTGAAAGCACTTGTGTAGGACATCGATGTTCATGCAGCTGAACATACAGAGTTACTGGATAGCCCATGGCAGTCTTGTGCAAGAGCAGATAATGATAATATTACTGGTGACAAAGTCTAATTGCTTCTGCATTATAAAGTAAAGTAGTGCATGATAACTTTTAAAATCTCAAGCAGACACAGAATTAGGCAAGGTTGTTAGAGAGAAGTGGTATCTTTCATTAGACAGATGTGGTTGGAGAAAATAGATGAGATTTGGATAGATGAGGCTCTAGCAGGGCTTGCTGGAAAGGCTGTTGCCCAAGGCGAGCCTTGTGGTAAAACCTGTAGTGCCTCTGCTGTGCTTCTGTAGGAGGGCTCACACCTTTTTCATGGTGCAGTAAAATACACACCTTCTTGTAAGAGGAGACTCAGCCTTAGTCACTGGGGTAGAGTACTATTTTAAGCTCTCCTGGAAGGTTTCCTCCTGGATTTCTCCTTTCCCCACTGTTGGTTTTTATCTTTTTCATCTTAACCCAATACTCAAGAAGAAAGTAATAGAAAAATAAAGTAAAACATCTCTTACTTGTCTCCAAGCAGCCGCTTTTTTTTCAGAGAGGAAAAGGCCATTTATTTGTAATCTTAAGGTTGTCACATAGATGATTTCTCTTATTTAGTCCCTCAAATATTTGACCAATTTAATTTTAAACCTGGTGCTAGTCTGTAATGTGCCATCACATCAGTTTTATCCTTACTTATCCAGTAGCCATCTTTCCGAGATTCCAGTTGACTCTGTTGATTAATTTGCTGGCCATTAAACCCCTGCAATTTGCTATAATCTCACATTCTGGCTCCCCCTGCCCCCCTTGTTTTCTCCCCCATTTTGCTTACTAACGTGCTTTTGTGCTGGAGCTTGGCATACTCATTGCCGGCTTCCTTATGCTTCTCACTCTTTCTGGGACCTTTTCCAGTTTTGCTCATTTAATGACATAAGCAAACCCAATACAAAGCTTTATAAAAGCCATGTAGTTGTAGCTCCTGTTTATCCTTCAAGTAATACCTTCTGTATGAATCCCAAGAAGCATTTTAATGTGGGAATAATCTGAATTGTAAAGCTAAAGGGAGTGAAGAAATTCTTTTCTGTGGGTAGGCTGGGAAGACCTGTTTCTCTGTTGGGGGCTCTTTCAAATATTAGCAAAAAGCATTTTTACAACTTGAAATACTCATCAGTTAGACCATTATTTCCTCATTCTACCTTTCCTTCCCTACACCCTAGTAAAGTTACTGTACTTTCTTCTCTCAGATAACAGCAGAGAGTAACCAAAGCTTCATAGTGATTACTTAGAAAGGACATACAGTTTTATCATGTTCTCTTAAGAGATTTTCTCCATACGCTCAGATATGTGAGGAGTTTACTGGGTGAGAGCTGCAGAGTTGGAGAAGGGGAGTGTAGGGTGTCCTGCAGGCCGTGTAGCAGCCATGTAAATTACTTACTTGTGCTTAAACAGTAAATATCTGAAATTCCTTTTGAGAGTGCATGCTTGGCTTCAGTCATATATGAGTATCTTTCTACTTCTTAGATGTTTGTCTTTGCTTAAAATAAGTAGAGACATAGCTCAGAAATTCAGAGAATCTCATGTGTTAAGAGGAGTCTTGTTTTTGCCATGGAAATTACCTTAGTCTATGAAATGCTACATTGAGCTCTTACAGAGGATATGGTTGTTTTCCACAAATGGATTACATGTGTAATGTATTTACTCATATCTCGTTCCAGATAATATTATTGATTCAAGGTAATATAATTCTTTAAAGCATTTGGAGTTTCATGTAGTAATTTTTTTCCAACAGTAATCTGATTTTCTTCCCCCTGCCATTATAACAAGGACAGTCTACTGGTGGTTTTAAAAAAAATAAATCAAGGAATACATCTTTAGTTGTTGGAGGACTAAAATAGTATTTTTTCCTTAAGATCAGACTCCCGAAGGAATAGCAGTTTTAATAATTCAATACAATGAAATGGATACAGAAAATATTAATAATACTGTCTTGAGTAGTCTTTAGCAGGCATACCTATGTGTAATAGCTTTTCAAATTTGTTTTTCTTGATTTGATACTAAATGAAAAAGACTGGCTGCTTTTTAGACTTCTTTCTTCCAGTGGTAGGCATAAGATGCACATGAACAAAGAAAATTTATGAAAGCCCTTCACAATGTAACTCTTGCTCCATCTACTGCATAGTCCAGAGAAATCTTATCCTCAAACCTGGTATGAGCAATGAGGGTTGAACTAATATAGATGCTGGAATTAGTCATTGGAAGACATAATTATTATCAGAGAATGTATGCTTCCAGCAGTGTTTGTAGTCAGGCTAAGGGAAATCTAATCCCACAGCCTGGGCAAAGTAGACTGATAAAATTGCATTTAAAGGTCCTTTTTAAGAAAGCTATTCTTGCTTGTGCAGTGATTGCAGAGGTATAGTGCTCATATAAAAGTCAAGTTTGATGTTTCCTAAATATTGCAAGATAACATATTATTATTACTGCTGCTGTTGTTATTATTAGTTTTTTGGGTGACCTTTTGTAAAACTTTGTATTTTGGTATTGTGTATGAGCTTTTTCACCATTACTCATTAAATTAATTTCCTAGTGGCGTGTAATACTGCATTTCAATAGAATTATTTTCAAAGTGAGAGGTGCCAGGCCTTCTGGAGTGGTATAAAAGAGACAAAGTGGACTCCTCTATCCATCTGTTTGTTTTCATTACCTTCACATAATAATTACTAATCTGAAGAAGCTGAATTAAGTGCTGCACTTAATATTAGGTTGGAGTTATGATCAAGTGAAGTGTTAATGGTGTGCCAGCAATTTTCCTAATATTGTCTTGATTTAATTGAAGATTAAGCTTGGCGAGTGACAAACAGAGGAAAAGAAGAAAGCAGATCTGGGAACTATCAAGTTTATTGCCTGGTAGAACAGTTACATATTGAACTTAAGTATACCTCCAGATGGCTTCCTACCCTTTCTCCAAAACTATGATTGATTTCAGGTCAGCTGTTGGATCATAGGAAGGCAGTAGAAAATAAATAGATTCTTTAACTGTTTGGTGAAGAGAGAAAAGTATTTAGCACAATAGTTGTCATCCCCAGAGGTTGGAAACATCCTAGTTAGTTTGGTAAATTAAGGGAAAAAATAGAGTTCCCAGCAAGCTTGTGATAATTCAGGGATTGCAATGTTGCATAAAGGAATGCATGATCATCTCTTCTACCATGCTGTGGCTTTCCTCATCTTTTAAGAGGCACGGAGCATTTTAGGACTGTGGGTGGGAGAAGGACCCTTGGCATATTGGTGGTGGAAGAGAGACCAAAACACTGCTGGCAGCTCGTTCTAAGACTTGGAATAATTCAGTTGTGTCCATCTGAAATCTGGTAAGGGATGGCTTTCCTTTAAGGTTTTGGGGACAGATTCCCAGTTTCCGGTAGGGAGATTGGTAATCCCTGTCACCTGTGACATTGCCCTCAGGTTCCCATGACTTCCTCTGCTTTTATACCTTTCCTTTCCTTGGGACTGAATAAAATGAATTCCTGTTTTAATATGAGACAGCTTCTGATTCGGTAAGGCACTTCAGCTGGGGATTTCCAGGCACGCTACTCTAGTATTACTCAAACTGTTTGGATGTCCAGCTCAGGACAGCATCAAGAGTTGCCTCTGCTAATGGTGGGCTGGAGGCTGCTGTTGCTGCTACTGGCTTTTTGATGTACTCACCATCTAGATAAAGAAGTCTGAAATGCCCAGTTTTTACAGCCTGCAGGCTGGGCTGCTGTGTAAAGCCCATAGCTGAGGATCTGGAATTCCTCACCCACAGATTGTCAAGGACTCTGGAGAAGGTCATACATCTTTTTTCTTACTGTTGGATTGGCTGCTTATTTTAATGACTGTATTCATTTTGAATACATACTAGCTTTGTTCAAACCTCTAATCACAGATTATCTAGCTTGTCTTATTAAGCTTTACCTATAGGTATATGTACACTATTTCTTCCACATTTTCCTAACTCATTATTTTAATGGTCTGGGTAAATGCAGTATCTGCTCTTTTTAATATTTTCTTTACATCCCGTGTTTTTTTTATTTTCTTTTACTTCTTTAGCCAAATTATGTTATGTGGACTATTAAATTTGTTTTGTTCATTCTTTTTCTTGTGCTTGATTTTTACATCTCAGTTACACTTATGCATCTTTTCTGTCCATGGTTTGAATTCAGCACATTGACATATATCTGCTGTATATGTGTGGTTGTCAGTATTCATTATCTACTGTATCACTGTGTCTTCCAGTTTAAAACAGCTAAAGAAATGTATTCTTTTTTTCTAGCTATATTATATTCTTTGTAAAATCTTTGAGGAATATTGCTACTGTTTGCTTTTTTCAGTTTATCAATTTAGCTTCCTAGTTGCATGTATTTCTGGAGAGCTACATTGCAGTAGTTTGTGATCATGAATAATTTAAGCCCAAAGGTTAAAATAGTATGGTCGCATGAGTTGAGGAACAAGGGGCTCTGCAGATATTGTAGTCTGAGCTCTGTGCAAAATGCACTCTTTGATCATAAGATAGGAGCTGGTCCAAGGGCCAGACACTGTTTGGACAGCTTAAAGTTAAGCATAAATGTGTTCAAGGCGGGAAATATATTTGCTAAGTTTAAGTGTGGTATAGCATTATCCAGATAAAGGTAAATAATTACTACAGCTCGACTGAGGACATTTTATTTGATCTGTTAATTAACACCTGAAAAACAAGGTAGAGAGTACTCAGCAGAAGACTCTCTTCATTTTGCTGTTTGTTTTGACTTCACCATGTCCCAACCAGTTGACTTGGATACATTGTCATAATCTTGCTCTGTGTGTAAAGGATAATTGGTTTCTGAGAACAGAAACTAAGTTTAGTGGTGTGCTTATAATTTTGTCTACAGCTCCTACCATCAGGTCGTGCCCTGCTAGCCTGTTCTCAGGAGACAAAACTCTTGTAGCTGAGTGCTGCATGAGTGCAGGCTTGTTGGTATAAACGTCCTATGCCAGCTAAGGTGCTTCCTTCTCCTAGGAAGGTGTTCTGGTTTTTCTGTGTGAAAATATGTTACTCTTCAAAGTCAACCTTATGCTTATGAATGAACCTTATGCTTATGAAAAAAGTCTGCAGAATGCTGGGTCTGATGAGATTCTGGCTTAAATATGAAAGCCACATGTCCTTGACAGATGAGGTCCAGTAGGCCCTCTGCACTTCAGTCTTCTTTCTGAGGCAAGACTTGTTATGCCTTCTAACACCAGAAGTCCTTGGCTGCAGAGCAGTGGGTCAGCACATATTATCAAGCCTTGAAGGTGAAACTAAACTGATATGCTCTAGTGCAAGAGGTCATGAAAGTGCTCTTCAGGTCAGGAAGGATTCCCTGCCCCTCCCTTGAAGGCTTTGTGGAAGGGCTTGAGATAGTCCTTGTTAATCTGCTGTAGATCCATGGTTTTTATTCCCCTCTTCTGCTGGTTAAGCAACAGGTTAATTTTGAGAATTACTTCTAGTTGCATTTATTTTGTACATACTGTATTGTATGAAGGGAATTGTTAAGATGAGTCTCTGTACGCTTTAGATTAGACTTCCAAGATCCCTAAAAGGAGCATGCCAAGAGAATATGGGAAAATCACACTGAACATTGGGTAATGGCATTTGAAACAGAGCTTGATGTGATCCTCCAGCATTGCAGTCCTGCATTGCTCAAGACAGTTTCTTTTCTAGGACGTGTGCATCATTTAGTATGTACTGCTATCAGGTTGGATATTTTAATTGGTCATCTCATCACTGCTTAGAAGCTGGCTTTACTTCAGAAAGTTAATAAGACCTTGAGGTAAAATAGTCTTCAAAATGAGATGGTGATCTGTCTTGGTGAATTCATCATTGGATTCACTGGATGAATCCAGTAATGGGGATATAAAGACTTGAGAAATACTGTCCAGCTTGCTAGGGGAGGAACTTAACTTTCTCTTTCATGTATCAAAGTATTTAGGGGTGCTTTGCCCACGCATGTCATCCCTAAAGAGGAGCTTCTTCAGCTCACATTGTGTGCTCTTCTGAGGGTAAACAACACAAGTAAGCAAGTATGCGGGATTGCCTTGTTGGTTTGCGGCTTTTTGTGTTTTGGGGGATTTTTGTTGTTGTGTTGGTTTTGAGTCCTTCTGTGTTTTTACCTTGTTGTGGAGTGGGAATAAGTATCTCCTAGCTAAAGTTTCACTACTGGTGTCAATTTGCCTTTGGATTATCAAGAAAAGTAGTGTGATCAATTTTCTTTTCCATGTTGTTCCTGTCCTGATGGTGCAGTTCCATGGGAGTTAACGTAGAACTGATGTGAACCTGTCTTCCCAGTACTGGGTGTTGCCCTTTGTCCTTGTGCCTGTGCTGCTGCTGGGGAGCTGTCTGATGGTGTCTGTGCTCAGGGAGCTTGAGGTGACCCTGGCAGAAGGGTTTGTCTAGCCTGGCTGCCTGTGCTGTCTGTCTGTCCTGCTGCCCCAGCAGTAGTGGAGTTGTAGGTGTGTGTGGGCATGTGAGCAGTGTTGGATCAACTTGAGCGGCTATCGTGCTACATGGGGACTCATCCAGAGTTCTTTTAGGTACGCAGTGGATAAGGAAAAAATTCCCATTTAATAAACTTTGAGAGGAAGAATGAGTTGGGATTCAGAGCCTGGTCCCAATTAGCTGCTGTATTCTTTCCTTCTGTAGGAAAACCTTGTCTGGCCCACAGGAGTGGTTGTTTGATCCTGAGTGTCAGACATGCTTCACACTCTCATCTCGTTGCTCTTTTGTGAGTAAACCTTGCCTCCTGCTGCTGTTTTCCTCGTCTGGAGGCAAGCCTCAGGTTTCAGGATTGCAGTCTCTAGACTGTAGAAACAGCCCTTTCCCCATAGTTTTGAGGTTTGATATTAAAGCATTTTCTACTTCTTGAGCCCCTGCAAATGCTTGAGAAGCTCCATGTGCTTGACGTGATCCTGAACTGTAAGTTGTTTCATGTCTCCCTTCTTCTGCCTTTCATCAGGCTGATTGAAAAATGACCTGGCTGCATCACTTATAAGTGCAATAAAAACTCCTGCCAGTTTCCTTTGCCAGAAGTTTCGCTTTCTGGGTGTGTTCCTGGTCTTGTTTGGTTGGTTCAATTAACGACCAACATTTGCATTTAGTTTTCTTTTTGTTTCACAGGAGATTTTAAGGCAAACTGTGGGTGCCATGGTATTCAGAAGCAGTAGTGCCCTGTAGCTGCCTGTGCCTCTGAGTTCTGGCAGGATGTCCTGGGAGAGATGGGAACGCTCACTGGGAACTCTGTTCTGGCAGGTTTGACGATCTCATGAAATAAGTCAAAAAAGACTGGTGAGGTTAAACTGTTCACCTCCTGAGGAAAGAGCAATGGCTGGCAAGAAATGTTGAAAGAACTCTGTCTGTGAAGGGCCATGTTCAAATGTGTCCAGGAGGCTTCAGGAATAGTCTTGCTCCTTCCTTCTCCCTCCCATAAGTGCTTTCCTTCAAAAAAATAGTTTTGTGTTAGGTTGCATGTGTCAGGGACATTTAACTTTTTTGTTTGAGAAGATGGAAAATGTTTTACTCTTTTGCTTGATGGGGCTGATGGTAGTTTCTAGTACTGTGCCAAATAACAAAAATGAGTGAACAAGAGGATTTTAGGAAAAACTTCCATTCGTTTCCCCTTCTGTTGGTTCCACCTGTGGTTTACTGCAGCAGCTTTTAGCTGGCTTGTCTCAGTTTCCATGGGGCTACAGGGAGGGTTCAGTTTTGACCTAGCAATTAATGGAGATGATATGGGCTGGCTGTCCTGAATTAGCCCTGGAAAATCTTGTTTGTGTGTTTGGGATGAGTCAGGAAGGAAAGTGCCAGGTTGAAACAACTGTGCCAATTCTGAGTGAAATGGAACAAAGGCAGGAAGGTCCTGTTCTGCTGCACCTGCACGCCTGGCCAGGCTCAGGGCTTCAGGCCCAGGGAGAGGAGGAAACAGCTGAGTTCGGGTTACAAGACCTGATTTCATGCTATGGAGGCATTTTTTTTTCTGAAATGTTTTGGCTGTCATCTTGGGGGTGGACCAGCACATTTTAAAGGGATTTTTATCCATCAAATGAAAAGGATCTGTAATTCCATGTGGTAAGGAACTCCACCCTTCCATATGACGTTACTGCAGTGTTTAAAAAAAAGAAAGGGAATAAGCATACTATATCATTCACAGGATTAATACAGATTGGTGTAACCATATGAAAATTAGAAGTATTCTGAAAATCCTTGTGTATGAACTTCTGAAACTCTTACTAGCTGTGTCTTGTTCTGCACTGACAGATCATGGGATGTTTTCTTTCCTAGATTTCTTCAAGTATGGAGTTGTAAACATTGCATCCTGTGTAGCTTGAGATTAGAAAAACAATTCTGTCTCAAAATTGACAGACTTATTTCTGTATGTCTCACATAGATCTGCATATGTTGAGCACTTAAAAGGCAAACAAACAACAAAAACCCAAACAAAACAAAAAACCACACCAAAACTTCCATGGGGCATAGATCCCATAGTAACAAGCACAGATTAAGATTTACTCAATGCTCAGCATAAGTTTACCTATCACCTGTGTAAATGCCCCCTTTTAGAAAGGGATTAGGGGATTGTATTTCACCTTGCAGTAGAAATGTTTTACTATTAGCATTGAAGTTGTCTTTGTGAAATACAGAATATTACAATTGGGAAGAAAAGGGAAGAGATGCAGAAATAAAATGAGGAAGTTATTTTGTTTAGTATCTCTCTTGATATTCTACAGTTTGGAGTTTTTTACAAAGTTTTAAATACTTTTCAGAGTTGCAGTGTCAGTTAATGAAATGTTTGCGTATGCTTGACTCAGGCCAGCTTTATTCAAATCATTGTATCTTACAGCTGATAGAGTCAGGCTGTTCTAAAAAATCATGTCTGGCATTTCTACATGTTATGTAAGTGATCTAAAGAGAAGGATGCACATGCATGTGTTTGATGGTTTTCTTCATGCACTTTTGGAAAGTGTGCATGAGCAGGCACAGGAGATGGGTCCGTTCTAAGTTTTGTCTGATTGTCTTCTGTGTCTGCCATGCACTGATCTTGGGATCTGATCTAAAAACTGTATCTATTTCTTTTCTATCTCTGTCGTTGTTGCTTTGGTTTTTCTGACCTTAGTCCTGCATGTTATCCCCTCATTCAGTGGGGAAGGTTGGTTACTTTGTGTTTTGGTGTTTTTTTTAATAGCAAAGTTTCTATCATGCATTCCCAATCCAGTATGCATTTAATTGCTGTCAAGAAATCATGATAAAAGATCATGATCCTCCCTAACTGGGGGATCAGGTACTATAAATCATGTGCAGTTGCACCATGCATCATACCTGTACCACCTGGATATTCTTGATACATGATACAGAACAAGCTCATATGAACATCTCTGATGGTTTCTACATTGAGGTTTATCAAGAGCTTTCCAAAAATTGGACTCTGATTTAGTTTGATTGTTACTTCGGCAAAAGTCTTGCTTGAGGTGGCTTGCTAGAAGCTCCTAGGTCCCAAAGGAATAGTTACAGCAACATGACAGCAGCTGGATGTCCAGAACAGTAGTTCCCATCTCTGTCCCCTTTCCTTTTCCTGCATTGTATTTTCAGAAATATCTAATTTTATGTGTTTATTTCTAGAGACTCTATTTTATACTGACATAAACTGAGTATAACAGGAGTCATGTTTATGGTGTACTAGTAAAGGAGTGTTTCCCACTACATTATACATACATTAAAAGCAAAGCTGTTGCAGATCAGAGCTATTTGGAAGACTGTCTTCTGAACCCTTCAGAATCCCTCTGTCTGGGCTAGCTATTTTGAAAAATATTTGCATATTTGCAAAATATGACAGCTGTTACAAATGCTGGTGTGTATGGCACATGCTTGGAAATGGTAGGAGTTATGAATATAAAAATTGGCTGCAAGATACTTACGTCCAGGGCAGGGTATAAAATACTGAGAGAGAAAAATGTGATGATTTGCCTTTTCTAGAACTGCATGTGCAGACTTTGCTTCCATGGGCTGACTCTGCCAAGGAATTTGCCTTGTGATAAATCAAGATGGGGAAAATGCAGGACTAAGGGGTTTGTTCAGGTGAGGTATGTTTGTAGGCAGATTGATGTGTTGAAATTACCCTCTTACTATGAAGGACTGTAGAGGCCTTCAGTGGTGTTTGATTGAGAAAGGTTGTGTGGATTGGTGACTGGAATGGTTTGAGGGAATTTTTAAGACTAAGCTGTAGCAGCAGTTAATACAGGTGATGTTGTAAGTTTAATTACAGTATGTAATTCCTGAGAATGCTACTCCAGTGGCTAGTAAGTGGCTAAAGGATGCTGAATATGTAAAGTAGTGAAACCCATACGTTGTACCTACTTGGTGGGGTTAGTTCTTGTGCACTTTCTTAAAGATGATGTGTCTGGCCATCGGGTCATCTTGCTTTGGCAAAGTTACCTTGGGTAAACAAAGAAAATGATAGCTTGGAGAAGCAATGGGTCATGTTAACTCTCTTGTGGTCTTACTGCCCTTGGCTTTCTGTAACAACTCTGGTGGAATGTGTCAGAAAGAGACCTGGTAGGGAGCAATAAGTGTTAATTGAGCTCTCTTCTGTTGCAATTTAAAATTGAATGCTAGAAATACTTTTTTGAGATTTCTGAAAAGGTGGTGCATTTTGTTTCATATGAGTTCTCTTATTTTCAAATACTTGACTAATGTGCAAAATACCTAAAATGACTGCTCTAATAAAGTGTTTCAGCTCAAATTTTTGTTACTACTTCACCCTCTTTTTGTTTAAAATTGCATTTTATTTTAAGAAACATCTAATTTTGTGTTTATTTCTAGACACTTTATTTTACACTGACATAAACTGAATATATCGAGTCATGTTTATGATGTAGTAAGGTAGAGTTTCCCACTACACTATATATATATATGTAAAGATATTTTATCAGGGTATCTAGTGAAATAACAGAATCTCTAATTAAAATCCTGTGTGGGAAATGCAGCTTGTTATCTGGAGTTGTTTTTACATGACAGTAAGCTTCAAGAAGAGTGTTGGTTTTTACAGCCCCTTTGTTTCCAGCACCCTGAAAAATTTCTCAGAATTTAGAGATTGTTCTACTGAAATGGCATTTTAAATAGCCACGTAGTAGCTGATGCATAATGAATGAAGGTATTGTAATGGACCCAAAGGATCTGAAAACTATGTAGCCTGGCCTTCTAAACAGTGTGGATGTTGCATACTTCTGTGAAATTCAACTTTAGTATTGTTTGGAAATTATCTCAGAGATACTGTTATTTAACCTTGATTTTTATTTTTTTAAAACTTCTTAATCTTTTGTTTCAATTTCATTGAATGTTGATTTCTAGAAATTGATACGTTTCTACTTTAAATTCTTCCTTACTTTCCAACAATAACAAGCTCTTTATGTGCAGAAAAGAGGCCAATTGCAAGAATAATTTGAATTTCATTCAGCGCTGTTCAAATTCAGAAATTGTATATATTTATTTATGTGTGGCTCCCAAACTAGGAAATTTGACCTTCTTTATGCATGATGTCTGTCATCCTTGGGCATGGCTGGAGACAATGTTTGGTTGACTCTGAAGATAATCTGTTTGAGAAGGAATAATTAGGAACCATCCAGAGTGGCTTAGTTCTTCTGTGACAAAAAGACCAAAATTCAGAATCATCATGACTATGTACCTTGTTACTTTTTTTTTTCTGTCTTCAGGTTTGGTACTGTTATACTGTCATTTTGATTAAACAATGCTTTCCCTGTTTAATCTGCATTAAAATGATCTATCCTGTAAAGGCATCTTACTCTTTGCCCATGGCATTGGTTAAGCTTGTCTCTCCAGCTGTTTATCTAAGAGATCCCTTCAGGTATCTGCTGGGAGTAGGCTAATCCTGTGAAGCATATGAAATTGGCAATTGGTATCAGGATTGCTAATGCTTCTGGTAGGCATTGTATTTCCTGTAGTGAAGATCTAATTCAGTGAATAAAGAGGCTCAAAGACTTTTAAAACTTGTTTGTATAGCACAGTGCTGTAACCCTGCATGGGGTTCTAGGTACAGCTAAAATATTCATTGTTAGCACCATGCAGATACTGATTTTGCAGGGTGTATTTTTAGGGGGCAAACTTTTCTTTACGCTGTGGTTTATCGTATGTGGGACTAGTGTCCGATGCTGAAGGAATGTTTCAAAGCCTTTTGGCCTGGAGCTGCCCTTCTGATCTTCTCTTTCAAAGTCTACAGAAAATATTTTTAATGATGTTCTTCTAAAGAGTAAATACTATTACTAGCGTGTTATTTCACTGCTGAATGAATTTGTCTGATATACAGAATCTAAACATGCCTGGCTTTCTTGTTCTCCAGTAATTTGGAAAACAGTTTAGCAGTGCGAGTATGGTAGTATTTTGCAGAAGGACTCATACAATGAAAAGACAAACAAAATTATATTTAGGGCCGTTCTCCTGGCCGTGGTGAATAATTAATAATGCTGGAGGTGATGTAAGCAGGGTTGTGCTACATTTGGGAAGAACATTCTGGTTGTGGTATACTCCTTGTTTTTTCCGGTTGTGTTGCAGCTGTTTGCTACTTTTCCCAGTTCCACTACTGCTTATGTCCTGAAATAATCATGCCTGGTTCAGTGGGACTGTCTGTAAGCCTGAGTGTTTACAGGAGGGGATTGACTTCAGTCTCTAACAAATGCACACCAAAGCTGGAAGTACTGCTTTAAATTCTGGTTTGTATGTGAAAATAATTCCATAAGGGATGATGGGTGAGATCAGCACAGCCTAGCGTAAGATTGGGTATTGGGAGAAACAGTAAAACTCCACCTACCATCAGACCCTGCTTTCAGCTTAAGGTCAAGGATCTAGGAACAGGCCTGTTAGTGCTGTGTACAAAGATACCCACTTTTTAATTGAGGCAATCAGTAATGCGAAAATATTCGGGTGTCTCCTGGTGCTTTATGCTTAGCTGGGAGTAAACATGCCTTTCTGCTACAAAATCTAACATCTGCTCTGGGAAGACACTCTTCCTACCTCCAGTATTTGCCAGCTTTCAAAGTCTGTAGCTTAAAAGATTAGAAGCTAAATTTTACCTGTTAAACATTTGTACCCATCTGCCACTCTTAGAAAGTATTTGAAATACTGAAACACTTAGCACTCCTTTGACATTTTTCATTACTTTGGTTTCTACTTGGAACAATTCCAAGCCCCATCTGTAACTTGCCCCTTATATACTTGGAAGATAGAGTACAGAAGCACTGCAGATTTCAGTGACTAACATTTAATGTGGGATGATGTGTTGGCATGCATTAAAAATAACTTCCTTTTAGTTCTTCAGACTTTCGAGATTTAAAATACTTTATGCGATCTCATGGAGTTTTAAAGAATAGTTATTTTTAAATAAAGATGTAGATTGCTACTTGAATAAGAACTTAAAAAAGATGCAAACATGTTTGGGGAACAAAGCTTACTTGAAAAAAATCTAGATAGTGTCATTTGACTGAAGAAAGTTAAGAAAAAAATAGAGTGAAACCTTGTTTCCAAATATGCCAAGGTACAAGTATATTTTTTAAAAGAATAACTTTGATTATGATTAGACAAATTTATCTGCATCATAGTGCTATACTGTGCGGTTTGGCATGTTTAAAAAGTCTAATGTTTTCTAGATTACTGCCTACGTATCTCTGGTTTTGCTTTTGGAGCTGGTAAAATCGTTCTGCAGACTCTTTTCATGAGACATGTATCGAACTCTGCCCAAAGGCAGCATTTGCTCCTTAGGCTGCTGTCCAGAGCTGTCAGTTATATTGTAAAAGTTAAACAAATTACTCCCCTTTACACCTTCTTATGCTTGTGGTCTCTTCTGTTGCAGTTGTCTAAAATAAATGTAGCTAAATTCCCAACTATTTCATCTACCTTGCAGCACACATCTGTGGATGGATACACTGAACCACACATCCAGCCTATCAAGTCAAGTAGCAGACAAAATATCCCCCGATGTAGGAACTCCATCACATCTACAAATGAAGAGCATCCTCACATTGGAAATTATCGCTTGCTGAAAACAATAGGAAAAGGAAATTTTGCCAAAGTGAAACTGGCAAGGCATGTGCTTACTGGAAGAGAGGTAAGCCTTGAAAAGAAAAAAGGTTGACAGCGTGGTTTATGTTCTCTTTGGCTATCTTTTATGAAGTATTTCTTCTAGCGGCTGTTTCAGGGTATAGAAGAAGTTATCTGACATGCCTGAGTTTTCACCTAACCACCCACCTACCCCCTTTTTTAAAATGTAGCTTCTTGGTGGAAGGATCAAAATGTTTGTTGTGCATCAAATGGTATTTTGGGGCTGGGAAGGCATCTGTTCATCTCCAAGCATTTCTAAAACTGAAGAGAAATATATTGATAGGCAGATTTCATTGATACTGGTGATCTATTAATAGATAAATCTTGTATTTGGAGGGCCTGGACAAGATAATGTTGTTCAGTCAAAACACAGAAGTATAAAACTGATTCCTTGGTGGCAAAGTTCCAAGCTCCTGCTGGTAAATCCTAATAGGTTAGAGAATTTTGCTTGATGAAATGTACAGAAGTAGACAGACATGCATGTTTTAGAGGTGCACCTGTGCTCTTGCTCACAGAAGTACAATATATTTTTGTTCAAACCTTTTTCTGAGTTTAGTAATTTATAGTTATTTTTTTCTCCCAAGGTTGCTGTGAAAATAATAGATAAAACCCAGCTAAATCCTACTAGTCTGCAAAAGGTAAGAATAGACCATAACATCTGAAATTCTGTAAACAGTTGAACTGTGATCCTTTATTTACTTGACAAAAATATTTCATCCCCTTATCTTGCTAAACAACATTTTTGTGTGTGACCTTGGGAGAGCGTGGTCTCCTTGCTATAATGTGCACATACATTTGTCTGAGGGCAGTGACTGTCTGAGCATTGTGGTTCCTATCTGAGCATTCTTGTTTTGTTCTTCCTTCCTCTTCTAGCTTTCCTCTTTGCCAACAGTAATGTATCTTTCCAGTTAGGTACACAAACAGTTTGTCTACATGCTAAACCAAGATGTAACGCTGTAAAGGATGGTATTTTCTTGTATTTTTTCTTTACTGTAGTAATTGGTTTTTTGTGGACTTAGAGTACCAACTTTTATTGCTCGAATGAGTTTTTCTACATGTGTCTTTTTACTCTTTCAACTTGAATAAAGTATTTGCTGAACTCAAGGGACCTGTGGCAATTACTTTTTGTGTATAGAATTGACAAAATGAGTGAATATAATCAGAACAGTCTTGTTTATGCCTGTAGATAGAAATTCAGAAGTCTTTCATAATTATTGTGATAAGTGTTTTATCAAAACCCTGGGGATTTTTGTTTGGTTTGGATTTTTACTGTTTAACTCAGTGTATCTTTTGTTGTGGCTGAAGCACAGAAATGTTATCTTGTCCTACTGGAGGATGCCCATTATAAAAATTTGGGGTATTTTTTGTTTACAAATACTAGACTGCTGCTGTCTGTAGCTGTAGAAGTGAGAGAAGGAGGCCAGGGCTTATTGTTGTTCTTTTATCTGTGGCTGCTGTTACATTCATTTTATTGTGTAACTTTGGTTATGGGAAGTTATAAACAGCTGTGCTTTAATTTCTTTTTCTTTTATTTCTTTTATACTTTGATTTCTTTGCTTTAATGTCTCCTTTGTAGTACTTGTGAGTGTGGGTTCTTCTAGATTTTTTTTTAATTCAACCTGCTGTGCAGTCCATGCAGCAGCTTTGCTGTTAAGTCCTATATCCTATATTAAGCAAATCTCTTTGCTAATATTTGAGCTAGAGAACAGGGACCGACAGAGGCAGTGTGTGACAGAGCATATTGTGGCAATCCTGTGCTGCTCACGTAGCTGATTTCCTACCTAGCTTGGTGTTCACACTTGAAGAGCTGGGTGAGTTTGTCTCATTGTTGAGCAACGAGAAGCTAAAATATGTTAAAACTTTCTGGAAAACTAAGCAAGAAAAACTCAGTTTTGGAATAACAGTTTTAATGTTAAGTTGTATTTCGTACAAAAATACTTCATAAAAGTTCAATAAACCATTCCAAGTATAAATAAGACTTTTATAGCCTACAAAAGATGCTGTCTCACTGCACGAATAATACATAAAATACTCATGCAATAGAGTATTGCTGCTGTTATTTGTTTTTTTGAGTGGGAAGCTGGCAACAAGAGAAACAGTGTTAGGTACAGTTAGAAGCAGCTGATAGTAGAACTAAGGCTAGATGCTTAAATTTAGTGATTTAACCATAATTTCATTCTTCAGTAACTTCTAAATATATTTATCCCATGCAACTTCTGCTCACACTGAAAAATGGGTAATTTGTTGGTATGTTTTCTTTTGTAAAATATTGATTATAATTTTCAGAAAAAATAATAATTGTTTGGAAGCTTCATATGTCTTCAGCTGTGACTGAGTGAATGAATATTGATTGTCTGAAAGCTCTTAAGTAAACTTTGCCACAATTTTTGCACAGTCCCTGAAGCAACTGTAAATACAAAGCAAATAAGGGTGAGAGGGTGGTTCATTAGCATTCTTAAGATAATTTCTGTTAGTATTTTAATGGGTCATTTGTGAATTGTAAGTAAAATAATAAAAATTCTTGTTCCGTTCTGTGAAATCTGTCACCCTTATTTTTCTTTCTGCACTGAACTGTTACATTGTGTTTGTGATTCTTCATGTGCTGTTTAGTATCACTGCAATGTGAAGTTGTATAATTTTGTCATCAGGCTTATACTGTACAAAGGTCTGTTGAGCAGTTGGGTTTTTTTTCTTTGAGAGGCAATGTTGGGAATGGGAAGCAGTGATAGTAGTTGTGTGTTAATAGGAACAGACACTTATCTAATGAAGGTTTGTAGAGGACACTGGAGTACATTATTGGCACAAAAATACCACTGCTGAGTTTGAACCCATCTCAGTTCTCATGGTTGAGAGGACAGTCTCTAGAACTTCAGATCTGGTAAATTGTATGCAGTTCAGCAAAGCTTTTAGACCTTCAATCACTCCTGATTATTATTACTCAAACAAGACAAATTTGTAGTTACCTTGGGCATGGGGCCATTCACAGAACCATCCCCTTTCCATTCACCAAAGCATGAAGGATACCAAGTGCAAGTCAATTTTGCTACGGTACTTGCTACTGACCTAATTAAGTGAAATGAGTCATCACAGCTTCACATGCACCATTCTGTTTTGTAAACAGAAATATTTGAGCACATACTTCAGTTGCTGGAAGTGTTATACAAGCTGGGTCTGTAGTTAGTCACAGCTATAAAAGCAAAGAGTGTTTTGTTTCTTCTTAGCTGCTCACCAGTGGTTTTCATGCCCTGTAGTAGGGACAGGGTGCTTCAGACAGTTATTTTAGCTTGTGGCATGGCCTAACATTTGATGGCTTAAGAAAGCTGACCTCGTGAATTTTTAATTTTGCTTTCTTGTCCATGCAATGTAATAGTCTTAACTTACATTATATTGCTCACTCCAGGACCTCTGCCTCTTTAAATAGAAAACCAATGTTGAGTTAAGGGTCTTGCATTTTTATTTTGTTGTCAGTTTGTTCAGTATATGCTTACCACAGTCCTCAGCAAGCATCTGTTTAGAACAGAGCTGGCTTTATTGTTGACTTGCTGTCTTGATAGTAACATGCTGTACTGACTTAGCTTTTTCCACTGGCACTATTGTAATTTGTTCCCAAATATAAGTATTTGGGTTTTGTCATAACACAAATTTATATCAAAATAGTTGGTCTATTTTTTGCGTGTCTGCGACATTGAAAGCTTTGTCTTGTACTGCTTTCACCAGGGATGTTTCTGAAATAGCATTTTGTTGCTCTTCTGCAAACTGCTAGTGGAGCAGAAGGTGCTTTCTTTTTCATTAATAGGTTTAATTGCAAAATGGTATTTCAGATATGCCCCTTTTAGAGCTCAGCAACCTTTTTATTCTTTAAACATGTTTGGAGCCTCTAACTTAAGTTCCCTCTGTTGTTAAGAAAAGCAGCACAGAAGTAAAGTAGTAGTAGAAGATTTGGAAAAATTTCAATATGTTACCCATTGAAAGCTGTGCTTTTGCCTCATCCCTTCTCAGTAACAGTTTAGAAATTAGAGCACCTTTCAAGCACATCTTCCAAAGCAAGAAAAAGCCTTGGTTAACTGAAAATTTTCAGTTTGATTGTAGTAACTTAAAATAGTAAATTTAAACAGGTGTCGACCTGACAGCAAGTAGAAATGCTGTTAATGGTGTGGCAAATCTTTGCTTTCTGCAGTTTGTTCCTTGGAAAATTAAGCTGGAAACACAGGAAGCAATTTTCCAAGTCTTGTCGTATTTTCCTAACTAGAAATTTTAGGAACTGAGTATGGTGCTGGCTGTGCCTTTCTATAAGTGAAGCTTTTGAGGCTACAGCACCTTTCCAACAAAGAGATGCTTGTTCAAGAGCTCTTTTTTGAATGGTGGCTCTTCCATTCCACCATTGGAATGAAGAATGGTCCTATAAATATGTGGTGAGGTGAGGAGAAAGAAGTCAGGGAGCACTTACACCTTCTGAGAGAGTAGGACACCGCTACTCAGGAAAACACAGGTGTGTTCTGAAAGTGGAATTTTTTGTCATTAAAATAGATCATAATCCTGCAACAAGTTGCCTTGTCATGAAAGGAGAACCAATATCAGTGTTCTGTCCAGATTTTTTATAAATTTAACCAACTTAGCTTTGTAGGAAATAACTCTGGTCTTTTTGCTTAAATACCTCTATATGCAAAGGAAGAGACGTATCCTGAGTGTTGTTGAGGGGTGTAGTGCTATTGTTTAAAAGTGTCTATATCGGTAAACACATAGTTATTGACGTTGCAAGTGTTAATGAGCAGCATGCTTCTGCGTGGGGAAAACATGAGGGAGGAGATTTACCTCAAAGTAGTGCTTCATGGAATGCAGAGTTGCAATGTAAAATAATGTCCTCGAATACTGCTCAGAAGTACTTGTGGAACAAAATTTCCATGTCACTTTAAAACCAATTTGAATCTTAAACCAATTAGAGTCTTAGATCAATTGGTAAACATCTAAATCTTGTGAGAATATTGAACAGAATAATGTACATATTTTTTCTTTCAATTCCCATGTGCTTTACATTAAATATAAAATTGTGAGGGTTGAAATTATTTTCTATAGAAGTCTCATATTTTAATCCTGCGTATGAACGTATGTGTTCGTTGCTTTACCTCTTATACCAGCATTAATAGTGTTATGAAATCCAAGTTTCCAATCTTTTGGGAGGAACTGATTTTCCACATACCTGCTTAGAAGCTCTTCTGATGCTGTGCCATCTATTGGTTTAGATTTGTTAGCTTCTGATTAGTTTATATTGATTTAGCTGGGAAATTTCTTCTTGGGCAACAAATTCAAATACTGAGAAAAACAACAAATTGACAAAACATCCTGGTGTGATGTGTTTGCTTAGCAATGACTGACTTTATGGGGAAAAGATATTTGCTGAAGTTAATTCTGGCACATAATGTTACATACCCTTGTTTTGTGTTTTAGACATAAGCAAACTGCATCTGTTCATATTTGCTCAGGAAAATGCTTTTGTAGTCTTTGCTTCCTTCTGAAATTGTTTTAATGGCAATTGCAAGGCAAGTGCATAGTAACTAGCTTGAAATAAATAATGCAAGTATAGAACTGTAATATTATGTGAGCTGTAGTAATAGTACTTTATCTAAAGCTGAGTTTCAATAAGATGCTGCTCTGTAGTCTTAACTTGTAGAATAAATGCACAATTTTAGAAACATCATAAAATATACACTGAAGTGCTAGCCTTTGAGGAGCTGTTTGGTCTCTGGCTTGCATCACTGTATCCTTTTGCAAGGATTGCATCTGATCAAATGGGACTAATTTTTAAAATAGAGGGTGAGGTGTCTCTGAGACATCAGACAAAGAAAACAGCAACAACACACTTAATGTGTTGAGGCCAGTTTCTCTCTAAGGAGGACTGTAGTGCTAAGATGTTTCCAAAATGTCTAAGCATTACACTGAAGAGTGAGCATTTCTTCATTTATTTCAGCATCCTACATTAGCCCAATAGGGGACTGAAGAGTGTGCAGCACAATAAATAGGGGCTGTGTTGTTCTTTTACACAGTGCAAGCTTATCAGTATTGTCAGCCTCAATTACACAGCACCAGACTACATAGTCGTTTTTGATTTCTTTCATTTGCCTTCTTTCCTTTAAGCTCTTAGGTTAGTCTTGATGTACCTCTAATGAATAAAGCCATGAATGGTAGAAATTTAAGAGCAATAAGCTCTTGTTTCTGCTTTAAAAAAAAAATCCACCATTGTCTGAAGTATATATACTCAGGGCTTTAAGTTTGTCCAGTTGTTTCTAATTGTGTGATTCAGGAACATACAGCAGATTTTCAGCAATGATGAATCTTCAGGACTTGCAGGGGGAGAGAGGGGACATTGCTGCTGCTTGTGACCCAGTGTAAAATCTGGTAGTTGTGGGAAAAGCAAGCTTGCCTGCTTCACCTCTGTGGAGCAGCAGGACCCGGAGGATGTTAGAATTCCTGGTATCTCATTCCATTTGAATATCTGTGTGTGACTTTTCTCTAATGCTGCACCCTGTACTTGCACCTGCAGTTTTGATGTGTTCGGAGTAGTTGGCTGAACTTGCCGTCACCGAAGAAATCAGAGCAGAGAGAGTGTGAAAACTTGTGTGAATAATCTATGGGGTTTGGTCAATGTGAAACTCCAAAAAGGGCTGTGCAGCTTGGTGTGTCTGTTTGCATAAAGCTTAAAAATTAGTCTGGCTTTGTTATGTAGTTATTGGTAGTGGTTATATTTATTTAATGCTTAAGATGTAGATTATGTTTTCTGGAGTTCACTGCACTATATTATCTATATTTTATGCTAATTCTACTTTCTGTGGCCTTTTGTGTCTCCTTTTTGACATTTAAAATTGCATAGCTTGTGTAATTTTTCCCTAATAAACACGTTCTAAGGCAATTGTCCTGCTTCCTTGACAGTTGTTTCGAGAAGTACGAATAATGAAGATACTGAATCACCCCAATATTGGTAGGAGTCCTGCATTTCTGCAGACTTTTTTTTCTGTTATGCTGTTTATATTTTACTCTATTTGGCTGTATTTGAATCTACTGCTATTAAAATTTTTTTGGAGGTAATAGATCAGTAATCATCCAGTAAATGCTTCACTGTCTCACCTCCTTTATTGACTCTGCTTGCATCAAGAATTTTACTCAGAAGAGGTAAACTGCTCAGTCCAGCAAAGCCTTACACAGAGTAGGAGACGTGAGCTCTCTGGTCTATCAAGTACCCCAGCTCCTCTGTTCTACTGAAATTATTCTTGAGACCCAAAAGCATGAGGTTCTTGGGTGAGAGTAGCAAAACTCCATTAGTTCAGTCTAGGAAAGACTCCTGCTGACTGATATTTCCAGAAAATTAGAATTACCAAGTATGTAATTTTCCCTTTCTGCTTTAGTTCTTTCACCTACCCCACAGCTTCAGGGCCCTACTTTGTGATGACAATTCTTCTGGCTGAGGAGGGCTGGACAGTCTTGTTCCAGAGACAGTTAATGGTCCTGAATCGGCCAGAGGGCTTGTTGCATACAAGGTATGGACGAGGTGTACAAGTTATTACATGTTAGGCACTCCCTTCTCATCCCTTAAATTGTCTGTTGCTTTTTCAGCATTCATAGCTTCTGCTGTTTTTTGTTTTCTTGAGAGTGGTGGGGGGGGTGTGTTTGTTTTAAGTGAATGGTTATATTGCAATCTGAGGAAAGTCAGACTTAACATTTCTGGTATCCGCTTGGTTTTTAGTTGGTCAGAATCTCGGATTTCTGACCGTGAGCAGTTTACTAGCAAAACGGGAGGTTTGTATGATCCTAAAGAAGTCTGTGTCAAATTAAACACTAATTTCAGCATGAACTCGTTTGTACAGTGTGCATAAACTTCTGAAAAAATTGTGAATTAATATGCTTTATTATCAGCTGTGACTTAGAAATTAATTTTGACCTTTTTCCCCTCTCAAAAGAATGCTAACCTAAAGGATATAAAGTTTCTGTATGATTTGGCGTTGTCACTGGCCATAAATTATACTCCATGAGTATAATTGTTTGTGCTGTACTTTTACTCCTGGCTGCAATCTCTCATTCATTTTTCTTGCAGTAAAATTATTTGAAGTTATTGAGACTGAAAAGACATTGTATTTGGTAATGGAATATGCCAGTGGGGGTAAGTGGATTCTGAAATGTGCGTTAAGGATAAACTGAAATGCCAGTTACATGCCTAGAAACACTTTAAGGATTTAATGGGTTATTGCAATCTGGCCTTCAGAGCAGTCCCAGCAGACCTCCCGGGGCAGGATTTCTTGATTCTGTTAAGTAACCTCTTAGGTTTGTGCTTGAGGGTAGTTCCCATTCTGAGGTTCCTGCTGCAGTATCAGGAGATAATCTGGCACTCATTCTGGCAAAAACTCGACTTGGTATTTATCTGCTATATTTAGGAAAGCACTGGTGCCTCATCTTATCTTGCAAATGTGTGCCAAAGCACTTGGAGAGGCAGATCTGGGGATGGGAATCAGTAACACAGGAAGGGGAACTAGCAGGCTCATAGAGAGAGGGATAGTGAGTGCCTGCTTGAGAAGCTGCTTAGCATCTGAATGGGAAATGTTTGAATGTGGGAAGAGAATCCAGCACAGCGCCAGTGACCAGCTAGGAAAGGCTACTGTCAGACAGTGCAAAGATGAGGATCTGAAAGACATTTGAGCAGCTTTATTAGAAAGAGAACAAGAGGGAATAAACAGAAATAATATAAATAATGTGAAGTGAAGCCACTAGAGATGCGCAAAACAAATCTGGGACATAAGTTGCCTAATTCCCCATGTGTCTTATACATGATATAAATATTTTCTATGATTGATTTTGTTTGTTTCACAGTGGTTAAGTCAATTTATTTTAAAAATTGAAGAAGCATTAGTATGAAGGGTTCCATTTTCACTTCTTAGTTACTATTTGAATGAAATCCAGTGCAAAAAGTCAAAAGCAATTTTTCTTGCCTGCTTCTATTTCCTTTCCCTTCAAGAAGCTGGGGGGAGCATGGGGTATGTGTTGTTTTCAAGCATGTTTTGATTGTGCATGACAATCAAAAAAAATAATACTGATATTTTGTCCTTATCATGATCAGGAGAAGTGTTTGACTACCTAGTTGCACATGGAAGAATGAAAGAGAAAGAGGCTCGTTCAAAATTCAGGCAGGTATGAAATTAGTGTTCATTTTTTCTTTTGTTTCTCTTCATGTTGTTTTCAGATAGACATGAGTGTGAGCAAACTTCTTTTACTTGACAAAGTATTAATTGTTTTGAAAATGTTTATTTAAGCTGCAGTGGAAAAAAATACCTAAATAAAAAAAAACCTGATTCCTGTATACTGTCTAAAAATAGTAAGATTGTTTCACATTTTCTTTTAGTCAATGTTCCTGAGAGTCACTTTTTTTATTGTGACTCACTTGAGGTTTAAATCCTTTTCTGAATAGTTTAGAATTTTACAGGTGTTCTATCTAGAGATGTTGATATGATGACAGGTACTGCTGTATCATGTCGCTGTTTTGTATGAAGGCTATTTTGTAATCAGCTTTTATGTTCTTATTACAAGCTTTCTCATCTTAATCCTTTTCTTACCCTGGTTTTAGTGATTGTTTTGGAAAAGCTTTAATCAGATAAATATATCAAGTTTAGTGTTTTTCAGAATTAAGTTATATAATTAACATTTAAAGAAACTGCTCTTAACTTGCTGTTTCAGACTTGCTTTTGTTGCATATGTGAAAGACATGAAAATGTTGAATGAATTGTTCTGCTAGGGATGAACTGCAAAGATATGCAGTTGATATTTTAGAAGATAAATCTGAGATGATGTATCTGGCTACTGGGTTGAATGGTGGATTAATTTCCTTTTAATAGTTATTGCTATTGGGTGATTTGCATTTAAAAATATTTTTCCTGTTACCTTGAGGGATATGTATTAAACTTTTTAGTGGGAAAATGAGCTGCTTATCGTGACTTGCTAGTTTTAGTATTTAAGCTTTAATGAAAAAAAAATTAGATGAATATTTTTAAAGATAAACGCTTTATTAATTTCTTCCGTTCTAGTGAATAATATCAGGAAACAAAATTACTAAATTATATGCAAAAACTTTTACTGAAGTTGAAATAAAATATTTCATTGATCATCTTGGTATTTCAGATTGTATCTGCTGTACAGTACTGTCATCAAAAATGCATAGTTCATCGTGATCTTAAGGTAGGTTGTTACTTATTTTACTTTTTGCTGCCTGTCATATAGATTTAATTTCATTCTATATATTAATCCTTGCTACTGCCTGTGAATGTCTCAAACATGTGAATGAGGGAACTATCACTTGTATTTTATTCTCAATTTTCTGAAGCACAAAAATGATGTAGCTTGCCTCTTGGAACAGGGGAGAGACAAGAATAGAACATGTGTTACTTTCATTCCAGTTTTGGCTTTAAGAAAAAGACATGCTCTCCAAAGAATTATACCTGCTGTCATGCTGATGTCTACACAGTGAAGCTGCAGAAGATCAATTGATACCAGTCAGCACTGCTTAATTAAAATATTTTCAGTTAAAGTATATTGCAATGATATATAAAATAGTCTTTCCTTAGTGATTTATGAGAAATATGTTAGGTTTTTAATCTGTTCAGGTTTCTGGTTTATACTCTGGTGTTTAATTTGGGCAGGACAAATAAATTAAGAGTAAACAGAAATTAGTTGAATTTCTTTTTT
>VZTJ01001001.1:88493-129854 GCA_013397795.1 Orthonyx spaldingii
TTTTGATCCTTTTAAGTAACCTATCTGTGTAAACCACCAAACCATATTAAGAGTCCAGCAAATGCAGGTACAACCTAGGATTTCAGCCTGAAGTTGTCTTCATGCCAAGTTTAGGTGTCATGGGACTTGGACAAGATCTTCACCCACTTAAAAGCTGTCTTGTGCTGCTGATTTGGTGTCTTTGTACATTTACAAAGAAAACACTGGTGTAGGTTCTTTTTTACTAATGTATCTAAATACTTGTGAAAAACTGAGGTTGAATAAATCCTAGGGGTATTTTTTTTCACCAGCATCTTTTCTTATATTGTAATGCACTGCAGCATTCTCTCAAGCTGGTTCTTACAAATCTGTTCCCTGATACTTGTCAATCTGTCAGCTCCTGCATGTGCACATGAGAATGGATAATAAATACATCCTTTTCTGCTGAGTCGTCCCTGCCCCGGGACTGTTTTCATCTGATGGTGGAGGTGCCTGCCCAGCACTCTGAATTCAGAACGCAAGGAAGGAAAGGGTTGGATCTCACCAAAATCTTGATTGAAAAAAAAATTCCTCCATATTTTGCCTGATGGTTTGGAGCCTGTGAATGTTTTGTCCAGCTCCCTGGAGCTTACTGCAGCCACTGCTGCTGAGCTTTGCAGAAGACTGCATCCAGGGACTTCTTGGCCAGCCAGGAGAAGCCTTTCGCTGGTTCCCTCAGTGCCACACTTGACTGGGAGTAGGGAGCCAGCCACATCCTCCTGCTTATCTAGCTCTGGCTCCTTCAGCCCAACTATGTGAGTGAATCTTGCTGCATTAACCCCTGCAGTTACTCAGCACCCTGCATCTTGCTCTTTTCTCCCAGAGCCCCTCATAGCCTCCACCTCTCTTCCATTTCTTAGTTCCACAGGACACACACAGCTCACAGGCCGTGCTCTCAAGCCTATGCAAAACAGCTTTGCAGCATTCACACAGGAACTACCTGCCATGAGGAGTCTGCAGCTGATCTCCTTCCTATTTGTAAGACAGGCAGGCAGGCTCCAAAACTTTTGAGTTTTTTCTCTGTCTTCTCTTGGCTGGAGTTATGCTAGACTCATTTGAAAAGTTCAGAGTAGGGTGTGATTGAGAACCAGTTAGCCTAGTCAACGAAAAATACATTTTCCAAAGGAAAAAAGGCTAAATGTGTGGCTTTGAGGAGGTGTTCTTGCTTAATCTCTTCTTTCCAAGTGATATGACTTCTCTCTTTTAAAACTCTTATTATGGAGCTGCGGAGAAGGAAAAGGCAACTTTACAGTGGTGTCTGCATTCCCATCTGCTTCTGTTGACTCTCCATGATATCAGCACGTTGAGCAATTGATACTGCAGCACAACAAGGCAGAGGTCTAGCATCACTTTGGATCGTTTTGATAAGACTATTTGGCTTTAATATTATTAATATTTACAAGTTATTTACAAGTTATTTCAGACTAAACTGGGGAAATGTGTAAGAAAATATGCAAGTCTGTCTAGGCTGTTCTGGTAGAAGAGAAGGGAGTGCAAAGCCCATGGTTACTTAAACTGTCTCCTTTTAACTTTGTAATTACAAACAGTTTGTGTAGAAAGGGCTATAACTAATTCCAACTTTGCTCATCCTGTGTTGCACAGAACTTATCTTTCTAGTTCATACTTTTTGTTCGGAACATGTAATCAACAAGAGCATAGTCTTTCTGTTTGGCATACTAAAAAGATCTTTTGGTGTTTTTGTTTGAAGTAGGGAACCTAAAAGCATGGAGCACTTGGGTAGCAGAGTACTGTTGAACTAGGAGGACTATTGTAATCACAGACCAGCTGCACTGACAGTACTGTTTTCACCACAAGGAAAATGAAGTCTTTGTGCAGTAGTGTAGAAGGCTGTCAGATCTGGAAAACAGCTCTGTGAGTCTGTCTGCAGGCACATCATCTGGAACCAGCTGGGATTACAGGTCATGAATTGGAAAAATAAAATATTTTCCAGGATAGAGTTTGTAAAAATGGGCTGTATTTTACTCCTGATAAAGACTAAATTCTGTTGTGCAGCTATTGGCTTGATATACTGGTAGTTAATTGTCTCCTGTTCTGTTCCCTGAGTGTAAGTGAAATTATTAAAAATAAACCCAAACAAACAAACCCAGACAAAATCATGTTTGCCCTTTTAATCCAATCAGCTGACAATTAGATTGCTGCTGCTCTGATTGTGAGCTAAGACATTTTTATATTTTCTGGGCTCAGTTGTGAGCACAGCATCTGATGAGTGTCTGTTTGCTATAAAACTGTTGTTTGGCAATAAGGTGAACCCTCCACTCTAGTTAATATTTGTCCTTCCATTGAAAAAGTAGGATTCCTGCACTGCATGGTGCTGTCCCGTGTTGCTGACATGCAGATCAGCAGCTGGGACCCAGCTAGATAAGTAAACACTGCCCAGTTCTGCTGTGCACCTTTCACAGCATCCTTGCATTTTGAGAAATCACTTTATTCCCCCAGTAATTTATTAGTATTTCTGTAACGTCATCCTTTTAATTCTCTTACCTACCTGTGATACTAAATATAAGATACTGTTTCCTGTCTCTTAAGGTACCTGTACACTTGCATCTATGTATATGTGATGCATTGCATTCACATTATTGCTGCACAGGTATTAATGTTAGATGTATAGAATACATTGTGTGTGAAAAGAATTAAATACTTGAATGCTAACACCTTGGTGTTGCTATTGCTGAAGCAAACACTAATAATAAAAGGGAGAGGATTTTTTGGTACAGAATGCTAAGATACAGCATGTAGCTTGAAGTATTTCATCTTATAAGCAGAAGGTATCTTCTTCTAAAGTCTTAAATTCCTTCTAACATTTACTCTACCATAATGGTAGATGATGTCTAGGATTAGATTTACTCTCCTTGGCATCAGATATTGGCATGAACCTGTCAAAAGCTGAAACTGCTATTCTGAGATGTCTAGATACTTCACTCTAAAGCTAAACTAAGTTTTCCAGAAAATAAAATGTTCATAGTTGATTTACTAGCTGATTAAGTCTGTTTTGCTGTTTTTAGCAGTTACGTTTTCTTAAGTAAACATAGATTTTCAGTCCTTGTAATGTACTTAGGGGGATTAGTTTCTTTTATTCTGCAAGAAAAAAGCAGATTGTGAACCATTTTAGAAAAAAACATATTTTAATGTATTGATAAATGACACGTTGTACTATAACTGTCCTCTTCCTCTTTTATTTTCCTCTTAGGCAGAAAACCTTCTCCTTGATTCCGATATGAACATTAAAATTGCAGACTTTGGGTTTAGCAATGAGTTCACGGTTGGTAATAAACTGGACACGTTTTGTGGCAGCCCGCCTTACGCCGCCCCTGAACTTTTCCAAGGAAAGAAATACGATGGCCCTGAAGTGGATGTGTGGAGCCTCGGGGTGATTTTGTATACACTAGTGAGCGGATCACTGCCATTTGATGGTCAGAATCTAAAGGTACAGTTACAGTATGAAAGCTTGGCTTTTGCTGGCTTTGAATCCTCTGTGTCATCAGGAGCTCACCTTTTAAAACTCTGGTTTTACAGGAACTGAGGGAGCGAGTACTGAGGGGGAAGTACCGCATTCCGTTCTATATGTCCACAGACTGTGAAAATCTGCTGAAGAAGCTACTAGTACTGAATCCAATAAAACGAGGCAGCTTGGAAGTAAGTCATTTCATCTTGGAAAAAAGGGGATTCAGATTAAGAAAGAACAAAATACAACAGTTGCTTGAGAACTCTTTAATTTTTCAGAAGAGATGCTTTCTTCCTATTTTGAGGGCCCAAAAGTCTTGTAAAAAAAAAAAAAAAAAAAAAAAAAAGGAGAAAATGTCCCAGAAACAGTGCAGCTTGAAAATAGAAAGTGTTAATCAATGAAAATCTAACCTTAATTGCAGCTGACTAACGACTAAATTAAGAGCATTTCAAAGTGCAAACTGTTCCCACTTGTTTCAGGCAGATAATGGAGCTAGTTCAAAATCTGTGGAAAGCAGGACAAGAGTGTAAATATATTCCTGGTTTTTTTTCAGAAAAACAAAACCAGCAGCAGGCAGTACCATAAGCTTTTTTGACTTACCATTTTTATGACTTCTTCAAAAGGACAGGTGCAAGAAGAATAACTACCTGATGGAAAACAGTGTGAAGTTTTTTGGTTTAGTGCCATAATACATGTAAACACTAAGAACTCTGTGAATGATAAGCTAACAATGGCTAGCTATTTCTGTTCAAACCTTTCTTCTCCCTCTTCTGGTAGCTTTGTTTCTGAGTAGCTGGAAAGTTAATATATATAATAATACCTGCTGTGTCCCTTAGGTAAAATCTATTTTGAGGATTTCTAATGAGTTATGATTTTTGTTGTTGTTGTGAGTAAATTAGATTTTCTTTTCATGGGATGCAGAGAATATCTGTGCATAACTTGTAAGGTGTCTAAAAGGTTCAGTGTTTTTGAAGGAGCTTTTTTGTTCAAGATTGATGTATGGGATTGTACTTACTGCATAGCTGATATTTAACAAATAATTGGTGTAGAATTCACTCTTAAAAGCTGCCTGGTTCTATTTTGTGAATTCTTTAACAGGGAGGGATTTTTTTGAATAACATCTACTTACCATAGAGATGAAAGTAGAGCAGAAGATAAATAGAATACTTTTAAAATACGATTTGCATGAGTTAATCACTAGTGGCTTTTGTTTCATCTTTCTACACATACTTGCGCAGCAGTGGATGGTGTTCCAGAGATAAATCCCATTTAAGCAGCTTTTTATTTGTAGTGGCATGACTTATGCTTCCTGGCATGGATGCTACCTGTGCAAGGAAGCATGCACTCAGCTCTGGCTGCATGCAAGTCATTCCAAGCTGATGCTTGTTTATGACTTCTTATAAATAGGTTTAAGTTGAATAAAGTCTGTGCTGAAGAGAATAGTGGCTGATGGCTTCTCCTTTACTGATACGTGCTCATTATGTTCTGTGATTACTGTCTAAAGGACATAATGATAAGAGTGTAGTCACTTCAAAGATCACTGTTTACCTGTGTCATGCTTAGGTTTTAGGGAAATAGTTTTTTCTTTTATTGAATATTCCTCTGGATTTTCAGCAGCTTCTCTTCAAATCTAATTTCACTTTCATTCTAGATATTGTAGTGTTATCCAGTTCTTCTAAAATTCCTTCCTGTCCCTGGAGAGAGGTGTTGGATAGCAGCCTCGCTGAAAGGACAAGGTAGTCAGATTGTGTTGAAGAGAGCGAGTAAATGTTTTGTGTGACCAAGGGTCTTGAGCCAGTTCCAAAACACTGATAACAGACATTGATCAGTATGCTAACCTGAGGGGGAGAGAGAGAGACATCACAACGTTTTTGAAAGGAATGTTCCTGAAATCACATTTGTTGAATTAGAAAGTATGGTATGTGGTTTGGAAAGAAATTTCTGTCTGAGCACTTCTAAAAATACATGTTTAGAGTGAAAGTATAAATGTATTGGAAGCTTCTAAAAGTGGAAAGATAATGTCATCTTAAGTGGGGAAAATTTTTTTGTGCTTTGCATTTTGATTATTTGCTCAGTCCCAGCCGTTCACCTTCTCAGTTCCCATGCATGTTTTTGGCAGACCATCCAAGAGGATGTTTGTCAGTGACATCAGCATCAAAGCTGAGATCCACACAGGATCAGCAGCATATGGTTTAGGCTTAGCACTTGTCCTCTGGTAAGAACCAGGCGAATCTTTATTAAAATGGTTCCTCTAGTCTTTTTCATTGTTGCAACTGAGAAGAAACATTTTAGAAACAAGAGAATCTTGTTATAAACCAATAAATCTTCCCAGGAAGAGGTGGGATAAATGTACTGTCAGAAAATATGTGGATCTCTTAATTGTCAGGATTTCAACAAATTCCTCTTTCCCTCTCCCCCTCTTTAGTCTTTAATTCTTTTGCATAGTGTTGCTCTGAAATTCCTCCAGAGCAGATTTATGCTTACAGAGTGTAATAAAGCAAAATAATTTTGACACAGACAGGACTTGAGCCAGATCAGGTTTTTATTAGATAGCTTTCCTGAAAATTGAGGGAAAACTCATCAATAATATCTAGTTGTTTGAAATTTAGTTTGAGTTGATGTTTAAGAAACACAGTTTGGGTCAGATTTCTAAATGTTCTGACCAAGGCTGCTGCTCTTTAATCAGCTGACTGAAAGCCCAGCAGAACTTACACAAATGTAGTATTGATCCTGGAATTGGATTGTTTGTGTCGCTTCAAAATGCTTGATTGTAAGAGCCTGTGTAAGAGTTGTACAATAACTCAGTGTGCCTCTGAGATCATGAATTTAAAAGACAGAAGCCAGCAGAAATGTAGATATTGAACAGATGGAAACAGAGAGTGGATTACATTGAACTCTAAACCCACCTACTGAAGAGACATGAAAACCTCTTAAGTGGGAATTTTCAGGTTTGCCTGTTAATTCAAGAAGGATCAAGAAAGGGAGGTAGAACTTGAGCAGTAATTTCTGTCATCCACTTCATTGTAGTTAAGCTTCATGTTTATTTAACATGTATCTTAAAAAATTTGTGATTGCAGAGACTGCATAGTATTCTTTGGGGAGTCTCTCATGTTCCTGCAAGGCTACAAATACATAACCCAAGTCTGTTGTCAAGTAGACTCATGCTCTGTGTGTCAGAAATGCAGTATAGCAATACATGTTCACAATCCCTCCCTCTTTATCCCCCCCAAAAATCAGTTCCGTGATAGAACAAGTTTTTAAGTGTTATTGTCAGCAAAATGTTAATTGGCACAAAGTTCTGTATTGTTCTTGTAGGGCTACAGCTATTGGGGTCTGTAATTTGGCAGCAGCACTACATACAAAGAATTTGGTTATGTCAATGGAAAATTGAATCTTTGGCTCTTTGTGAGAAATAACTTAATTCGGTGTTTGCAAGGCATATTTGGAGCCTGTGGGAAACTTGATTTCCTGGCACTTGTTTCATTCTTGTGTCCATGTAGTGAGCAGTACTAGCATCTGTCCCTGAAGAGACATCTGTGCCTGTTGCTGTAGGAGGGAAAATGATTTTAGCTGTTTAAAGATGAATATGCCCTTAAGGAGAAATTGTGATGGTTAGGGATTCCAGACAATCAATCTTGAAGGCCTATAAAAAGATCCAGGCCACAACAGAAGGAAATTTTCCAAAGAAGGCGGGAGATATTTTTGAAGTAAATAACTGCATGGCATAGCGAGAGTTAAGAGGCATTTCTCCCTCCAGCCAAACTGGGAACATATTTAGGTCAAGTGCAGTGAGAAGATCCATAGGAAAAAATGACCAGTTGGCATCATGATCTTGAAACTGATGACTGTAGGAAGCATCAGCACATTCCTGAAATATTCCTCAGTTTCTAAACACTTCCTTTGCTATTGGTTGAAGGAGCTCTTTATTGTGATAGAGTTGGTATTGCATTACCATCTTAGGATGTGTTAACCAAGATTAGGGCATGAGTGTCAGTCACTGGGCAAAATGAGATAAGGGGAAGTGAAGGGCACAAAATGAAAGATTTTTTTCTTTCAGTAGTTTTTCTGATATTTTGGGCAGGGGGATTGTATTGGGAAGGGTAAAAAGGAGGAATGAACTTATGGAAACAAGATTATGTGAAAGATAAGAATAAGATGTGAGGAGAAAAGGTATGAGGGAAAGAGCAGCATTTCAGATTATTATGAACTTTAAATTATTTTTCAGCAGGCAAGCTAGCACAAATGCAGTGAGGTCTGGTAAATGGCATCTTGGCCTACAGCTCTTCTCTTTCCTTAGCAAATCATGAAGGATCGATGGATGAATGTTGGCCATGAAGAAGAAGAACTAAAGCCATATACTGAGCCTGAACCAGATTTCAATGACACCAAAAGAATAGGTAAGACTTTCAGAAGGATGTTGCATCTGATCTACACAGGCAATTTTATCTTGGAAGCCTATGAATTTGATATACAACTGAATTGGATCTACAATATCATCATACAAGTCAAATGCATTCTTTTTATTTAAATGAGAAATTTCATTACAGTGGCCTACTTGTAACTACTGGTGTGACTTCACTGAGATGACATCAATCTACAAGCACAGCAAAAGACAAATAAGACTACAGAATTTAACAGACTGAAGGAGACAGATTTTGTTATGAGGGCAACAATATTTGTCTGCTGTGGTTAGAGAAAGTTACTGTATTGGCTCAGTAGCTATTCATAGTTTCTGTTTGCCAGTGCTTTATTTGTTTGTTGAAAAACATTGAATGTTGTATAAATTAGTTAAGAGTTGTATAATATAGTTGGGAGTTTTCAAGATGAAAATAACAATGAAAGAGGGGAGTTTGTAGCATTTTGTATTTTTGCACAGCAAAATAACCTCAGTGGGTTGAGTCTTAGTTACTTGTAAATTATGAAGCTGTTTTTCTATTTTCGCTGTTGTTAAGTTGTCGGTAAACCCAAACACTCTGCTGATATATCTGGCTCTTTTTACTTTTAGACATTATGGTCACAATGGGCTTTTCAAGAGAAGAAATCCATGAATCTTTAGTAAACCAAAAGTACGATGAAGTCATGGCTACTTACCTGCTTCTAGGTAGAAAACCACCTGAAGTAAGTGCTATTTACATTTTCTCTTTTGGTCCTTGTGTTGCTGGGTGGAATGATGTTTTTATTAATTGTTTTGTGACTTTTTTTTTTAAATTGTGTTTGATAACTTAAAATCTTTCCCTTTTCATATCTTCTTGGCTATCTTGTTAGTTCCCATGTGAAGAAATAAATCTTCAGTTATGTTCATGTTTGCTTGTAAATATGTTGAATTGCTTTTTTAAAAAGCTGGCTGTTGATCTGAAGTGCCATGACTTCTAAGTGCTGAGTCTTCTTCCTGTCATGTGTGTTTTCATTTAAAATCCGAAGGAGTTAATACCAATTATTTTTCTAGTTATTCAGATGCGACATCCTTTATTTCTCAGAAATGTGCTCATCCTTTCTCACTCATGTGCTGTTTTATAGTATATTTAATTATTGAGTAAGTCATTGCATTGTAGTCATTAGTAAATTTGTGGCAGAAAGTCTGGTCACTGTTTTGGAACTGGAAGGATCTGTACATCTTTTGGGACCACGTGGATTTTTCAAGAAGTCAGAGATCAAGGCTTTCTTTTTGAAGGAATTTTTTCCTGCTGCTTCATTGGCCTTCCTTCAATTCCAAGAAAGTGTAGATCTGACATGTGCATCCTTGAGTGCATTTTCTCACATCTCTGAGCCAGAAGTCCCTTGTGATGGCAGAGCATGGAGGGAATCTGTCTGAAGTAATTTTGGCTCAAATTGCTTGGAAGAGGATATTTGTGTTTTCCTCTGCTCTTACATAGAGCTTAAGCATCTTAGATATGAACAAATCAGTGGCTGAGTTACAGACCTTATAAAGATGTTTTGAAAGCCATAAAGAATCCTTTAGCCAGTACTTACTTTTTTAGTCCTTCTGACTCACTCCAGTACATTTTAAAATTGTTCTGGAGCTGTGAATGCTCTTAGGCTTTAAAATAAAGTAAAAAAAAGGCAGGGGAAGCCATTCTGTGGCTTACGTTTTAAAATATCACCTTTTTTGTTTCTGTCAAGATTCTTCTAATTTTATTTTGAGCATTCATTATCTCGCTTTAGCTATGTGTTTTTAAAGCACATTAAACACAGATGATGTGATAAAATTAATCTTGAAGAATATTCAACTCTGGATATGATTTTAAATTTGAAAAAAAAAAAAAAAAAGGCTTTGATCGGAACTTTGTGCTTTATTATGCCATAAAAGTACCAACAGCATTGAATTTCATTTATGCTTTGAAAACCTGTTTTTCTTGTAGTTTGAAGCAGGTGATTCCTTGTCCAGCAGCAACTTGGGTCAAAGGTCTCGTCCCAGCAGCGACCTCAACAACAGCTCGGTGCAGTCCCCCGCTCACCTGAAGGTGCAGCGGAGCATCTCAACCAACCAGAAACAGCGGCGGTTCAGCGACCACGGTGAGGATGATGTTCCAAGTAACACAGACACAGCTTAGTAGGAATGGGCAGTGTTTTGTGAACCTGGCAGAGCCCCGCTCTGTGCATTTGTTGTGCAGCTCATCGTGCTCTGCTGCCATCCGTCTCTGTGTGAACGTTTCCATGGTGAATCTGGATCCATGCGCCTCATGGATTTAATTCTTTGGACTTATTACTTGGTTGACCCACTAAATAGGACATTGAGGGTGTTTTCTGTTTAGGAACTAATGGCAGCTATTGCTCTGGATAACTCCAAGAGCCGCAAACCAATTATTTTATCACTACATTTGTCTCTGGGGCCAAATTGTTTGCTTTCAAGAGACAGCAATTTTACTGAGTAGTCAGGACACATTTTCAGGTGAAAGTGCTTAAATCAAAAAGGAATACATATTTAATACATTAAATGAGAGATATTTCTCAGTTATCAAATTGCTACAAATATTTCTAAAATGTTTGACCCTTTTCTCTGCCTCATTTACATTGTTTTCTGCAGTTTTGTTAGCTGATGTGATTTTATTTCAAAGGAATGTAAAAGTCTACTGATGGAGGAGTTTTCCCAAAACATTTTAAAGAATGATGAGGGGGAAAAGAATTGTGATGTTTTCCAAGTATAAACATGCTTGTAAACAAAGTAGTCCTAGAGTTTTCAGGGGAAAATAATCTTTCATAGTATTTAGAGGAAAAGGTATGCAGCAAAAAGTACTTAAAAATAAATTTGAAAAAATGTCATTTAATTCCTTTTTTAATAATATAGTACAAACTGCATAGATTTAAAATGAGAATTAAAATTCTCTTCTAGCTTTTACATATTGATGTGAAATGGAAAGTAATTCTGAACTGCAGATTGGTAGTGAAGAGAGAGTGGGTAAAAAGAACACAGGCTGTCACAGCTCAATTTAGTAGGTTGGTCTGTGTGCTGAGTTTGCCGTCAGAGTTGTTCAAATGCTTTTTTTGGACTCGGGGAATTATATTTAGACTACTTTGGCCAAGAAAAATGCAGTGATTATTTTTAGATATTTATTAATTCTATTTTTATTTGGCAGTTGGCCCCTCGATTCCTCCTGCTGTGTCATACACAAAAAGGTCTCAGGCAAACAGTGTGGAAAGTGAACAGAAAGAAGACTGGGACAAGGATGTCTCACGCAAACTTGGCAGCACTACAGTGGGATCCAAAGGAGAGATGGCTGCAAGTCCACTTGTGGGTCCAGACAGAAAGAAATCAAGTGCAGTTACCAGTGTGAGTTGGGTGTGCTTTTGGCTTGTTATGTTTATTTTTCCCTGTTTAAACAAAATGTGCAGCTCAGGGTGACTATAGACATAATGGGTACTGAATAAGCCACTAAGTCTATTTCTGGCAACTTTTACTGGCAGACAGAAATAGGCTACAGTGGATGCCTTTTAAAATAAACCTTTCCCTTCCCCCCACAACTTTACTTTTTCTAACACTAACATAACAGTAAACATGAGAATGTCTGCACTTGGGCAAACTTCAGTTTCTGTCAATACTGGATATTTAAGGAAAGAACATAAGAATGGAGCCAATATGGAGTACTCTTTTTCTGGTTTCTAATGCTTGTCTATTACAAGGAAGTCAAGGGACTTCTGAATCAGATATTTCATCTGAGTAATCCTACATAATATCTCTCATGAACTTTCTGTGTAAATTTGGCTGTTTGGTTTTCTGAAACCATTTCATTTTGGACTTTAGCAATGGGGTGAGATGAGGGGGAACAACTCACTTGTTCACTGGTGCTTGTGCCTATTGATGTTACGGTTTATAACCTGGCTGTTGTATTAAGAAACTGAACTAGTAAATTAATAATCTCTTAATACTTCTGTTATGATATTCACAGTTCTTTAAACTGCTATCATGTTACTTCCTCAAACACCTTTGTTCCACTTAGAAGAGTCTGTCTCTTCTAATGTGGAAGCATCTACTTTGCCTTGTGGTAATTCCTGTGCAGCAGTATTGGTGTTTAGGATTCACAGTGAAAAATACTGCATGGTGTTTAAACAGCTACTTAGGAGCAAGAGTTCACGTGGGGAGAAAAAAAATATGCATGAATCATGATTTAAGATTCAAATATATTTTGTGCTATTTAGGAGACATGGTCTATTAAATACAAAAATTCTTGCTATCTTTTAGTACAGTAGACTGGCAGCAGGAATTCTCATTGTCCTTTGGGATTGTATGTGTCCCATCTTGGATATTCTGGAAGGATGATGTGCATTTCTACTAGAATTTTCTGGAAGCAAAATGAAGTTCATTTAACTCCTGATATTCTGTAGGCTGTGTCTGCAATACATCTGCACATGCTTTAATTTTTTTTAATTTTAAATAGGGTTGTTGTCTTCCCCTCCCCCACCCCAAGAGTCTTTGAAATTATGGTTGTGTGGATTGCATGCAGGAACTTTGTGTCTTCTAAGATTAGATTTCATATCTGAGCTTTCCCAAAACTATATTGCCCCAAAGCTGATTAGAGTCATGTATGGTACAAGCTGATATGTCACAAGCATTTCTCTGCTTTGTGAGAACTAATTAAATGGAGTATCTTTGCCATGAAGAATGAGGAATTGATTTACTTGCTAATGGCAACTTCAATATTTGTGCATTTTTAGCTCTGTTACTATTTTGGGGACTTTGAAAGGCTTTGTGATGGGCTTGATCAGGGAATATTGGTCTGATATTACAACAGTAGTTCAAGGTTGAGCAGCTTACACAGTGAATATGTTTGTTTAAAACTCCAGCATTTAAAATGAACAAAGCTAATTTAATGTGGATAATTTTAAAATATTTTTGTGTAACTTTGGGGGTAACATGATGTTACGAAAGGCAGAATTTCTTGAAAACATATTTATCACCTTCAGTCCATATTAGTGTAACTCAGGAGAGTTTAATTTCAGAAACAGTTACTGCAGTTGTTAATCTTTCTTACAATTTGGCCTTAAAACAATTTATTCAGTGATCTCTGTGGGGTCATATTAATGCTGAAAAACTGAGGTGAGGGAGACCTCAACACAGCAAATCTTGCAGAATTCATGATGTCCTACAGTACCTGAGTCTAGGGTATTTGAAATCTTTTGCCAGCAGGCATCAGAATGTATGTTAGCATGGTGCAACCTCTCCCACCCCAAATTTGCTAAGTACTGTATTAAAAATTGAGAATTGTATGTCATGTAATGAAGCTAAGTCTTCAGCAGCTAACCTCTGCTTGGTAGGGATGGAGAGAATGTTTCTGGTTATTTTATGAAGTGTATACAAACTGAAATTAGTAACAGAAAGAAATACCATCAGTTTTTGTTGCTACAAGATGTATTTGCCATGTTATCTGCATCATAATTTCTGTGTTGACTGACATAGATTGATAGCATTTCCATTTTCCTCTTGAAAGCTCTTTTGACAGGGGGCAACAAACTGGAGCCCTTGTTGGAAAATCATGCTGTGCAGGAAAGCCTTTCAGCCAGCCATAGGTGTGTTCTCTGGGATCCCGGTTTGTTTGATCCCAGGGACAAATTATACTGTAACACAGCATTGTGGGAATTGCATCATAAAGCTTAGGAAAGCATGTGTCAGCAAAATTAAATTTCCTTGTGTTCTCTCAGTGTGTTCTCAATGGTGCAGTAATGAGATGGTGAATGAGCTATTGGAAAATATAGCTGATGATATAAATGATTTGTGTCGACAGATTGATTTAGTACATTTGAAAGCATTAGCAATATACATGAGTGGCTGAAACGCTGTTTTGATTTGCTTCTTCCAGTGCTTAGATTTTTGTACAACATGATGTACAGTAGGAGAAAGTATTGAATTTAACTTTCGTCTTCATTTCCTTCTAGAATAATGTGTTTTCAGGTAGTGGAATGACAAGGAGGAACACTTATGTTTGTGAACGTTCTTCAGATCGCTATTCTGCAATACAGAATGGGAAGGACAACAGGTACTGTTCAACTTTGCTTGTTTATTAGTTTGGGTACAAGAAATGAGGCACAGAGGAAGCAGGCTATGCAGTCAATCAATACCATTATGAACCACAGTGTGAAATATATAAAGTCCAAGTGTATGTTTTTATCTTCCACCACTGCTTCTTGGTTTGTGGTGAACTTTTAAGCTAAATGTGCCAATTGGCCTTTGCTTCTCTTTGTGGAATCACGCTGATTACTGAGGGTTGTCTTCCAACACAGGATGAAGTAACTGTGTGAACTAATTGCTAAGTGGGCAGTTATGCTGTGGAGGGCTTCACATGGATTGCTCTGCCAGTGTAGCCTGATCTGTTTTCATTTCCCCCCTAAACACTCAAAAAGCTGAAAGGGTTAAAATTTGTCAGTTGTTTTCAATAGAACTTTTTGGCCTAAATAATATTTTCATAGTGATGGTAACCAATTTGTGTCTATTTGTGGGATGACAATTAAGGTCAGTTTAGTATGTTTTGTTAAGTACTGTGTATTGTGTTTAACACTGCCAGTTAGTCTTTTTAAAAATCTTTTGTTCATCCCTGGTGTTATTTGACCCCTGTACTTGACTGAAAAATGAAATATTGGCTTTAATGGAAAGTGATAAACACTGGATTTTATTTTTTTTTTTAAGATTCAAATAACAGGTCTTACTGTGATGCTTTCTAAGCTATTCAAATACAACAGTTACTGTACAATGAACAAAAAAAATCATAGCGCAAAATAGCATAATCTGGTAAACTAGGGTTTTTTTGTTTGCTGTCATAGTATTTGAATTTTTTAATGATGCATAAAATTTTGGAAATAAGTCTAGGGTTGTTCATCTACAACAAAATGAGCTGTGGAACACGTAAAGTATAACTATTTAATTAAACACTTAAACTTACTTTTCTGCTTTTTAATATTCTTCCTTAAGGCACTTTAATTTCAAATTATTGGATGGGTGCTTTCAAAAGTGTTTTCCTATTTTTTTGTGTATTGTTTCAAATATTTGAACCAAGGTAGTAACAATCCTTTTTTGAAAAGGAAGAAGATAACAGATGTTTTTTAGATAGAGGGTTAAAATGTATATTGCAGTGTTTTTTCTGATCTCACAAAGATGTTTTTCTTTCAAGAGATTTAAAACACTATAAAGAGAAGGGATTTTTTCCAAAGTTTTTCATTTTACAGTTCAGTTTTTTTCTATCGTATTGAAAGATTCTTAATTTCTGTTCCTTTCATGAGTGTAATGAATATCACGCTCTGTTTTTTGAGCATATTCTCAAAAATGAGGAACAGTTTTCTTTTTAGTTGTATTATTTGCCTTTCCTATAAGATGTTGTGTTGCAATTGAATTTGGATTTGGTGCAGCTGAATGTCTTGTGTTATGGAATTATTCATCTGAAATCTTTACCTCTTTTCTACAGATATTATTTAGCTGTGGGACTCTAGTTGCTAATATATTATTAATGCTATTTCACTTATGTTTGTACAGGCAAAGCTGTATTTTGCCTTAATTCATTTGACTTTGTTTTAAAAATTCATGGCACAATAGTTTTGCCACTGCTTTCAACTTTCTTGCCACTTAAGGAAGGATAAATAAAAGCACTGGTAGAAAGAACTGTGCTTTGAAAGGGTTGACTCAGCCCAGCAGTGTCTGGGATAGTCCAGAGAAGGACAAATTGGTCCTTTAAAAACCAGTCACTTCCAAGTGATAATGTGACAGCAGTTCCAAATGTTTCAAGTTTTAGATGTTTGTTTTAACTGCAAATAAGGGTATTCACAAAAGGAGAGTCTATTTAATCAATCTATTTAAGTCTTTGTGAATTTCTTTTTTAGTATTTTTATTATGTCCTTGTATTTTTTGTAGTCTTTCTTCATTGCTTTGAATAATGTATGTGTAAGATTTAATCTTAGGAGGAATGAAAAGGCCTAACCTAACATATATGGAGAATTCATTTATGGATGAACACAATTTTCTCAGAATTCTGTATTCTTTACTTTAGCTGACTAAGGCAGCCTGGTCACTCAGTCTTCTGTTTAATTAAAGAGCACTGCAGAGTTCTAAAAGAAGAAATGAGTTATTTTTGCTTTTTTTTAAAAGGGTTTTTACACTAACCTTTCTTTTCCCTTGTCATTTGTCCATCCCTGCTGCCATGGCAAAAGCCTGACAGAAATGTCTGCAAGTAGCACATCCTCTGCAGGCTCTGCAGTGGCCTCTGTCTCCACACGCCCTCGACATCAAAAGTCCATGTCTGCCTCTGGTCACCCTATCAAAGTCACACTGCCAACCATCAAAGATGGTACTGAAGCTTACCGACCAAGGTAACAGAGTGATGGGCAATTCTTTCTTGCTGTGCACTTCAGAAATGCTGTTGTTCAGTTCATTATAGACGTCAAAGTGTTTGCAATCCAGTCAAAACTGCCACGTTGTGTTCTGGTTTTAAACTTGCTGGAGTATTGTGGGTATTACAGATGATTTAAACCTAGTTTTGTTCATGGCACATGTTTGCATACAATTAAAGAAGTTCCTTGACTGCCTCCCTCTGGAAACTTCTGGAAAACTTAAGTAGTTAAAAATTTGACTACTTAAGATGGGACCGTACAACACAGGCCACCATCATTGAAATGAAATACTGGAGTGTTAACCTCTCTGATTTGTAGAGTGCTAAGCTGCTTGGTGTCTAAAGGCACCACAGTATAGTTGTTTTTACTATTACCTGCCTGAATAGCTTTATCCACTTATTTCTGTCAGGTTATGACTTAAGAAATACACTTTAAGTTTTTTGGGAGTGCTTGTGTTACGAGTGTTAATGAACACATTTTTCTGGAAGAGAGCTGGGAACACTTTCAGATCTCACTACCAACTTTTCTACCTTTTTCCTTTTGTCCTATTATCTGTGTGTACTTTTTTTAACAGTTCTAATACTTGAGATAGAAATAATTGAGATATTTTCATTGTAAAATGAAACTGAGTATAAATCATAAAAGTTAATCAGTAGCACATCCAGTTTTTAAAAAGAACCGAGAGCGGAGTTTCTTTCCCGTCTTTAAAAAAACAGTTGTCGTGTAGCACGGTTTTTAGCCTAGTCTTTCTCGTTATTTATGCTTCTATTCTCCCAGCAGTGCAACTCAAAGAGTGCCTGCTGCCTCCCCGTCTGCTCATAGCATTAGCACTACCACTCCAGACCGGACCCGCTTTCCCCGGGGCAGCTCCAGCCGCAGCACTTTCCACGGGGAGCAGCTGCGGGAGCGGCGCAACGCCACCTACAACGGCCCGCCCGCCTCGCCGTCCCACGAGACCGGCGCCTTCGCGCACGCCCGGAGAGGGACGTCCACCGGCATCATCAGCAAGATCACCTCCAAGTTCGTTCGCAGGTTGGTACCTCGAGTTTTAAGAGGGGAAAAAAAAAATTATAAAAGCCCAGCCTTTAATTGCGAAGTCTTTGACAATTTCCAGTTTAACTTTGGAGTGAATATGAATTTAGTTAGAATGCTGCTTGGTTTGTGTGTTCCTTCCAGAATCTGCCTTGTTTCACTTCTCTGTTAATATTGTAACCATTTTTTGACCAGCTATTCTGCTTCTTTATCTTAGTGGAGTGAGAGAATGCTGCTTAAAAGGGGCTTTTGCTTCTGTGTCACAACTATGATACAATGAAGTTAAAATGAAATTAATTTAAAACTGACAGCAGTGACTTCAAAATGAGTCATTATTTAATGTTAACAATATTTTACTTTTTTAATTAGATGCAGTTTGTTGCAAGGGCTGTATTTACAATCATTTTATTGCTGTGCTAAAAGGAATAGATATTCACAAGTTATTTCAGATAATTCTAAAATCTGTGAATAATTGAGAAGTTACAAGCAGGCAAAAGTCTGGAAGCGTGGAAATAATAGTATTTTAGTGTAATACAAGCTGTTTTATTCTGTCACCAGCTTCTTCAAATGTAAGTTCAGGTTTCTGAAAGAAGAAAACCCACACATCCTGGGTCTGCATTAATTCCTGAGATGATGCTAACAGTAATAATGCTGTGAGGAGAGGTGCTGAGAAAGATTTTCAAATACTCTGTTTAAAGATCAAGTGATGGTTGACTTAGCAGTCACAAGAGCTTTCCCAAAAGGGGACTTAATTTTCAGTTTGCCTCTTTCTACCAGTGATTTTTCTATGAATTCTCAAGCCTGCTTATGGGTGTGACCATACTACATTATTCTCAGTTTTACAACATAATTATATACTGGAAGTTTCTCTTTCCCTTGCAGTTTCATCCTGTTATGCTCTGAATTCTGTCTCTTGTGTGTAGGAAAACAAAGATAAATTCAAAGCTAGGTTAAGCTAGTAGTTGCAAATTTGTAAGTAAAATATCATTAATTGCATAAGGTGGTACTACAAGGAAAGAGAAGAGAGAAAGCTGGAAATGCAGTGATATTCCTCACCAAATTGATTTTGCCTGGTGAGCAGATACTGCATCAGTGTGTGTCTAAGTAATACCTCCTATGGAGACCTAAAAGGAAAAAAGTGTATGAATTATTTTCTTTTTCCAGAAACCTGAACATGCAGGACTATGATCCTCCATTGTTGGTATTTCCAGCACTTATAAAGTTGCATGGAGAGAATTGTTCTCTGATTTTTAAAGAGGAAAAAAAAATCACAGCAAAATTAAGTGAACAGATGTCAGTGTAGATTTCTAAATGGGAAGAAAGGTATTTTCTGTTGAGTAACTAATCAATTTCAAGAGTACAGGCTGCTTTTTGTGTAATAGCTCCTTGTTATTTGCAAGGAATGGTATCTTGACATTTTTTTGAGTTAGATCAAAGAAATAATATTTTCACCATCTTAAACTGCAGTATTAAAATAGTATTTTAAACTATGTGTTTAGAATTAAGATATCTTAAATTGATGTATTTTAAGTTTGTTATAGAAGGTTTTATACAATTTCCTACTATGTTTTATACAATTTCCTGCTATGTTTTATACTGTTAAAAGTATATTTTGTTACAGTCCTGTAGGGTGTGTGTTTGTTTTGTTGCTGGTGGTGGTGGGGTGTTTTGTTGTTGTTTTTTAATTTTTTTTTTTTTAATTTGGGTTCTTTGAGACTTAATGGCTGGGATTACATGGGTGGAGGTCAGGGGGTTATTTTTTTACTCTTCTTTGAGTTGGATCACATAACTTTTAACTCCTGTACTGTTCAGGAAATATTGGTTTAAAGCATACTTAGACTAGAAGGTGTCACGAAAGACTTTTTTTGCTAACTTTTGACAAGGGTAAATGCCTTTTCTCGTAAGTATATAAAATAAATGCATAATGAGAATGCTTAGTGAATAGAGTATTGAAGTATTTTGAATCAATGGTTTATGTCAAATGATACCTCTTGGTGTTAGTCACTCAAGTATTTGTGTTTTGAAGGTATTACATTAATCAGGTAATTGAAATTGGGTGCTAAAATGTTGGTACAGCAGCACAGGAACATACCTAGGTGGCTTATACAATCTGGATATATTTCAAGTTGCTTCATAGTAAAAAGGCATAATACAAAACAGTTCCTTGCAAAGCACAGCTCTAATGCAACAAGTTAAAGCTATGTTTAATCTCGAGCTCTCCAGCAATCTCACTGAAGTCAGTGTAACATCTGATTTGCTTCAAGTTAAGCAGATGCTGAAGTAATCTTCCTGAACTGGGCTCCAAACATTTGGTCTCACAAACCGTTAGGCACATCTTATTGTTAATTGCTTGAGTGTACTTAAGCATGGGCTTGTCTCAGAGTGCTTTCAGGACTGAGATACAAAGGCCTGACCCACAAGGGTGCAGAGTGGAGCCCCTCTGGACCACCTTGACCAACTGCTCCGCTGTGCTTGCTGGAATTACATGTGGCCATTGCTCTGTCTGCAGTAGGTTGAGAACAACATGTTAATTTTGCCATCAAGTGGGGAAAAAAATTAAAAGAATTACATGTCAGAGCTGAAAGAAGCTAAGGTGTCATAAAGGGAAACTAAAATTACAGCTGTGAAAAAATACAATTAAACAGTATTAGGCTTGACATTATTATCCTGATTTTTTTTTCGTCAGTAGCTATTTAACATTGTTCTAGGTGTAGGTTTTCGTAACTTTTATTTGTCACCTTTATCATTGAATCTCAACCTTAACTTTGTTTTGAGGGATCCAAGTGAAGGCGAAGCCAGTGGCAGAACTGACACCTCAAGGTGAGGAGTCACTATTAATACTTCGCTCCTAGGTCTTTCAAATCAAGTGATTTCTTAAAGCCTTTTAATCAGGATGTAAAAGAGAATAGTGCTTAATTATTCTGTATTTCAAAACTGTTTTCTGTTTGGGGGGAGGGGGTCTTGGTGAGGTCCTTTATATCCCTCATTTCTGCTTTCTTGCGAAGTATTTAATATAAAACTTTATGTAAGTGTATTTCATTGAATAATAAAGTCCCCTGTAGGAGTTAACCAATCCTTTAGGCACTTAAAATCATGTTTTGACTTACAAATATTTAATGGTGTTTACTTTTGGTTTCAGTGGACAGTGTAAATGCTTCGTGTGTCTGTGTGTATATATGTACCTATTAAATTTTTACTATAGTCACATACCGTGCTCATTACTAAAGCTGCTGCTTGCCATAAGTAAACACCTTGTAGTCCGTGAGAAATGAATGTCACTTGCTCTGAGAAATAAAGCAAGTGACATTCAGACAAAAGGGGTGGTGACCGCCAAATATTGAATATCTGTGGCAACCACTGTACACAAATCTATAGATGCTTTGTTAGCAATAAAACATTCCTTCATATGCTCATTTTCCAGTATATCTGCTCTTTTGCCATGTTTCAGCATTTGGTTCTGCATTTTTGGTGTGCTTAAGCACAGTGCATACCTCTTTATTTTTCTGCTCTCTAACGAACAGGCATTGTAGTTTGCATTCATTCTAAACGGATCACTTACAGAAAGTATTGATTTAGTTTTCAAAACAGAAAGCCTCTGTTTCAAAAAAAAAAAAATAAACAGTACATGCTTACCCAGATACACTGTATATAATACACAATGAATTTATCTAAGTTAGCCCCTTTTCAATTCAGAGTCTATTAGCTGTCAAATTCTTGGATGTGGAAAGGGAGAAGAGATTATTTGAGTGTTCAAATGAAGTGTAAAGTTGCTTTCAGCTCTTGCTTTCATTCTCTAGCTTTCTCTGCTTTTTGTCATCCTACAGTGTCTGTTTTGGGCTAAAAAATGTCATTTGAGATCTTATCCCTGCTCTATCCTTTAATACCAGTGTGGTTCTCTGGGGTCACACGAAGTTAAATTAAAAGTGCTTGTTTTGACTCCTCTCTGAATAATGACTGTTTATAGACTCAAGATGAGAGCAGCACCTTTCCCCAGTGATGGATGGGGAGGCATCAGCATCAGGAGTATCTGGGGCAAGAACAGATACAGCTGACTGTGGAATTACTTTAAAATAATTAGTGCTGGTTCTCAAAATGTTTTCTGCAATGGAATAAATAATCTATTTGATAAGGAAGCATCAGACTAAGAGCAATAATTGGAAATTGCTCCTTTGCAATTTTGTCCTTTATCAAATAAAACATTCTGTGTCTGTATTTGTAAAACACGTCGCTGTTTCTTACATGTAAAAGCTGCTGGCCATGTACTCAAATGGTGACCAATAGGCTGTTTATAACCAAATTACAGTCCAAAATTCTGCCTTGTCAGTTAAAATAAACCACATTATTATAAGGTCCTTTGACACAGAGAGAGGTCAAAAATCTAAACAAATAGAAAAGGGGGGGAAGGCAGAAAAGAGGGGAGGGAATTAACTAAAGACTTGTGAATTGCAGGGTGGGATTTCTTCCTCTGCTGCTTTTACAGTATGATTTCTGCTTCAGGATTGTGTCCCTCAACTTCAGTTTTGTTGGTGTATGGCATGCTCTAGATCATGAAATCAGCAGAACTTCAGTCATGCTTTTACATAGATTCCACTTTCTTTGGAGCAGTATGGAGTAACGTGTGTCTGCTGCAGTTACCATTGCACATGTTGTCATCAGAACATTGTAGAGCAGGGGTTTCCAAACTTGCTTTGCTGTGTGCCACTACCGTGGCACGGTGCTGTGCTGGGCACACGTGTGCAGCACATGGGACGTCACTGTTCCAGTCGTGTCCTTCCAACTCCTTGGATTAGCTTGCCCATGCCTAGTGGCATCTCAATGGCAGTTCAGAAACCCCTGTTCAAGAACTGTATTTCTCTTTTCTCGCCTGGCTACACTGCTTTGGTTTTGACTTTGCTGTATGTCACTTGTTCCAGGAGTGTTTCTGGGGAGCCTAAAGACAGAGAAAAGGAGGATAGCAAAGATTCGAAGCCACGCTCCTTGCGGTTCACGTGGAGTATGAAGACCACGAGTTCTATGGACCCGAACGATATGATGAGAGAGATTCGGAAAGTGTTAGATGCTAATAACTGTGATTACGAACAAAAAGAGAGGTTTTTGCTCTTCTGTGTCCACGGTGATGCACGACAAGACAGCCTTGTTCAGTGGGAGATGGAGGTCTGCAAACTGCCACGATTGTCGCTCAATGGAGTTCGCTTCAAGAGAATATCTGGGACTTCTATCGCATTTAAGAACATTGCATCCAAGATAGCAAACGAGCTTAAGCTGTAAAGAGAACCTAAATTCTTTGGGATCAGGGAAGATTCATACATGATCTACACTTTGAATGTACTGGTTTCGCCTAATGTGATTGGCCTGTGAAACTCCCCATGTAGAAATTGCCCTTATTGCAATAAGGTTATACATAGTTATTCAGAATTGTAAAGTTAAATCCAGTATGACCTATATTAAATAACTGTAGCTAAAGAAGTTATGTTCACATGTACAGGTAAGTATATAGAGCATTCTGTTCATTTTATGTTCATAGAGTTGTATAATAAAAAGATGACTGCTTAAATTCAGATCTTGTATAGTTGTCTAGATTTCTGCACAGAAATGTATGTTTGATGCTTTGAGTTGGAAAAGTTCTTCCCTGTCATTTACATTTTTGGTGGGTTTTATAAGTCTTACCTCTACCATGCGTTTTTTAAAAAAATTGTGTCCTGAGTCAAATGCACAAAACTAGTTTTCACAACTGTAGCATGACCATTTTTAATTATTTAAAAATCATTCATGTGTTGAACCAAAAGTCCATGAGCAATTGGCTTTTGTTCTACGTGAGACTGTTCCTGCTTATCTTTGGCTCTTATCCTTGTTATTGGACAGTGTTTAGTTGAAAAAAAGAGACAAACATGTTTACAGTGTTGGCACTTACAGTTTAGAAACTTTGTTCTGCCTTTGGCCAGCTCAAGCTGTGGGGGAACAGAAACCAGGCATAAGTGATTTCTGTCTGCAAATTCCAGTGCTTATTCCCATGGCCCATTAACAAATGTAACACCAAAATGGAGAACCGGAATTATGTAATTTGAATATCTTGGTGTAAAATATCACTTATTTGCTGCCTTCAGAATACTACAAATTCCATTTTATGGAAATATATTAACATTGGGACTGTTTAATAGCACAAGATAATCTGAAGTGTTGACCAATTATATAAGTTAATAATACCACCTCAGGAATTAGCTTGGCTTTTGGAACATGTGCCCCCAAAGAGTACATGCAATTCCACATAATATTTTACAGCTAAACATGCATTGTTTATAATGATAAATTGTTGATTTATGCTTCTGTGGTTGTACAGTTTGTTCCCATGTAACCTGTTTGTGTTTAATATTTTACCAGATTTCTTGTATTTATTCCACATCATTATGCCTGTAATGTGCAGCTTTGTAATTAGGCACTTGCCTACAAAAAGAAAAAAAAACGCCCCACATTTTTTTTCCTTCATAATTAATGATTATAAACTATGTAAAACCACTAGTACTGGTACATTTTAATACTTGTTCTTTTGTACTGAATTAACCATAGAGGTTGGTTGTGCAATGTTATTTAATGTCGTAATTACTGTAATATCAACATATGGGCCCCATCTGCACATTCTTGTGAAGAATAGAAAGTTCATTAAGAAATTGTCACTTTAAAAAATAAAAATTAAAAAAAAAGCTGTGGTAAACTCTGTAACCCTAAGTTAGAAAGCTGTAAGTGTAGTAAATGTGCCATTCTCTAATGGCTTCTTGACCGAGATGGACTTTACATACTGTACTGTGATGTAGCTTTCCTATGTAACAGTTATGTTCGGAAATGGACGTGTATTGTTGCCTTAGAAAAAGGGTGGTGTTTGGAAAGAAAGAACTGTAGCCCCTTTTCTTTTCTTTTTATCTGATGTTCATTGAAACAAAATCTGATGCAAGTCATCTTGATTCACTGGTGCACTCTATTAAAACTTACTTGAACAGTTCTCATACTAAAATACTTGTTGTTTGCCCTTTGTAAAAGCACTGTCATTACTGCAGGTAGCAAAACAGTTTAAAGATGCACAGGCTCCATCTTCAATGTGGTGTGAATTCAGGATAAGCATTGCATGGGTTCAGTGGTCCTGCACTGTTCAGAAACTGTCAGTGGCTTAGGACTTCTCAGGAATGTGTGTCCAGGAGCTTTTACAGAAATTCACCAAAAATCAGCCTGGGGGAGGAGGGGGTTGTATGTCTGCTCAATTTACCCATAAATGTCCATAAATGCTGCATTTTTCTTTAAAATACACAACTGGAATGTAATCATTATGCTAATCCAAGGTCATGTATGAACTTGGTCATGAAACAAAACCCTTTGCCTTTTCAGAAGGTTCAGTGGAAAAAATATAGGTCATGCTGTGAGACAGTAGATTAAGTGCTTAGGAAAGCTTCCCGCTTTACAGGCGCTGTTTTTCCATGGCTAACTTTGCCCTAGATTGTCACTGGTTTTCACTGCTCCATAGAACCAGAGATGTAGTAATGTTCCATAAAAACACAGATAGCTTTTCCAGAGGACAGAGCTGACAAATTTTAGTTCCAACTCTCCCATGAAACATGGCACTGCCAATTTAATGTTTATACATCAGGACAGGTTGCAAATGGTGTTCTGTCTGGTGACTGCCAGCAGTGTGAAATCGCCCTGATTCCTCAATCGTGCTGCCTCATCCTTTTGCCTTGCTGGAAGATGAGCTGTGACCCACCTACTGCTCTCCATAGCAAATAACACCAGGAGCTTCCTCAAGGACACAGTCTGAGTGCAAAAGGTGTAGGTGTACACAAGTGCAGCATTTGGCTTTCCAAATCTGCTGCCCCAGCAGGAATAAGATGGGAGAAAGCAGTTCTGAATAAAGTCCAGTTTTATTGGCAAGCAGACTCTTCCTAGTCTGGGATCAGTGAGATGGTGCCTACCAAACCTCAGTGCCTGCTTCTGGGCTCCCTGAACAGCTGCCTTGTACTGGACCTGTTACACATAAGTTACTCCTTAGGTAAGAGTGGGATAAGTTGCATTTCAGATCCAAATATTTCCCAACTTTCATGTGGGAGGGGATTGGTGTGGCATTTTATCAGCACAGCTTTAACTTTAGAAATACAGAAGAGTTTTAAATGCCTCATCATATTTCCCAGCTCCAGACAGGGATAGGGATGCCTCAAATCTTCAGAGACATCATGAATTCAACTGTAATTTGTTGGCAGTGTCTCCAGGGGTGTTTGGGATGGGTGGAGGGTGAGGAGTGGGGTTACTGTATGGTTCAGCTAGTCTGGGTTGGGTTCTTTTGCATTATTTCTTTGCTTGAGGTATACAGACATTTCCAAACTTAGTGCATCCCTTTTCACACAGTCCAGTTTAAAAACATTAAAATGTATGTAAGTCAGTGAAAATATAATAAACAGTCATTTGTGGTCCACTGAATGAGCAACACTGCTGGAGAACGAAGTGGGGTCATTAATGCCATATGGTAATAGGTGTTGCTAAAATTCCATGAGCTGTTTAGACGTGAGGTTTTCGTATCTGGTGTCATATACCTAAGGGTACCTTGAACCTGTTCATCTCAGAACATGCCACGATGCAAATGGAGACACTAAATCTCAGCTGAGAGATGTATTCTGTGAGGTTGTGATAGTTGAATTCTGGAAAGGAAGCAAACTTGTGGGGTACACACCCAGTCTGTGGGGAAAGGCCTGCCCCTCTTGGAAAGATAGTGAAAGATTATCTACCTCTGAGCTTCTCACTTAGGGGGAAGTATACATTCCATAATGGCTCTATATAGAAAACCTAAACATAAACACTTTTCAAAGGCCCCAAAGAATATTTAATGCATTTCTTTAAGATTTTTCAAGGTAGCTTCAGGTTAACAAGAAGAAAGGTTCCTATTTAACAGCCGTTGAACATATTATTGATACTTTATTTCTATGCTGCTGCTTGATCAGCATTAAACCTCATCTCTCAAACTATCTTAGAAAAAAGCTACAGCAATGAAAAATTTCCTTCCTATGACTTGCTGCTTCAGGCCTCCCACCAGAGAGTCATTGTGGACCTGTGGTGCTGCTCTGTTTCAGTGACTCTGCAGAGTTCAGGACACACCTGCACCTCCAGGATGCAGGCAAGCTCTGGCCCCAGAAGGTGGGAGAAGAACTCGATGTCTCAGAAAGGGACCCTGCAGGCGCTGCCGCAGCCACAGCCCAGAGGAAGGAGGAACTCCCAGGGCCACACATGGTCTGTGGTAGGTGTCCCTTCGGGACTGGTACTCGGAGCACAAAAATCCTGTCCTGGGTTTAGGTGACTGCCTCAAGCTTTTGGCGACTTAAAAATTCAACAATGGCAACAGGAGTAGTGGCACCTTCAATATGAAATAGGGGCGGGGACAGAGCACTTCTGTAGTGACAGTCCTGAGACTTGGCTCACAACTTCTACCCTTCAGGGACACGGCCCCACTGTTCTTTACACAGCTTTACAGAGCTGTGAAGGTAATGAATCACTGTCCTTGGGAAAAGTAAAAATATTAAGTGCAGGCTTTACTTTCTGAGTGTTATGCACGCATCTCGGGGGGGGACAGGTTCAAGGCTTTGTTCCTCGGTAACAAAAATCCAAAGTAAAGGGTTAGTCTGTCCCTATGTTATATCTGCTTGCGCAAAGCATTCATAAGCGTATTAAATGTTGCTAGATACACCAACTGGTTTAATAAGTTGTATCTATCCTCGCTATACAATTTTGCGGTTTTTGATGTACCCCAGGTGAGGAACACCGCTTAGGAGAGGCAGCTGTCACACTGCAGCACCCCAGCCGCAGAGGTGGGGCTATCACAGCCTCCCCCAGCACCTCGGCAAAAGCCACTGAGAAACTTCTTCGGCACTTTCCCCTTGGCCAGGGGTAGCCGAACTAGAAGAGGCTGTTCACCCGTGCCTTTAGTAGGAACATCTATTACTTAGGGATGCCCAGGGAGCTTGGCTTTTTCCTCTGACGGGGAAATACCGTGACCTCCTAGGGCGGTGCCATGGAAGGAGCTTCCAAGGCTCTCGCCGGCCCTGGCGGCGCCGAGGCCGAAGCAGCCCGGGCGCGGTGCGGGGCTGTGCCGGCCCGGCAGCGCTCACCTGTCCCCGCCGAGCCGACGGGCTCGAACCCCGGGCTTCCCGCAGCAAAGCAGCGCCGGAGCCGGGGTCCGGAGCCGGGGACACCGCCTGCCCCGGGCCGGGGCGCCTCTTCCCTCAGCCGTCCCGCCCCGGGGAGGGGGCAGCGGCCGCCTCCGGCCACACCTGTGGCGCAGCGGCGGAGGAAGCGCCCGAGGTCGGCGCAGACAGTTCGACGCCCGGCGGCACCATGACGGTGGGTGCGCGGCTGGGCGCCAAGGTGAGGGGCAGGTTCTCCCGCCGCGGAGCCGGCGACGACCAGGTCTCCATCCTGCCCGGCGAGGAGGAGGAGGCGGCGGCGGGGACCGGGGGCAGCGCGGGGGCTCCGCGGCCGGCGGCGCTGCGGGAGGAGGAGGAGGAGGAGGGCACCGGGTGCAGGAAGGTGCACTTCGCCATCCTGCCCGGCTCCTACGAGCCTCTGCACCCGCCGCGGGCCCCCGGCAAGCGGCCCTACGGGAAGCGCCTGAAGAAGTATGGGAAGGTGAGGGCACGGCGCGGCCGGAGCCGGGACCCCCGGCACGGAGACCCTCGGCACGGGGACCCCCGGCACGGGGACTGGGGTGCTGGGACGGCAGCGGGGCCTCGGCTCCGATAGTTCCGAGGGGCTCTCGGAGTGCCCCTTATCCCGTAGGCATTTCAGAGGCAGCGCCCGGCTCCGACCTGGGGGTCAGGGATTGCTCTGGACCTGCTGGGGAAGGAGCTGGTGCTGCTGGGGAGGACCGGACACCGACCCTGGTCTGGATCAAAGAGCACAAAATCTTTCTCTTCGGAGTGAAAATGACACTAAGCTGATCCATGTGACTGGTGCTTTGCCTCGCTTGGTTCTGCGTTTCCCTCGGCGTCAATTTTTTTAAAACTATTCCTTAAAACTTCCAGTTAATTGGCCTGCATTTTTTCCCCTTCTACTGAAGTGCTCGAAAGAAATTGTAAACAGCCCTGCAGGACATTCCTTGGCCAAGGTGACCCTTAGAAATCACTGCTGTGAGTTAAAGGAAAAAAAAATGCAGCTTGTTCTTCATCTGTAACAACTATTTTGGATCAAAATTGTTCTTTTGCTTTCCTGTGTGGGAAGTCACAAGTCCTGCAGTCTGGTGGTTTGGTTTTCTTCCCACCGGAAGACGGGTGTCTTTGGTTACAAAACTGCTATATGGAAGAATTCTGTTGTTTTTCTCTTGTTCATGTCACTTAAGTACATCTCAGGTGTGTCTTGGATATTCGTAGCAAAAAGTAGTTTCTGTGTTAGCAGGAAAAACCTGTCTGCTGTCAGGAACCCTTTCCTGCTGCTGAGATTACAGATGTCAGCATGAGACATGACTTTCTATTGCATTCTTTTAAAAAAACATGATTTTGGTAAAGATATGCTTGCTATGTCTGACACGCAGAAAATGCCATTAGCTTGGCAGAGTTACTTTTGAAATTGCCTTTACAGATGTCAGCATAGTCAGGAGCTGGCTCTCAAATCCTATTGTTTCATAAAGAACAGAATATTTCATTCTTTCATGATGGATTTGATACTTTGATTTTCCAGCACTGTGTTTTCCTGGCCCCGTGCTGTAGGAAGCTGTCTTGAGCCTGTAGGCCTGATCTGTACAGTGCAGTTTTGTTGCTGTGGGTGCTGTTGGTATAAGGGTGCTTTTAATGGTGTTTGGAGCACAGGCCAGTCCTTGGGCACTGCATATTCCCTTTTGTGTTGGTCAGATGACATTCCCATGGGGAAGGTTTGCCAGTTTGGCTCTGGCATAAAGAACAACTCATGAAAGCACAGGCGAGGTCTGGGTAGGTAAGTTAAAGGCAGAAAGGGAGAAAGAAGCCTCCGGTGTGACACAGTGAGGCAGGGGCAGATGTGGAAAGGGAAAGCCCTGCATCTCCTTCTCCAGCCTCAGGATCTGTCCCCAGGCTGGAGCTGCCTTTTTTTTTTTGGCATCTTAACTCCCATTGAGTAAGTTTCCATAGGAGTAAAACCAGCAAAGTTCAACTGTGTAGTAGCATCAAGGAGCTGAAGGTTTTTGTGTGCCAGCACCTCTGTAATCCAGCTTTAAGAAGTCATAGGAATATAACAGATATTGACTAGATTTGACAGATTTAAAAGTATTTACTCAGATTCGGTGTTTTCCATGTTACAAGAGTCCTACACAACCACAAAGAGTTACTAACAATCAGTTCTGATACTCCCCCAAGTCTGACCAGATTGTATTAATTCCCCAGTCGGGAGCAGCCACATGAGCAAAAACTATCAAAAATGAAATTAAAATTAGATTAAGGTTTTCAGTTAAACAATCCCTGGCAAGTTAGTTCCAGTGCAGTACATAGATGAGTTCCTAAATATATACAGATGTGGATCAAAACTTTCTTATTTAGAAAAAAAGCCTTTTATTTTGACAAAAAGCAATGAACCTTCTATAAAAGTATTCTTGGTGGTTACTGCCTTCTTCTCAGCTCCAGTTTTAACACCTGATGAGCTTTTAGGAGTTACTAACATAGTTAGAACATGTAATATGGGAATTATGTACTTCTACAAAGTAGGGTGAATTTCAACTAATTTTATTCTTGAATAGAATCACATGTAAAAGCCTGGCTTCCTGTGGAGGCTGCATCCGTTCAGTTTAACTATACCCTGTGGGTGTGTATGCCTATATAAAAATAGATGGTAAAATGTTTTTCCACTCTCCAGTCCTCGTTAGCTGTGGGAGAATTTCATTTTCTGGGTCCATGACATTGGCTGTCGGAATGATTTTGTGTGAAGGCATTTTCCATCACCTGGCCTTTTTTTCATCCCTTTTCCTCATCTCTCTCCCCAGAATGTCGGGAAGGTTCTGCAGAAGGGATGTCACTACTTGGTGGTTGGCCTGCAAGGATTAGCAGCAGCCTATTCTGCTCCCTTTGGAGTGTCAGCACATGTGGCATCCTTCGTCCGCTAGCACGGCTCCACACACCCCACAGGAGAGGACACAAGGCCATTGCTGCTTTCTCAGGATTAAATTTGAGACCTGGATCTGAAAAACCTCTTGGACCAACATCCCCGAGCCCCTGTGCCAGACCCTTTCCAAGACTGAGTGCTCTTCTCTGAAAATAATTCCAGCGCTTTATAAAATCAGATTGGGTCAAAGAAGTGTAAGGATGAGAAAATAATCTTTGTTAATTGAACTGAAGTTTGGTTTTTGGCACTAGTTGGTTTTCCAGAGCTTTGTGCTCTATGTGGAAGGGAGCCAAGGATGGATGGAAAAGCAAGTAGATGAGGGAGAGAGAAATGAAGGAAAACAGAGGATGGAAGAGCAGCTGGGGAGCTGGAGATGAGTTTGGGTAGTGTGAGGAATTGCCAAAGCAGTGGAGGAAACAGATAATAAAGGATTAGGAAAAGGCAGTCTTTGGTTTTCTGAGATTCCGAGTTTGGTGGTGTTTGTTTACCTGAGAGGGTTAAGATTATGAGTGTACTTAAGAATATATTTGAACATAAATGGACTGTGGCCTGAGCTTTGCTGCATCATGGTTGTTCATTTCAAACACTGGACATAATGAGCCTTTAAATAATCTTAAGAATGATGTAAAAAATCCAGAAACAAAATGAGGTGTGTATTTGTGATTTTAGGGCATTAAAGGCTCACTGTGATTAACATTTTAAACTTTTCCTGTCCTACTATGAAATCTGCACATATTTTTTTACTGAGAATGGAGTTTATATGTGATATACCTGATTCTGGAAGCTGGGGCATTTTACACCTGACTCTGTGGTGTTCACCAGGGGGAAAGAATTGATTACCAGCTGCATCTGAGAAAAAAAATATATGTACAGCATTTGGTGTAAGAATGTACAACTGTGACATGAGAATGGGGCCAAATAACCTGCCAGCTCCATCTTCATTTCCGCTCTTGGGATCTGTAAGCAGAGGATGTCAATATCAGATGGCTCAGCTTAGTGGTGCGGGTGGAACAGTTTCCATGTCACACCTCCAGGGATATAAATCTTGTACTGATGGCACAGGAATAAGGTGGTTCATGGGCCTTAAAAGTTCTGTGGGGTTTGTTTGTTTGTTTGCTTGTTTGTTTCTGTCAGTCTTTTGTGGTAGTCATAAATTACTTCCCTGCTAGGACTTTCTCTATATTATATATCTTTCTAGTTTTGATGGTGTTTTTGTAATCAAGGAGTTGACCTAACTGGAAAAAAATGCCGTTCACTAGCTTTCTTTGCCTTTTCTGAACAAAAGAGTTTGTATATCTTGGCAAACCACACTGTATTTCTTTTAAATGTAGCAAATGAATCAGATGGGGGGGTGGGGCTCTTTTCTAACTGGACTGTAAATAAAAGCCACGAGATCCAGGTCGTGTTTTTACCTACACACGTAAGTAAGTGCACAAAGGAGGAGTTCCTCAGCGGCAGCCCAGTCAGCGAGGGGAAGCTGCAGTATAAACTTCCCCACGTTGTTTTGCCTGTGGCCTCAGTGCCCTTGTAGGACATGATTGTAGCCCAGGGTGCATGGAAATGCCCAGGAAAGGCAAGGTGTGGAGATGAGGCTGCAGAGGGTCTAAGGTTGCAAAAGTCGGGATAGGAATAGCCACAAAGGGATTTTGCTCATTCATTTCATGCCTTCAGTTGTATCTCTTGAGCTTTTTTTGTGAGGACAGACCTGTCTGTCCCTCTGATCTGCCCCATCAGCATGCCAGAGGGTTGTTGATAATGCAGTAAGAACAGGGCTGTCCTAACACCCACATGCCACACCAGCCTGTGGAGTTTGGGATTACCTTCAGATTTTGTTACATCACTCCACGTTTTACAGTGCTTTCACAGCATAAATTGGACCTTTTTTTGAATAACTAAAGCCATGCAAGGAGAAATTTGTGCCTCCATTTTTCTGTGTGAAGTGAGTGTCCCATCTATTTGCCCGTGTGTCCCCTGACTAGTAAGGCTGCTCCCTCATTGCAACACACAGGCTCCAGCCCATTCAGACATTCCACAAAGGTAAACATGAACCTTAGCTCCTGAACTGCTCAGCACAATGGACTTTTGCCTGCTGACACATGGCCTCTGCTCACCTGGTGCAACTTTAAGGGAATAACCTGGTTGCTATCCGTACAGAACCTGAATGACACGTACAAGGTGTTTCTGTGTGAGCCTGAGAAAAGAAAAGCCTCAGGCACATTGGTGAGTCAGCTTTGGCTGGCCAATGTTTCAAAAATAGACCAAAAACAAAGAAAGAGGAGAGAGAAAAAGTAAGCGAGTAACCTGTGCTGTTGCAATAAACCAGCTAATGATTCATTTTCATTCCTCAAAATGAACTGATGGTTCTCATTGAGGCTACCAATTAGTGCTGCTTATCAGTTCTCCTTGAGCAATGATTCACTCCTCAGCTCCTGAAGGGAATTTGTGAGGCCAAGCCTTGGCCTGACGGTTTGCTGCTCTCATTAGCCCAGCTCACATCTAGAAAATCAGAATGTAGAGGGTGAGGTTCATTTTTCAGCTGGGTGGATGGCAGAGGGCTGTACTTCCTGTCAGTCATGGCAGCACCCCTGTTGGGCCAGGTCTGGCTTGGCTACCATGCAAACAGCTGGAAGAAGGCAGGTTCTGCAGCTCTGTTGCTAAATGTTGTCTCAATGATCTAAGAGACGAGGAAACATTCCCTGAGCCTCTCAGCTTTGGCTGGCAGCTCGTCTGCTCAGCCAACAAGAAAGAGCAGCCTCCATCTGAAGCAGAGCTGCCGTGCTGGAAGTCTGCACGTGAGTTGAGGGAGAGCGAGATGTTGGTGATGGGCAGGAGGCTGGGATTGGTGATGAGGCTGGGTTTTGGTGAGGAGCCTGGGTTCCCAGCCCTGGCAGGTGCCAAGCGCAGAGGGCAGTCTGGGATTCACTCTTGGTTTCCGCACTGGTGTTACGTAACCTTGGCAAGGCTGTCCTTGGAGGAGTCACCTCAGCAGGGACAACTTTCAACCCATGGGTGCACAGAGGCTCTTTTATTAAAACAGGCTTGTGTGCAGCTGAACTCCTGGTGCCTTTGAGGGACAAAACAGACATTTGACTTGTTCATAGAGATGGTGAGATGCTGTGGATACCATGGTGGGTACATGGGGAAGATTTGATTTGACGTTTGAACTGGACGAAATATGTAACTCCCTTCAGCCCCTTACATGCTTCACTTGCCAGGTTTTTGTCTTCAGTGGTGTGCTCCTGTGCTATCTGGTTCCCTTCAGGTTCCCATGTACCTTTCACTGAGCTTTATAACAAAAGGTGGGATAAATAGATTCGGGAAGCTGAATACATGCCAGAAGTAAATAGTCAACTTGTCCGTGCTTCTCTCAGGAACGAACTTCACTAACCAGAGAGCCTGACAAGTCACTGTAAATTCCTGGCTATTCCTGGTGACTGCTCAATGAGCCACAAAACAGAATAAAGCATATTTCTGCTGTTTTTGCCAGAGTATTTAATTACTCCTCTGGCTTACCGTAGGCTCTAAGGAAATAGCAGAGAACTCATAGCTATTGTCCTTTGTCCTGCAACATTAGCAGCAAGGAAGCACTCCTGCACAGCTTGCTTTGGAAGTGCAGTGACTGAGGAGAGCTGTACCACACCACAGCACTTTGGCACTCCCAGGTCACAGATCACTTCAGGGATGAACGTCCTTTCTGACCTCTGCCTGTCTGTAAGGCTGGGAAAAGGGCAGGCTCTGTGTTGGGCTGCAGTAAAACCAGTTGTCTCTTTTTCTGTATCCTGAGTCCCTTGTTAGCTGAATACTGGCCTTTTTCAAGACAAAACTGATCCTAAAACATGCACAAAATTGCTGCAGTTACCTGTACAGAGTGTGCTTTACAAATGCATTTTTCTTCAAGGAAGAGTAGAGAGCCAGAAGAACCTGTAGATTAATGGAGATAATTAAATTCCCTTCCTTGTCCTTGTAGGAAGTAGTATTAGGCTGCCAAGCCTGTTTTGGGGTGAAGTCTAAACTGGGCTCAGAGAGCGTGGTGCACTTTCCTGAATCCTGCATCATGTATGAGGAGAGATGCAGGACTCTGGACTTGTCCAGCTGGAGGAGGGAAGACTTAGAAACTTGACAACAGCTTTTCAGTGCATAAGAAGGGGTTTCCAGCAAGATGGAGCCAGGCTCTTCACTGAAGTCTGCAGCCAGAGGTCATGGTCATAAATCCAAACTGGGGAGTTTCCAGGCAGATACAAGGCAGGGAAAGCAGTAACATGATCATTAAGCATGAAGAGATTACCTCAGGAGGCTGAAGTCTGTCTGTGGAGTGTCTCAAGGCATGACTGTACAAAGTGGAAAGCAATCCAGTGCAAATGCAGCGTTTACCCTGCTGTGAGCAGGAGGCTGGAGGAGAGACCTCCTGGGCTTCTTCCACTCTGGATGAGGCTGTGAGTGGGATCCTGCCATGGTAAGCAGAAAGCTTATATTTACCTACTGTATGGAAATGTAAAAGACTGAGCTCCTCACCCCTGCTGGAAGCACTGACGCTAAGAATAAAGCTTTGCTCCTGGTAACAAGGAGTGACTGGCGAGGGTGCAGCGCTGCCTGAGGAGCAGCTCGGCTCCCACCACAGCTTCCACTTCCCTGCGCTGCGCTGGCTGAAAGGCGATTGTCCTTTACTGCCATCTCCTGGGAAAAAAACCCACAGATTTCCAGCCTCGTCAGCCTGCCCCGTTGCTCTGCCTCATCTCCTGCAGGGATTTCCTGCCTTTCCCTAGGCTGGCCTCCCGGTGTGTCCAGATCCATCCTCAGGATGTGGGGTCTCAGCAGTGTAATGTGCATCTCTGTATACCAGTTTTTCCTACCCAGTGGACACTTGAGCCTCCTGTATGCAAATGTTTCAAATGTAAAGCCATAGGAACATTGTTCTTGTGTTGTTTTCTTTTCTTCAACACCTAAAAATGCATTACATTTTGACCTGAAGTTCTTGCTGTGCCTCCAAAACATTCCTTAAGGATGATTCACTGGAGGTGAGGAGATAAGCCATGGTCACTTCTCATGTCTGAATCTCATCTTTTGCTGGAGAGATGACAGCTGTCTGTGTGTAGTTCCAACGTGGAGGTTGGCAGACTGGAATGGCACAGTCCCAGGAATGCCTTGGAGCCCAGTTCCAGCAAATCACATATACTTTGCCCCCTCGTGGTTTCTGTATTCCCCTGTTTCTGCTGCCCATAAAAGAATCCTTGCTCCTTCCTTTCCTGGGACACTGAACTAGCATCAGATTGTTTGTTCAGCTGTGCCTGAATTAGGGTGGGGACTTTCCTGTCCTTGGTGAATCCCATCCTGCCCCGTGCTGGCCGATAAACCAGAGCAGCAGAAGTGTTAGTCCTTGTGCTCCAGAACAAATGTCCTGCTTCCCTGCAAAGCCTCTCCTTTGGTCCTTACCTGCTCTCTGAGATGACACACAGCTCTACCCTGGCTCTTCAGACTCCTAAAGCTGCCAATGGATGTTATATTCACATGGAGAATAGCATTTACAGAAGACTGGGAGAACTCATAATGTCAAACAGCCTGTGTTAGTTAATACTGGGCCAAACATTTGCCTGGAACAACCGTTTCTGTGTCATCCTGGTGCCTTCAAGGGACTGAAGTTTAGCTTTTGACTGGAAGAAAAAGATACTTTTCAATTCATCTTTCTATATGTCTGGAATGATAGCTGATAGCTAGCAAAGTAGCCTATCAACCCGCCTGGGTTTCGGGTATAAATAATTCTCTGTATAGGAAAAACCTCATGAAAAAAAAAAAAGATACTTCTATTTATTTGCTCTGGCTCCATTAAAAGGCATCTATCATTAATGACTCTATTTATAATTCTATCATCGCCAATTACTTGCCTGAGATTTTTCCATACATGAATTTCACTGAGCTCATTTCTAGCGCATGACTCACTGAACTCTGATTTCCTTCAAGATTTTAAGAGGAAACAGCAATGCTTTTATCCTCCCCTCCTCTCTGTGAAGGAATTTTTTGAATTTATTGTTTGTTCTAACTTTGGAAAAAGGATATAATTTGAGTATGTGTGTGTGTCTGTGTGTGTGTGTGTGAGTATAATACGATTTTTATCATATTTTGTTGAAATCAGCATACTTGGCCATGTTATCCCCGCATCCCTGCCTTTTACTGGATTATCAGAGAGTCACTGAAAAAAATCATTGCCATATCCCTGGTGTGTGCCTTTAATTCCTTCACTGAGACAAGCCCAGGCTACCTTTAGCTCTATCCTAACACACTGCCACCTAATCGAGGCCAGCATTTTGCTGTCACTGGTTTTTTTTTCATAATGTCCATTCTAACCTCTCCCCTCAGTGTGGTAATTTATGTCTTTCCAAAGTACAGCACTGTGTACATATTGAAGACCTACAAGATCCCCAGCTGCTTGTCTTTTTTTTAGTGGAAACAAGTAAAATTCTTCAACTCTTTCCTCGTCATTCATCTTAGACCTCTGACTGAGCTGCTGCTACAAGAGACTCTAGGTGTGCCTCTAGAATTATCTCAAACTACCCACTACATCTGAAGGCAGACATGCCTTTTACTTTCTCCATAAAATTTATTCCACCTGAAAATTTGTCCTGTGCTACTGAGTTAACACCATGCTTTTTTAAAGATATGTCAGCATAATCCGCTTTAGTGACTGAGGGAGCCTGGCCCCAGTTTGCTGCAAGATTGACACTGTGAATTCTTCATGTGACCAGACACATTTCAAGGAAGCCTGAAACAAGAGCCTGGTGCAGAGAATTTCAGCACAACTGTCCTGAACTTTGATGAAGTTATAAGCAATGGAAAACATGGTCATTTGCAGGAATACTGTGCCTGCTCTGGCTACGACAAACACAGTTCTGTCACACAGAGGCTGTGTTTGGATTGTAACAAAACCAGTACCTACATTTTCTCTGAGTGGCTCTATTCACATTGCTTAACAGCAGAAGGAGCTGGTGGCTCCTAGGTAATGGGTGCCCGGGATGTAGGACTAAACAAACCTGCTGCTTAGGCTGTTTACTGGATGCTGTTTGGGATGTGCCTGGTGCATCGGTGAAGCGGACTTTCCTCAAAGCCTGCAGACTTAGAACTGAAAGATTTAGCCACAGTTGTGTTCTCTGCAGCTATTTCTGATTTTATATTCCTTGTTTCACAGTGGGAAAGGAGAGATTATACAGATGCTGCTGCCTTCTCTTATTTCTTTAAGCTCCTTCTCACCACACTCTCCAAGAAGAGTCAGGGCTCAATATAACAGAAGGGCTGGTCTGAACAAAATCTCCTTAGGCTCCTAAGGTCAGTAGATCTAGGGAATGAAAGTTTAAGGTCCTGCATTTAGAAATATGTTTTTTCTCTAAATTAATATGCAATTGTTAGCAAAGGTGAGTTATTTCTGGATTCAGTTAACAAGTCCTTCGAACTAAAATAATCTGGTTTTGTACATCCCTGTGCTGCCCATAATGTGTAGCTAGGAAGGAGCTGTAGCTTCTCACAACTATATAGGTCTCTACTTCTCCAAATTCTCATGCTGGTAAAGTATATATGTACTCCAGACCTATTTTCTCTGGCACCCAGAAGAAGCAAGCAAGCAGTAAATCACTCAAATTTTTTTCGTCTTATCTCAGATTATGTTATTTTGTGCCTCATACACAGAAGAACAGAGAGCAAAATCTTTCTGCATTTTGCAGTTTACACAGCGCAGAATACTGCCAGTGCTCAAGAAACCACAGGAGTTAGTCACTTGTTTTTTGCCTTAAGTTTGTGAAAATAAGCATTAATGTTTGTCAGGAGTGGCCAGCATAAATAGTAGTTTGTTGGGTTTTTTTCATTTATTTCATTTGACGCACCACTTTTTTTGTTAGATTCTAAAACCAGTTTGTGTTTTTATCTCTTTAGTACTTATGTTAATATGTTTTTATTCATGCTTGCAAGCAATGGTTGTCAGACATTAGACAGCTGCTGCAGTTTTGTTGAACATTGGCTAATATATAAGATGCCTGGTTCCCCTTAAAGCGTTTTTCTGCTCCCGTGGGCGCTGGTGTAGATTAAAGACCTCTGTGTGAATTCAATTAAATTCAACAAAATATAGACTCCATTTTAAATGAGAAGATTAATGGTTACCAAAGAGTGTGCAAGGGCTCTCAATCTGCTCAGCAGGGTTGGCTCCCCTCTTGTGTCTGTTGTGGAGTCATAACAGCAATCACAAGTGATTATTTTTGACTCAGTGGGTCAATGATTTGAAAGTGGTGGGGCAGGTCTGGTCAAACCAGACCAAGCAGTTTAACACCTATGATTTACCCGGAGTAATGTGGGGATCCCAGGGGTATGAAGGACAGGCTGTATCACCATGGTGAGTGGTCACAGGATTCAGGCTTGCTGATGGGCACTGCCACGGCTGCCAGCAGCAATGGAGCAAGGAAAGCCCACGAGTGAGGAGATCGGCCCTGCTGGAGATGCCCCTCGAGTGTTCCCTGCACCAGTTCCACCTCAAACACACCAGATCCACCTCATTTCTGCCTGTCCATTTAGGGATACAAGTGGGAGCAGGAGGGAGGTCTGTTCAGGTGAATGGAGAAGGAATTCTGCAGTGCTTGATGGAACTCCATATCCTCGTGGAAGCTTACAGGGACCTGTGATACTGAGGGCAGACAGTGTGACTGAGCAGGATGGAAAGGAAGCAACCTTCAGAAGCTGCCCATGCCACCGACACAAAGAGGTAACTTATCTCATGAAAAAACCCAATCCTCTCAGTAAAGTAGCATAAGAATGGGTTTCAAGGAGCAGGCAGCAGGCTGTCTCTGCACACGTCCCCCTCACAATCCAACAGCAGCACAAGGCTCTGCAGAAAAAAATAGTTAATCTCCAGAACTGTTCTGGGCTTGTTCAGGGGGCAAATTCAAAATAAACACAAGTTCTGTTTATCTTTCATGTTGTGGTGTACTTGTAGAAGGAGAAAGGTCTCAAAACGCATGACTGGAATCAGGGCATGGTTTAAACAGAAAAGTGGTGAACAAAAGGGCAAAGGCATTGCCCTCCCTCTTGCCTTTTCCCAAAGCTAATATTAGCAGAGCCCTTTACCCCAAAATCAGTTAGTAAAATATGAATAACAAGGAGTAACTACCCAAAATGGCTAGGAGACCATGAAAGTAATACTAAGCATCCTGATGAAGAATGTACACATTGCTCCCTTCTGTACCACACCTGCTCAGGTGGACTGTTGGAGTCCCAGCACCCCTCATCTGAAAGAAGCAGGCAAAGACATCAGCAACAAAACCAGGTTTAATTCCCTTCTCTGTGCTCCGGCAGATATCTGTCTCTTTGGCACTATTTGTGTCATGCTTTCATGCTCACAGTCATATCCTGGTCCTTTTAACTGAGGACTCCTCTGTGGACTCCCTTCTTGTCCATGAGGAAGATCAGGGTTTTGAGGGTTATGCTAGTAGGGATGGATCTGCTGTCACTGCCTTTGCTTCTGACATTCATCACATTGTCTTCTTCCACCAGCAGGTTGTCACAAATCCCACTACACTTTTTACAATATATGGTGATTCCCACTAGCAGGAACATTTTCCAAGCCTGGCCTGTGATCAAGTGATTCTTGAGGTGAATGTGAGGAACTCTCCTGGCTTGATTGCCCATACATACTCATTGTCAGAGGCTCACAGTAACCTCATCACCAATGTCCCTGTCCACGAGGATGCTGTTGATAGGGTACTTTCAGTAATCCATTGTGGCTGAGCTGTCTGAATCTCCCAGAAATGCCCAACACTGAGCTTCCCCGTATTCTACCTTCTGGGACCTTGGTCTCAGCACACTGATTCTAAAAATTTCAGTTTGTGAGTTGAGCCATCAGATCCCAAAGCTCTCGCTTTGCCTGTGAGGAGAGACCTATGGAGACAGTGGCATTTGCCACTCCAGCCTGTATTTGATGTCATATTTGCCTTGCAGCTGGGTATCCCACTAAGTGACCTCCCTGCGATCCTGCCAACAAATAGGAGGCTTTCGGAGGGGGTCTCAGGAGTTCAGTATGAAAGGAATAAGATGAATGTGTCTTTACGAACAGACCATGTGAATCTGCTTGTAGATAGGGCTAGGAGCTTAGAGATAGGGAAGTAACAGAAGAAAACTCTGATTTCTAGAAGATGTCACTAATCAACACCAACTGTTGCTCAGCCAAGGCCATGTTAAATTTCTGAACCTAGAGAAAAAGAACAAAGACTTCATAGAATTATGAATAGGGGTTTTTTTCTTTTATATAACAAAAGGGGGGGGGGGGGCATATTAGAGGGGGACATAGAATAGGCCATTTGAGAAGTCTGTACCTTCCGAGTACCTCAGGCAATGGGGAAAGGAAGAGGGTGTTGCGGCCGGGAATTAGGACAAAAAGGGAGTTGCATTCCCCAACAATTCCAGAGACCCCATGGGAAATGCCCATGGCCTCTCCCTTTATTTGAATAAAGTTACAGGACTTCTCTGTCTCCTTTTTGGACATTAAACCCCTGGTGTTTGTGGATTAATTTTCCTGACAGGTACCAGGCAGCTGGGGTGTGCAGATGTCCCACGGCGGCCGAACAGCACTGGACACCCCATTTGCTGCCCTACACGCCTCCATCCACCTGTTCCCCTCTCCTCCGAGCCAAACCAAACCCATGAAATCGACGCACTCGCGTATTCCCACCCAGTCCACACTTTTCCTGTAGCGCTGCTCTCAACAAAAGCCCGGATATCAGAAGGAACACATCCTCTGCCGGTGCTTTGCCAAGCCGGACGCTCAACCGCGTTACCTCCCCCACTGCGCCGCCCCGTTTCTCGCAGCGAAAGCCGCGGCTCCGTGGCAGCAGCGGAGCAGGCGGCAGGCCCGGCGCGGCGGGCGGGGCGGTGCGAGGGGGCGGTGGCCGGGCCGCGGCCGCGCACAGCCGCTCGGGGCGCGCGGC
>VZTJ01001001.1:129963-159213 GCA_013397795.1 Orthonyx spaldingii
CGATGGGGCTGCGCTGCGGGGAGATGCGGGACAGGTAGGCGGGCCGGGCCGGGACGCGGAGCTCCGCGTTCGGCAGGGGTTTTCCTGAGGGCCTGGCAAGGAGCACCTGCCGTGAGAGCCCGGCACTAACGCTGTTGGGCGCCTTTGTGCCCCGTCCCGCCGCAGGTTCTGGCTGGTGATCAGGGAGGACGGGCACATGGTGACAGCTCGCCAGGAGCCGCGGCTGGTCCTTATTTCTGCCAACTGCGAAGACGGGCACTTGGTCTTGGAGGCTCAGGACACGGAGAAGGTGTGCGTGCCTGTAAAGCTCCCCAAGAAAAACCCCATCCGTAACTGCAGGTACTGAAGAAAGCTTTTTCTTTCCCCTTTTCCCTCTCTCAAGACCGTCTTTCTCACGTGCTTTGCTTTTCAAGATTTTGAGGCTTTGCGTTTTCTTATGCAGAAATTGGAGTGTAAAAGCTCAGTACCTCTGTGTCTTTTCTGTGCAGGCTTTTCTCACTGTCTGCTTAATGGAGATAGACTTCAAACCAGAGCCTGTACTGACAAGACAAGGAGCAGTGGTGTTAGTAGGTTTAGATTAGCTATTAGGAAGAAATTCTTCACTGTGCGGGTGGTGAGGCACTGGCACAGGTTGTCCAGAGGAGATGTGGATGCCCCATCCCTGGAAGTGTTCAAGGTCAGGTTGGATGGGGCTCTGAACACCTTGATCTAGTGGAAGGTACCCCAGCCTGTGTTGGGGGAGTTGTCCTAGGTAGGTTGCTTCTAATCCGGACTGTTCTGTAATACTGTGAAATCCTCTGCCATGTGTTATACAGGAGGCCAGGAATGGTTGTCATAACAAAAGCTCTGTTTTTAATCTGCTAAACACTGGTGAAAACCAATATCTGGAAAAGATGTCACAGCATCAAAGACCGTGCATTACACATCTGCCAAATGAATTGTGATCTTCTGTTTTCGTAGAATGTCGTGTTTGCTTATTTGTTTTTACTTCTAGTGTTTTTGGTTTTGCTTGGGTGAGCAGTTGCATTTCAGAGCCTCAGTCATGTGGTTTGGTATATCTTGATCACAACTACTTACGTGCATCAGCGTTTTTGCGTGCACACTGGCCATTCAGAGCTGGTGAGATGTTGGAGTTTAGGTTCCCTGACCTCTGTTTTTAGGCATTTAGCTGAGGTGCCACTGTTAAAAACTTGGTTGCCCAAGGCTCACCCTGTGGTCACAGGGGAAGGATGGGCATCCCAGGGACTCAAGGCATTCCCTGTAGGTGCTACCTCAAAGGACTTTCAGGTGGATGGGTTGCAAACAGTGATTTAGCTGTGTGCTTAGAGTTTTGTTGTGTGAGTGCAGGCCTAGTTATTTTATCCATGTGTTGAAATCCATGCTGGAAAACTGCCAACAGGAAGCAGAAAACCTCCTCTCTGCTGAAATGTCAATTAATATGTAAGAGTGTTTAGAAACTGTAAGTGGGGTAAGGCCCTACAAAGATACTGGTAAGTGTTTGTTCTCTGGATAGCAGAGATGGTTAATGCACCAGCTGCTGTAATTGTAACTAAAAGAGTGCTGGCAAGGAACTGCATTTCCTTGCTTTTAGCATAAATCTGTTGCTGTGGAAACCCTTGATCAGCATAGCTCACTATCTCTGTTTATACAGGGCAGGTGCAAGTTCCAAATGGTAGCATTTCTCGTGGAGAAGTGGAACAGACTTTTACAAACCTGTGCATAATGCCTGTGTGTTAACCAGTGGCACATACACTGCAAAACCATGCTGTTTGCAAGATGTCGTTTTTCTAAAATTTGCTGTACCACTAGAAAAAATATTTAAATAGCCTCATACATTTCAGTAATGGAAAGTTAGCTTGGATTTTCCAGTTTTAGATCTCAACGATTTGTTCTTCTGGTTTGTTTCGATTTTTCTTTCTTGCCTTCAGATGGGTGCTTATGGGAGCTCATGCCCCATTGCTTGGAGCTAAAGCAGTGCCTTAGTGCCTCTGGCTGCATATGGCTGTGCATGTGCTGATCTTGAAAACTGCTAAATCCACTCACAAACTTTATGTGGATATTTAAAAATCTTGTGTTTGGGAGAGTCAAATATACAGCCAAAGCCATTGTATAGGCACATTTGCTGCTTGTGCAAATGCTAGAGTGTTTCTAGAGCTCTCTGGCTAAGAAACCTCATGCTCTTCATTTGTGCCCTTTGTCAGTGTGTGTTGTAATGCTTAGATTTTGTGATCTATTCCCATGGATCCCTGCACCACTGAGTGCTTAGGATGGATCTGCTTCCTGAGTGGAAAGCAGTAGTGTTGGAAGCTGTAAGAACCTTGCCTCTGTTGTCCGGCCGGTTAGAAGGCATGTAGGAACTGTGGGATGGAGGGAGGAGGAAGGCAGTCAAATGCTGTCTGGAGCGGTGACATTTAATCCCAGGCTGTGTCACAGGATAGACAAAGGAATCCCAGGAAACAGAGCCCGGGATATTGATGCCAGCACCCTAATGATCACTCCCCCAGATGAATAAAGAAGGGCTCCTAGGAGTTGGGCTCACTCTAGATCAAGTGCACGGGCATTTCTATGCTTCAAGCTGCCCAGGATTTGATTGCAAAGGTATAGGAAAGTGCAGTGCATTTGGGTCAAAATGACTACTTTGAAGAGTGAAATAAAACTACTCATGACTGGTGTTAAAGTTTATTGAAAGCTCAAATCAAGGTTTAGCTTTTTTTGCCAGGAAAGTGTTCCTTGCGTAAACTTGTTTGTATTCTACTGACAGTGGCTTTTTGTGCCCCATGGACTTTGCTTCCATTACAAATCTTTAACTTCTCTTAAGATACTGAACTATTCTGTATGTGTATGTAAGTCTGAGCTGAAGAGTCTCACTCATGTCTGGCTAAATTTTTACAACACTAAAATCTGAAGGAACATTTACTTAACAGTAAAGGACACTTTTAATTAACAACATTTGTAAATATCAGTTGTGGTAACTAATCACATCCTTTCAAACTATCATTCATTTTCTGAAATTAGTTACTTTTCAGTAGATTTCTGGGTAGAAATCTTTTGGTGTGGTCATCATGTGCAAATGCAAGAGCAGACCCTTTTTTCCCTCAAAGCAGGGCAAACAGGTAGGTCTGTTACTGTCACTGATGTGACAGTTAGCTCTGGGCACCTTAACACTGTTTCAGAGCTCATTCTTTCACCAGCTGGTGTTGTCTGGTCATGTCCATGTTCCTTAGCTTTCAAAACACAGTGGCCACAAGGAGATTGCCCTTTTGGAATGATTTGTTTTCTGTATATTGCTACTACTATTAAAATGTGGTTTTGCCTTCAAATAATAAGCATCCTCAAACCTTGATGTTTCCAGCTAACTTGTTGATGTGTTGTGACTCTCCAGGGTGTTTGGACAGGATATCCAAGGCAGGGACTGTGGTGATGAAGTGGCTCAGTGGATCACCACCTTCCTGAATTCAGAGCCCTGTCGACTGGTGCACTTTGAGCCCTCCATGGTGCCAAGAAAGTCCAAGGACACAATAGCCCTTTTCCGAAACACAGATGAGGTAAATGAATGTTCTTTTTCTCAGAAGTGTGTCCTTTAACCATTTCCACCCAGCCAGCAGAACCTGCCCCTTCCATCACTGGTGGTTGAGCCCAGTTTGGCAAGGTGTGTAGTCACGTACTAGAGCCATGTGAGTATTCTCCTTTTCTTTGATGAGGTGATTTGCTTAAATTTTACTTTAAATCTGTTTTAAGCTACTGACCATTCACAGCTAAAGAGTCTGAAACTGATACTTGAAGAAGAACTATGACATTGCAGAATACAATACCCTTTTGTGTCTCAGTGAACAGAAAAAAGTTACATCTTTAAAGATATTTTGGTGGTGTAATCTGTGTTGCAGTGAAAGACTCCGCTCCCTAGCTCTTGTTAGGTCTGGGACTGTACTGATGCAAGTTGTGTTACTTCGTATTTTGTTTAAAGGAATGATGTTTAACCCAGGCACCTTACAGTTGTGGGCCTAGGAATTAAAATTCAAAAACAGTTACAGAGGTAACTCTCTCTTTCTGTGGAAGAGGCTTGAAGGTCTGATATTGGAGAAATATCATGGAACGGTATGGAAACGAGACGTTGTGCTCAGACATCCTCATATCATTTTAGCCACTGCTGCCCTTCTTTTTTCCTGAACAACTCTCTCAGGTGAAGATGGTTTGGATTGTACCAAATGTAAGGTTTTTAACAAATTAAAATTGTGAGTACCTTGCCTTAGTGATGTTATTATGCATAAAGCATCTGTATTTTGTTTGTTGTTGCACAAAGAAAAGAAGATATATTCAATTACAGACTTTTATAGATATGCATTTTTTATGTAAGGGCACTGAGACCAATACAAACACAATGTTTCAGCAAAAGGGATGTCAGAGTAGGAGGGGTAACACTCAGAAATCCTAGCAAGAAAGAAAGGGAGAACTTTTTTGATAGTTATTTCAATAGTTATCATCTAGTGATGTCTTTTTTTTTTTTTTTTTTTTATTCCCCACACCCCTGTGGAACTCCACTTCTCAGAGGTTTAGAGGTTTTTAAATACCATTCATTGGCTTTGTTTGCTGATGTGGCCCTATGGCCTTCCCACTTCTCAGGCATCCCAGACTGCTGAATGGACAGCTGTAATCGAGTATGGGCTGTTCTGGTTGTGGAACTCCCTCTGGTGTTGTGATAAGGCAGTTTGAGCACACAAAAATTACCATGGTTACTGAAATAGGAAAGAGCATGTTGTTTTCCTTGTTAACCTACTTTCAGGAAAATCCAAACCTGAATGGAGCAGCCTAAAAGGCCACTGGTTCCAATGCCTGTCTTTTGCCATACAGTAACTTTCCTCACTTTGTCTTACAGCAACCTTAGGATTTGTTGGTGTTTGTTTCTCTAGGTTGCCTATCCTGACTGCAGCCCGGTCTTGATCATCTCCGAAGCTTCAATGGACGATTTAAATACCAGGCTGGAAAAGAAAGCTAAGATACAGAACTTCAGGCCAAATATTTTTGTGACAGATTGCAGTGCTTTTGAGGAGGTAAAATGTCTTAAATGTCTTCTTCAAGGCTTGGTTGTGATTCTTTGTAACTTGGTTTCCTTGTGTGATGGTGCCTGCAAGGGTGAGGAAAGCTGCAATTCTGTGATTTTTACAACTCAATTCCAGAGAGGTAAAGCTTCAGCTCACATCAGTGCACATGAAACATTGATGGAGGACACAGGTTTGTGAATGATTGTTTCTCAAATTGAAGAAGTTCCTATAACAGGAAGAGATTTTTATCTCCCAAGAGGGTTTGCAATAGAAAGCTTGTGTAGATGAGAAGCAAAAACTTAACTTCCACTAAAAATTTCCTTTCTGCAAAAATGGTGACTTACCAGAGGTCACAGGTCAGATTGTCACCCATACAGTAAGAATAAATGGCTTTAGGCTCAGTGCTTCAGACAAGTGCATATTGCAGAACAGGATTCATTACTTGTGTGTCTCTCTTTTCAGATACAATTATTAGTTTGTCCTGAATTGCATAAAAGCAGTGACAGTAGGGTTTTCATTGTAGTACTGTAGTGTAACTATGCATATTTTGAAGGTGAAGTAAAGGTGATCATCTGGAATGGTGCAGCTTTTTATGAATGACTGTGCCACTCCTGGAAAAGCGATTGCATGTGGCTATGTCTAATCTGTGCCTAATGTTTGCTTCCCTCAGGACACCTGGGAGGATATTCTTATTGGTGATGTGGAGATGAAAGGGACCGTGTGTTGTGGCAGGTAAACATTTGACACGTGATTTTACATAAGAACAGAGAGGTTTATGATAAGAAGCCCTGACTGGTTTGGTTCTGTCATTGCAGGTGTATTTTAACAACTGTTAATCCAGACACTGGGATCATCGACAGGAAGGAGCCCTTGGAAACATTGAAAAGGTTATAAAAACACCAGTGCTTCTTAGACTGTGGGAGAGGATTTAAGCTAGACCCCAACAGATGTCGGACTAGTGTTTTAAAAGTGGTTTGAAGTGTGTGTGGGACATAATAATGCAGTGTAAAGGTCTGTGTATATTGGCTTCCAGTCTACTTCTTGCAATTCTATATGGTGAGAAAATTCAGGAAGTTCTTTCTTGCAAACTTTACCTGGGAAAAAAAATTCCCTGTCTCTTTCATGTCTGCTGGATGGAAGCTTGGAGTAACAGGTATTTAAAGGTCTAACTTTGGTACTTTTACTTTTTTTTTTTATAAAGAGTTTTGTATATATTTTAAACATAAATGTATGTATACAGTCAGGCTTTTTTCCCTCCATGTGAACTGCTTGGTTCTCTTAATTACAGTATTTATTTAGTTTTTAGCCTGGTATGATGACCAAAACAAGGCATCATTATTTGCATGTCCTCTCTTTCATCATTGATGTTTTGATGTTGGAGTTTTGCTGCCACTGATTCTAAAGAGGGTCTTTCTCTCTGCAGTTACCGCTTGTGTGACCCATCTGAGAAACACATTTACAAAACCAGCCCTCTCTTTGGGAAGTATTTTGCTGTTGACAAAACTGGAACAATTCAAGTTGGAGACCCTGTGTACAAGATTGTCTGGGAATGAAAGAGACTTTGATCAGAAGATGCTTTTTCACTCTGATATTCAGATTGTTTTTCCATGTACACAGTTACCAGCATAACTTTTTCTTCTTCCTTGCAATATTTTTTGTGCTTTTTAAGGTGCAGGAGGTTCTTCGAGGCTGTGAAGTACCAGTCATTTCAGATCATGTAGTTTGCTGGCATACCTGTAGTAACCACATCTTTAGTTTTTCTGGAGGCTGTGGTAGAAGAAACTGATCCAAGACAGACTTCACAGCACTACCTGTGAGCATCACACCTCCTAAAATTTCATGTCAACTGCAATATCGGAATTCAAATGTATGTGCAAGGATTTGCATTGTATGTTAGATACATTTAGTGCCTATAAAGAACCACAAAAACAGTCATGCCAAGTACAAAGTATGTTGGTCACGGAGCTGCCTTTACAAGTGATCATGGAGTGCAGATGGCAGGGCTCTGCCACCCTCCTTTGGTCCTAATCCTCCTTGGGTTCCACCCTCCTTTGGTCCTAATCATCTTGCCCTGTCTATGTCCAGAGGTAGTTTGTAGCAGTGTTTCTTACCTTGCAGTTTTTTCCTGAAGATTGCTACTGTCTCTTGAGATTGAAGCAGTATCAGAGGAAGGATTGTGAGCTGACTAAATGATACTCTGGTCTGGAGGTGGGGATGCCAGGTAATGATGTTTAGTTTGTGACCTCTGCTTGACAGTTTGAACTGTCAGTATTTTCTCCTGTGAAGAATACCATAACACTGAAGCTGTAGAGCAGTGGTACATTTGCTAACATAGCAGTAGAATTTCCAGTTTGACTAAAAGAACTGGATGTTCACTGTGTCAGAGACTTTGTGCACATTGGAGGGGAAGAAAACCCATAGGGAGTGATCTGATGCTGAGCCTGCCCTGTTCAAGCTGATATCCAGGCCAATATTGTAGGGCTCTGTGTTCATGCACAACTCCTCTCTGGCTCAGTGAATCCCTTTCTATAGAAAGTTAGGGTGCTAAGCAGATGTTTGGGAAGCTGCAGTTTGAGCATGCTAACATACCTTACTGGTTCTACATTTAGATCTCTGGTTGTCCCCCAGTCCTGTTCCAATCTCACCAAAGTGTCATCCATTTGTAGGAAGCTGGTAATTAAATTTTCTACTGCATAAAACAAATAAGGGAGAAAACTAGTTGAATTATGGCAGTGTTATCTTTTCTTTAAATGTTATATGATTTTTTTTTTAAGGTGGCCTCCAGGACAATAGCCAGCCATCTTTCAAATGCTTGTCTGCTTGTTTCTTTTTTATGGATTACTAAATTTGGAAAGAGTGTTGCCTTAGCCTACAAGAGGAATGTAATGAAATGTGAAGAAGGACAAATATGATGCAATCTGATGTTTAGATTAATTTTCTGTTGTAAGTATGAAAGTGGAATTTTGATGCATATTCAAAACTCAGACCTGTAAGATGAAGAGCCGTTGAGCTTTGAGAAGGTGTAGGTGGATGTATGTGGCAAGCCTGAAGCAATCATGTAGGGGAGGTAGTTTTCTATTGGGTGTGAACTCAGAGTTACTATGAATGCCATTTTGTCAGCAGGGTGCTCTCTAAGTATTAAGTTTTCCTGGAACAGACAAATGCCCAGTTTGAAGTGCATGTTGCCTATTTGTGTATTGTTATACCTGGTGCAGCAACTAGTGGGAAGAAATGTGAGAAAAAGCATTCTGAGGTTCACTTTTAAAAAGCATATGTTGAAGGTTTTTAGTGTTAGAAGCTGAAAGCTTGTGGAATTCCTAATGGTGTTATGAAGCACAGGCAGCCTGCTGGCCTGCCAAAACAATTAATTAAGTGTGTGTCTCTTCATTAAGTCAAAGAAGCGGAAGGAAAAAGAGCTGATTTTTTTTTTGCTTCTGGCCAAACGTATTTTTCCCACTGTTGTTCTAGCAGCACATCAGCATTTACGTAACACAAACTGTGTGGTATAGATCCTGCTGCATCTCGTTAGGCTGCTGTCGATTGGGCTAGTTTGGAAATGGGGCTGTCTTTGCAATGAGAAACTGCCATCTGCATTCCTGTTTGGGAGAGGCCGTAGATCTAAACCCCTGATTTACTCCTGTAAAGCCTCTTAGAAGAATATGGTTGGAATCCTAAAACAGGTGTGCATCTGAGTGCATTCACAGATGACACTTAAATCAGTGATGTGGTCAAGGAGGGCCATTTTGTGAATTTGAGAGCATGAGTTAGAACATTGCACTATAAATATCTTTATATGACTGTTGAATTGCTGTAACTGTAGGAATTGTGTTTGATTTTGTTAAAGCAATTTAGAAAATGGACTGAAAACATGTCAATCATAAACCACTGGTTTTTAAATTGTGTACTTAAAAAATGTTAATTGTTTTTTTAACTCTAGAGGAAGAAAACAAAAGTATAAACTTCCAATGAATCAAACTTTCTTAAGGTGTACCATTTGTGAAATTTTTTTTTCTGTTTTCTGTTTCATCACTTAATTTTGACTACTGTTTCTAGAATCTCTTATATAGTTAATACTGATGATTGTCTTTTTTAATCCTACCTCTGAGTTCAGGAATATATGCAGCTAACCAGAAGATATGTGTGAGACAGCAGAACCATCAGATGTAAGTGGTCATCAGACTCAGTTTTGCAACCTTTACGATCTAGATGATGAAAAAGACATTTGCAGACTATTTTTTTTTTCCCAGAGATGTATGAAAATAGGGAAAAATGGGCTTAAAAATACAAAAGTTTACTTAAGTCAATGCAAGGCCATGTGTCAGAGTATAATACCAAAACTTTTTTTCATAGCATTTATCGTACCAATAGTTCTTGCACAAGACTGTGTACAAGTATGACAGTTGTTAAAAGCAGAAATTTCTGAGGCTTAAGATTTGAGGTGGGTACATTTTCATCCAAGTCTGCTCTACCCTCAGAAAAAACCTGAGAAATATTCTGCTTCTGCATCCTAAGGAGAAAAACAGCCTTCCAAAGGCATCACTTTGCTGTTCTCTAAGAAGACAGCCTGGATCTTGCCACAACGAATGACAGAAGTGTCAAAAAGGGCTTCCACATGATGTTCATTTCTGGTTTATCCTAGCCCCTTAAATTGACTTTTTCTCATTCAAGATCCATAAGAAATTCGCTGTGCTGGGAAGCTGCAGGGCTGAGGACTACACATGCAAAGTGTTTGTTTCTTTTGGGCAAAAGATTCTAAAAAGTGATGCAGGCATAAAGCCCACATGTGTGTCAGTCTTCAGTTGGAAGAGAGGCAGTATTCATACCTCATAAATGTTCATATTTTTGCATAATCTACATTGTGTTAATGTTAACAGTCTCAACTTAGAATGTTACTGTTACTAGTAATTATCTTTGCATTTTACCTGAAGAAATTGGTAAACTCAGTAAGGGTTTCACACACTGGGCCTTTTCTGTAACAAATCTGCTTACTCATCATGACAGTGGTTGGATTCTGAAGCCAGAATCTTCACTTGTATTTGTTTTCCTGGTGTGGGACAAGGATTTTCGCCTACAGATGTAAGCCTGCCAGAGTTCAGGAAGTGTTTGGAAAATGGTCTCAGGCACATGGTGTGATTCTTGGAGCTGTCCTTGACAGTGTCCTTTGGGGGTGTCCTTTGATAATCGTTGAAGGCCCTTTCCAACTCTGGACATCCTGTTATTTTAATTTGCTTCACTTTTGTTTATTGGTGTTCCTTTTCAAGTATCCTCAAATCATGGATTGCCTGTGTGCTATCAGAGCTGCTTCTGGGATAGTGTGTGAAGAAGGTGTCCCCAGCTGAGAGAGGAGCTGGATACTGCAGTATAACTGCACCATATTGTGTGGGGGCACACAGCACTGCTCAGTGCAGGTGAAGCAGGGGTTAATGTCTCTTGACTCCCCAGCTGCTAAATACCTGTTTGGGATTGTTAAAACCAGGATGTGAGCGGTCAAGCCCAGCAATGAAGTTTGGACTCAAATTGTGGTGCAGGTGCTGCGTGTCATTTGCCACAGCAGACTGGCATGAAGTCACGAAGCAAAAAGAGCTGAGGAGTTGCCAGCTACAGTGAAGGGAAGGATGGTGTCAGCATGGTAAGTGACAGTTTTCTTGGTCAGGCAGACTAGGGAACAGGAATGGTTGGAAGGGGAAAGGAGATGAGCAAGGCTTAGGTGTGTGGAGGGTGTGTGTTAGGGCTGGAGCTGCACGAGATGGGGCTGCGAATGAAGGCAAGGCACTGGTGGTTGCATGTTCTCCAGGGGTTTCTGTGCAGATGGACTGAGAATGAGCCCTGGTTGTGGAGTAACATCAATTCCCAGTATTCAACTATAACCTGGCCTGAGAAATGCCACTCTCCCCAGTGCGCCACAGCTCATCACATGGATTTCAGAAAATCACAGAATGGGTCAGGTTGGAAGGGACCACACTGGGGCATCTGTTCCAGCCTCACTGCTCAAGCAGGGTCATCCCAGAGCACATGGCACAGGATTGTGTCCAGGTGGTTCTTGAATATCACCAGTGAGGGAGACTCCACAACCTCTCTGGTCAACCTGTTCCAGTGCATGGTCACCTGCACAGTAAAGAAGTTCTTCATATTCAGGTGGAACTTCTCTGCATCAGTTTCTGCCCCTTGCCTATTGTTCTATTATTTGGCACCACTGAGAAAAGCCTAGATCCTTCCTCTTGATACTCACTTTTGGATATTTAATGGACACTGATAAAATCAAACCACAGGTAATTGTAGCCTGAGCTAAACATCAGGTAGAGGCTATCTTCCACCTGTGCAGAAAGAAGACATGGAGCAGCCTGTGGTGCATCACAGTGAAGAATTCGGGTGGGAACCTCTTATTTTCCTGACACAGTGTAAAACTGAAGCACCTCACCTTTACCCTTGGACCGTTATGCACAAGGCAGCTAGGCTGGCTGAAATTCCCCTTTCCTTCAGGAGCAGTATTGTAAAGAATTGCATCTTCTCTAGTGCACAAAATTGCTCTGACAGCTTATCACTGCTTGTTTAACAGCTGACTGTTCTCACTTTCTTTAGGCGCTAAATAATAAGCACAGTGAAACAATTACTGTGCTTCACTGATGTGCTAACCCTCATAGCCTCTTTACTGTTGAATTCCAAAAACCAGCTTCATTCGCTGTTAATTGAGGTTTGGCTTCAAGAGATTATGTAGGATGACAATTCCTCAGTCATAGCAGCCACAATTACTTAACTGAGTCATGGACAGTTATTTTCGGCAGACCTACCTACATCGCTTTGGCATAAGTTAAAAGTGGCAGCTAAATCTCTTCATTTTTTCAAGGTTTCACACATAGATGTGTAGGACTTTAAAAAAACCTAAACAGATGGGTAAGAGTGCAGAGTCCTCTGGCTGCAGAAAACAAAGCAATAGACATTAAGTGCAGACTTGGAAAATACCTGCTTCATTTTTTCACATACCATGGGCCACAGGGCCAACTTCCTGCATGCTTTGAAAACTTTAGATTTTTGGTAAAAGATCAAAACCCACAGTGATAGTTGGACTGCAAGATGATCATGTGAGAGATCAAGAGTACCAACAATGTCCTAGATCCTTTCAAACATAAAGACTTCATTCACTGAAAAACTATGTTCCACTGTGTTTACAGTTGTGCAGTTTTGTGGTCCAGGTTAACTCTCCATTCCTTGGGTTTATTTAAGGTAAAGCAGAATAGCGGCCTTGCAATTACCTGCAGGTAACATGAAGTTTAATTTCCCTCAGTTATCCTTTATTTCTGTTTAATAGACCTAAAGATGTCCAATGATAGTTTCCCACATCCTGAGCTCTGTGACTTTTAGCAGAACTAAATCTCTTCCAGTTCACGTTCACATGCTTGGAAATGAGTGACAAACATCCTCATTAAGGGTGCAGGTTTCTCTGTAATTAATCCTTAAAGGGAACCAGCAAGACAAATAGATCCATCACTCTAAACTTAGTTGTAAAAAGTCTGGGAAAATAGCTCATAGTTTTCATGGAATTCTGAAAGTATCTGCTCAGCCCTGGAAGTGGTTTTAATAAAAGGCTGAGTTTACTTGACATGCAAAGGCACACCCTGGAGTCTCTCAAAAGTCGATTCACATAAGAGCAGCTCTTGGGTGCTGGGTCTGATGGAGCACCAGGTCTGTGCTGAACCTTGCTTGCAGACAACCCTGTGTGTTACTGCTCTCTAGCTGGGGAACCTGTACTGACCTGTGCAACCCAAACACCTGTCCAGGTGGTCAGCTGGGATCTCCATCAGAGCAAGACTTCTCTTTTAAGCAGAGTGGCAGTGTTGGCTGTGTGCTCTCAGAGGACCTATTCTGGGAGCAACTGTGCTACAGGAAGCTGCTGGGCCTTATCAGCCCCTGGGCGGTTGCTGAGAGCAGATAAAATTTAAACAGCTCGCTGGGGGTTCTGTGGCACTGCTGATAACCTGGCTAAGTTTATCACCTGGGCTCAGGTTGGCCTTGTGGAATCTACCTTGGAAAGTGGTGCTGGAGGCAGTGGTGTGCAGCCCTGAAAGGGTAAATAATGTACATACTTATTTTATAAGATTTCCAAGAGCAAAATCTATCTGATTTCTTTAGTTTGAACATGCAGCTGGTCCTTAGGGAAGTCAAGCAGTGCAGCAGACAATGGAAAGCTGCTAGAATTAAAAAAAAAAAAAAAAAAAAATAGTATTCTTTTCCCCTTTTTTATTCTGTATGGAACACAGAATGGTTTGGGTTGGAAGGGACTTAAAAGATGATCTAGTTCCAACCCCCTGCCGTGGCAAGGACACCTTCCCCTAGACCAGGTTACTCAGAGCCCCATCCAACCTGGCCTTCAACACTGCCAGGGATGGGATATCCACAGCTTACCTGGGCATCCTGTGCCAGTGCCTCACCACCCTAACAGTAAGTATTGCACTTACCAGCTGTGGAGAAACTGGAGCTATGGATGGCATGGCTGGATAGTCCATGGGGCGCAGAAGAGATTAGCTCCTGCAGCTATGGAATTTAGAGTGTGTCTGAAGCCTTAGTTACTTTGCTTGACTACAAAAGTCACTGCATTTAAAGCTTTTATTTGGTTTGCTTTTCAAAGGAAAATTATCACCTTATTTGCACAGCTATGTTAAAATATTATTTCATTTAATTTAAAATGAACAAACAAACCCCACACAAAAAGAACCTCCAAACCCTAAAACTAAAAATCCCTATCTTTTTTCTGTTGCTTGTTATGAAAAAGATTCCCGATAGCACAGCTTCAAGCAGTAAAAAAGCATGGCTGATCAAAAAGTGAGTCCTTTACTTAATGCATTTAATCATTATGAAGTCTTCATAATGATTATTAAGGTCCTGCTAGCATCTCTTTAGTAAAAATGCATTTTCCTAAAAAGCCCTGTCAAGTTTAGCATCCTTACAAGAGCCTTGGAACACCAGTGCTTGTTTTGTGTTCTGCTGACCTTCCTTCAACCCAAAAATAGCTGTTCCTACCCCACTGAACTTTCTATGTACAGAAAGACATTTGATGCCAGCTACATTTGAAGAAAATAAACTATATTTAAAGCTATTAGTCAGTATCACAGATAGTTCCTGCCCTCCCCCTTCCCTCTGGGATTGTTTGCCCTTTTTAAATGGAGTAGGTTTGGATAGAGTATGTGTCTCTTGCATGCCTGTTCTGAAAGGGCCTCCCACAGATGCTATTTAACATATCCTCTGTTAATTAAAGGAGAGGTCAGTGTATTTTATCTGTTCATCTAGATGGAGCTGTCAAAGTGGATTTGGAGCTGAATTTCAAGACCATTTAAACTTGTACATTTAGGTGGGGGAAGCATGCCTGCAGGTGAGTCTGAAAGCAACCACACTTATACCAACCTCATTTATCCTTTTTAAGAAATGAAATTTGATTGTGCATTATTTAAAATAGACTTCATGTAATGCTTTTGGTTTTGTTTAGGTTTTTTTTTGTGGAATGTTAATGTTTAGTCTGTATGTTCTCCCCAAAATTGCAAAATCTTGAAATTCACCACAAAAAATCATGCAACACAAACGTAGTTTTGAAAAGCAATTCAATTCCCTTTGTCCTCTCTCACTTTTTTTATTGGGTAATGCAATATGGATGTTTTTCCTTCAATTTTAAACCCTTAAAGCAGTCAGTTGTTTGTAGTGTATTTTGTCTATGTGTATATATGCATGCATACATATTTATTGTTGAACATGTAAGAAATCAATCTTGGTGTGCTTTACATTTATACTTAAATACTTTGTTTTATCAGGTTCCCCAAGGTTGCCCCAAACAAATGTCTGAAGGCATCTCAGAGTTAGCAAGATAATCGGCTCTGACCGGTTTGTTTCCATTCCTGATTGCTTACTTTTTCCCATGAGAAAATCTTTTTGGGATAGCATGTTTGACTTGTGGAAGGGAATGGAAGCTCCTTTCCTGCAAAATGTGAAGGTTCCCTGACTTGCTATTCTTGTTTCATGCTCACCACAACCTATTATAGATGCATGCATGGATTTTTCTGTTTTCTTTCCTGGCGGGTTTCCACTAAAAAAAATGGAGGCATTGCTTTTGGTACATCCTCTGGACTAAAAGTCTCTTGGCATCAGTGAAATAAAGCAGGAAGGTATACAGTGTCCCAGCCCTAGATGAAGTTGTGATAATTAGCTTTTGAAGCTTTAAAAGTTGATTGATTTCTTGTTGGGGTGGGTTTTTTGTCTTTTTTTCTTTCCATTCTTTTTCTTGGCTTAGTTTTCTTTCTCCTTTCCTCATCTTTCATTAGTGACTGGAAAATGACCTGGTTTAAGGCACCTTAAAGGAAGTTTTTTCTAAATGTCCGGCCTCAGTGCTTCCTGCTGCACTTTAAGTCTCTCTCTGTCATAGAGATGGTGCATCCCTTACTGCATTTGGGTGCTCAGTCTCCTTTTCTGCAGGCTGAACATCTTTCCTAGACCTACAGTGACTCAGTTCATTTGCTCATGTAGCCATTCAGGTAATGCAGCTGAATGGGAAGAGGGTGTTGGGATGGCATTGGGACTCTCTGCTCACCTTAATGGGTGGTGAGGTCAGGGAAAGGAGAGGGAGAAGAACAACTGTCATAATTCATTAAAATGGAAAATAGTTTGGGTGTTTTGTTTGCCAAAGCCCAGTGAAAGATGTGTTTCTACTGAATGAGGGCAAGTTCTTTTGGGACCATAGGACCCTTTCTGTTCCTCCTGGGGTTCTGTTTTACCCCACCATGTCAGGCAGGTTTCTGGAGAGCCCCCACCCTCGAACCACATGCTGCTGTCTCTCACTCCCCCATTTTCCCCTTAATTTTGGCCAAAATTGGGCATTTTTAACAACATTCTTTTAATGTCCTTTTGATGGATCAGAACAAATGGAAGAAAACACTCTTCCTGTGTTGCAAAAAAACCAGGTGCATTTCCACTACATTTTGGAAGAGCACTGGAGAGATCCCTCCTCTGAGCACTGGGCTGCTGTGGTTCAGCCCCAAGCACCAGCCTGCTTCACACTGCTGCTCAACAGGGCTGCACCAGCTCTGTGCAAAGGAGGTGGCACCCATGGGTGGTGGAGGGCACTGAGAATCTCCAAACCCTCTTTCACAAACTTGTGAAAACACGGTTGAATGTTGCTTCTTCGGCCAACAGGAGGAGCAGGAAACCACTTCTGAATTAGAGCCAGGAGTAATTTGTAAAATACTCCTTTGGCCACCTTGTGAAGAGCGTGCAGCACCTTGGGTGTGCTAATTCAGCACCTGGGTCCTTCCAAACCCCAAGGGGAATGGATAATCATCCTCTCTTTCTTGGAGAAGAGCAGAGTGAAACACAAGAGGTAAAAGCTTTGATAAGTCAGCCCCTGCTAGCATTTTGCAATCAGAAAGTGGTGGCTCCTGGAGGGCTGCCAGGCATTTCTCAGAGACAGGCAGGAGCCTGTATGTGCTGTGCAGGGCATGTGCAGTGAGCTGGCAGCATCCAGGAGCCTTTGGTGTGCCAGCAGGCAGGCTGCACAGTAGCTGGGTCTGGAAGCCCTGGTGGTGCAGGCCAAGGAGCTTTGAGACAGCCAGCCAGGGTTTTGCCAAGTTGAATCCAGAATGGAGGTAACACATGAATTGTGCTTGCAGATGATCTCTGCTTGGTGCTCCACTGTGCTGTGAGGAGCTTGGGTTGGTGGTTACGGGGGGTCTTGTCCTTAGCTTTTTGGGTACAGAACCTTTAGCTCCTCTTCCCTCGAGGTGCAGGTTGTAGTTGTCTCCTTTTCTGAAGCAAAGGCTGATGATAATCATGGGTTACCATCACAGGTAGTCAGGGTTGATCCACAGCTGCAGTGGAGGCAAAACTGCATTTCATTCCTTTGAGGGAAAGGACAAAAGGCTCATTCAGGATTTAATGTTGCCTGCTGGAACAGTAACCAGAATGGCTTCTCTGCAGGGCATCCTATATCCCAAACTTTACTGCAGCCCAAATAGTCTGCCCTCATAAACAAACATGATTTAAGAGCCATGTACGTATGGTAGCCCTCAGTTTGTGTATAGCTGAGCACCAAGCTTGTCCAGGTTAGGCATTGGGAAAACCTTCCTGAGTGGCAAAAGGGGAATCATAAAATCATTTATGTTAGAAAAAATCTCTGAGATTGAGTCCAGCCTGTGACCGAACACCACCTTGTCAAGTAGACCATGGCATCAAGTGCCATTTCCAGTTGTTTCTTGAACATCTCCAGGGACAGTGACTCCACCACCTCCCTGGTTAATCCATTCCAATGTTTAACAACCCTTTCTCTGAAGAAATCCTAATGTCCAACCTGAACCTCCTCTGGCACAGCTTGAGGTCATTTCCTTGTGTCTTGTCATTTGTTATGTGGGAGAAGAGAGCAATCCCCACTACAACCTTCTTTCAGGGAGTAGTAGAGAGTGATAAGGTCACCCCTGAACCTTCTTTCCAAGAGAAAAAGAAGGTGGACAGGGCTGTGCAGGTATCGGGAGAGGCTTTGCTGGTGGAGATTGTTAAGGACAAGTTGGCCAAACCTTCTATAATATAATAGTGGATCGTGCCTTAGAGCAAGGATTAAAATTGAATGGTTAGTCACTGTCCTTTACACTGCTTTGTTCTGTTGTTTTGGTGATTTTGTTTTTTGGCTTGGTTTTTTTTGTTTGTTTTTGTTTGTTTGTTTGTTTTTTGTTTTGTTTTGCTACCTTAGTCTGTAAATTCTTTCTAGAAGTGTAAGTGCAGAACGGTGTTCAAAACATTTTAGTCCATGGATTCAGCCACTTGCATAATAGATCTGACATTTTAAGTCATTAACAACAAATGCTAATTCCTGCCAATGCTGCAATAGATAACTTTGGATAGAAAACTCTATGCAAAGAATAGGCAGGCTAAAAGAGATGTGGATTGCTCTTGAACTCTCCCTGCACCTTCTGGAAAAAACAAAGCAAACAAAGTAAACAAAATCTAGCTTGTATGCAATCTATGGGCACATTGACAAGCTAAATTGGCCTCACATATCCAGAGAGCACAACAAACCTGTGTGGCTTCTCTTCAGTTATTATTTATACTTGTCAAAGCTCACAGTGCAATATGGTGCATTTTTACCCTCAATTTCCCCTGGAAACTGCTTTTAGAGTAACTTACTTGTTCCTTTTTTTGATTACTGACATGTTCCACATTTCAGTAGCTCTTGTTTGAATACACATAGCCTTAATCCCTGGCCTTTTTTTACTTATTTCCTTTTAACTGTAAAAGCTAAGGGTTTGTAAGCCCTAAAAAGCCATATACCCAGCATCTTCAAGACTGAGACCTGAAACTGAAAAATCATGTCACCTGAGTAAGGTGAGTAGGATTTGACTTGACATCTCAGTGTGCTACAGATGATCTTTGTCTTTCCCTTTCTTCAAGATGTTTTTGTGGAACAATACTGCAGGGTTTTATCCTGCATCCGTCAGAGCTCTGCTTTTTTTTTTTTTTGGTTTGAGCTGATGAGCCTGATAAACTTGCCACAGAGGAGCATCCCTGTTTGAGTTACCATCTTATTTATATATATAAAAAGTGCAGCACTGGAAACAGCACTTCTGCTGTGAGACCTGTTCCAGCTGACATCAAGAAGTCCTGATGTGGTCTGCTGCCATGTACCTGCTCACTAGGATGTCTGTAAGGCTAAATGAGAATCGTGTCTGTAATGGGTTTCAATGCAAATAAACTGAACTCTGCCTATTTTTGACCATCTTACAAAACTCATAAACTTCTTCAAGATAAAAGAATTCAACATGACCTCTCTAGCTTGTCTTAGGATTGTGCATGAGCTTTAGACTCTCATAATTGCAACAAAGTGTAGGTTTCCAGGAAATGGAATCATCAATTTGAGGGACTTATGTTCTTTGCATCCCAAAGGACACATCCAGCTGAGGATCCTTCACTCATGCTTGAAGGAGCTTTGTATTTGGCAACACTGTGTCCTAAATCTGTGCTAGCTCTACAGTTGTCAGCAAACTGTTCTCCTACTCCTATCCTTTTCCAGATGTTCAAGAAGTAAAGCTGTATTTTACTGTCAGCTGTTTGACAGTGCTGCTGCTTTTTAAATAAATACAAAAGTTAGGATCTTAAATCATAGATAAAATATAAATACACTTTAAACCCACAATTGAATAGAGTTGCTGTTGCTCACCTGTCAGGGCTCTGTTTCTATTACTGGAGCTCAAATGACCCCTGGCTGAATGTTTCAGGAAACTTTGCTGCCCGTGCTGTTTAGGTGGTTTGGTAATACTGGAAAATGCAACTCTTTTGGCTGGAATCTTGAGAGAGATCTCTCAAAATCTCTCTTTCTCTCTCTCTCTCTCTCTCTCTCTCTCTCTCTCTCTCACACACACACACACACACACACACACACACACACACACACACACACACACCCTTTCTGAGTTGTGTTTTGCAACATATTGACCTCTGGAAAAATTTTACTCATACACAGATCCTGTGACTGGCCAAACTTTATTTATTCTTTCCTCTCATGCCACCAAGTGATATACTGATGTTTGATCTTCAGGTTTTCTTTACAATATGTGCTTACTCCTTCTAATAGAACAACAGTCTTGAAATGAATATGAATTATATTTTAGACCATATGTTTTATCTGGTTGTCAGAGTAATGAAACAGAAGGAATATGACAGGGAAAGCAGTTCTTGTTTACTGTACTTTTTCTAGCAGACCAATGTAACTAGAATACACTTAGGTTAGCTGAGAGGGACAGGATGGTTTTGCTTTCTTTTCTGTGCAATTATAGCTTGGACAATGACCTGAAAAATTTTTCTCAAGCGTAAGGAATGCTGTAAAACATCTGTAGCAAGTCACATAGCCATGAATACCATTATCTGTATTGTGAAAGTCTTTATTCATTTGCTTTCCTCACCACCTGTCTGCTCTCCCTTTACTAATCTGTCCTTGTGAATTTACTTTGTCTTTACTCAGTGTTCATGAGGTGGTTCCTTGCCCTGGCTCTCTTTCCTAATAGCACTCATTATTTGCTTTCATTAACCTATTAGAATTGTATAGAAACCATATTGTTCTGTCATTATTACTATTGAAAATTAATTAATATATGGGATCAGTTTTCCAACTAACTTCATAAAATGGTATATTATTTGCAGACAGGACTGTAAATCAGATACTCAAATTCTCATTTTTTCATGCTCTTACTTTTTACACTTTTTGATGACAGCTGCATTCTTTGATCTGAATAAGCAGCTCAGACCTTGTGCAAATTAATACTGTTTCCACTAAGTGTGTATATTTACAATGTATTTCATGGATAAGAGCTCCAACCAACTGAAATGCTAAGAAGTTTGTTTAAATCAGATCTTTTTTAAATGCTGTCTAGACATACATAACTGAAGGTTATGGGCTTTCATTTTGATCAGCTCCTAGTCTTTATATTGTGTGTTTTCTGTATAACTCCATCCCTCAATTCATGTGTGCAGCCACAAAAAAACCCCAAGCAAAGCAAACCACAATTCTGAGACAACAGTAACACACTTAAAAGATGATTAAACCCATGATAATAGAGATAATTGTATTGGAAGGGTGGTGATGTACATTTTATCCATCTATCGTCTTGCTATAGCTGCATGATGAGAATTAGAATTTCCCTAAATTCTCCTGAATTTCCTCTTTGTGGTGTCTAATGCAGAAAAGCCAATTCTCTCATTCACTTTTTGTTTTGGTAATGGTTATCTCTTCATTTATCTGTTAGTGAAAGTAGGCAGGGAGTATTTTATGTGCAGGCACCTATAGCTCACAGGACTGGCATAATCGTTTAGAGGAGAGTGATGGAGTGGAATGGATGAGACTTTTGTTTAGACAGGGATTCTGTTCCTAGCTCTGCCTAACATGACCCTGCGCAGTCTTTCTGAGCCTCCTGTATTTTATCTCTGACATGGGTGGACTGATACTTGCTTTCCTCATAAAGCAGGAAGATGGAACTGTGCTTAGTCATTATCTGTCTGAAGTGTCAGCATCATTAGGCATGATCAGGGGAAGAAGTAAAAGCAGCACTTCTGGGTCTCCTCCAAGATTTTCTGGGCTAGCGAGGCACTCCAGCAATGCCAGCTGTTCTTCCCGTAAGTGCTAAGGTTTGCCAGTTTTACTCAGTTGTTTTTATAAACGATGGAGGAGGGACAGTGGTTTCAAGAAAAATGCGCAGGATGGGTAGGTGAAGTCTCTAGAAATGCTAAAAAAACATATGAAAAATGAGACTCTTCTTTCTTCAGCAAGTGGATCTCACAGCAGTGCCACACCACCTCTTAAATCCTGATGGACTCTCTTCTTGCCAAAATCTGAATTCTTTCTGTAAACCCCAGAAATATTACAGCCTTTTTAAAGAATCATAGAATCATTTAGGTTGGGAAAGGTCTTTAAGATCATTGAGTCCAGCCATAAGTTATGCTGTTAAAACAGTGTAGGTTTTACTGCACTTATTTCTAGAAGTAGATGCTGGCCTATTTAAAGGGTGATATGTCTCCTAAAATATGCACACTTTTTTTTGCATTTAATCTGAAAAAGAACACACAATTAAACTGAGGTTGATTGATCAGGGTAAATACTAAAAGGTCAAGGTAGGGATTTTTTGATTTACTGGCAATTTTGAAAAAAACCAAAACCTCCAAGTCCATAGTCAATTTTTTTTGGTATCACAGATAGCATCTTGAGAATTCAGCCTGAACACAATGGGGTTGTCAACATGAAAGATATTACTGTTTCAAGTTTTTATCAGTTTGGTTTAATCTAAAATATTCATGGAGTTCAGATGTAATTTGGTTGAGTCCCATGTATAAACATTTTTCTGCTGGTTGCATTTATCCTAAGCTTTAGTGTTCCTCATCGGCTTTAGCATGTAGAGGAAACCATAAAAAAAAAAACCAACAATGAGCCCAAACAACTTCTTGGTTCCACTCAGATTAACTCTTTTTATGAGCTTGCTTTGCATTTCATTGCACTGTGTTTATGTCCAAATTTTCTCAGTCCCTTTTGTACGGCAGTTTTCCCTGGTTTGGATGGGTCTTTCATACCAAAAAAGGCAAAAAAAAAATTAGATTGAAGAGAGTTGAAGGTATGCTATTTAAACTTCTTTAAATCATACTCATTTGTTGTTGAAAGTTTTTCAGTCTAACAGCTTTGTTAGGGTCTAGGTTAAACAATCACTCAGAAATGAGAAAATGTAATTCAATCAGAGCAGATTAATTGCATGTATTATTACCACAAAGATGTGTATTTGTATCCTCAATATGCCATGCACAGCAAAGCTTAGTTGGGATTTCATGTACTGCATTTGGAACAAGAGCTAGATTTTGGTTACTTGAAGGTCCTCTTCCCTGCCCTGGTCTTCCATCTTATCATCAACCCAGCCCTGGGTCTCTGATGTTTTGACACCTGCTGGGTCTCAGGTTGGACCCAGTTAATTAACCCATATATTGTTGTTTATTTCAATAAAAATACCAGATTACTTACAAAGAAATTAAGCAATCTTTTCAACCTCTAAGCGCAGCCTCGTGGGACAGCCAAGGACAGCTGTAAAGTTCTTCTTTTTAAGAAGTTCTGGTTAATGTCAGCTGAGAAAGCTCTCAGTAAACAAATGAATAATTGATTGCTCAGCTTTCACATAGCTACTGCGTTTCTGGGCTCACATGACTCATTTGTGAACCATTCCTGTCGTCCTAATGCCATAACATTGGAGAAATGATGATTGTTTCTTGGTGGATTCTTCTGTGGACATAGTTGCCAAGACCAAAGCTATAATGGTTTGTTATTATGACCTTTGTTATTCCATTAGGCTCAATAGCTTTAAAAAAATTATGTGTGCATACTTTAGGAAAGTTTTTACCCTTTACATTGACCTGACATCATAGTTTATGCTACAAAATGTATTAATGACAAAGTAGTGTTTTCATGTCAGGAGGACAAATTTTAACAACTATAATCTGCCCTTAGTCATCATAAATACAAATGTATTGGTAAAACAGACCTTGTTAATGCAGCCAAGACAAATGCTAGGCCATATTTCAAATGAATTTGAAGCACTAGTCTATACACGCCATGATTTTTTTGTGTAGCTTCAAATACATTATTGTCAAAGCACTGTTAACATGGTTTTCCAGTGGGTACTGTAGACCAGTAATAGCCCATCAGATGCAAACAATCTAGGCCTTTTTTTCTTGATTACTTAAAGATGTGTAAATGTTTTTGAGGATATGGAAGGGCATAGGGAACATTCAATTAATATTGTTTTGATGTTTTTTCAATACTTGAAAAATCAGCTGTTAAAAAACTTTGTGAGCCTGACAGTACTTGCAAATTGCCTTGTACAGTAAAGAGTTTAATTTGTAATAAATTCTGTGCATTATAGCTAACTGAAGTACACCCTATCCAGTACTCATTGCCCACTGCAGTGATGATATAAAGTAGGTTTGCCATTTTCAATTGCTCTAGAACGTCAAGGCCAATACACTGAGCACAAGTGCTCTTTTCTGGTTTTGCTTCCATAAATTAATTAACTGTATGCAAAAAGGTTGGCTTTGCTCCTTGGCTTCCACCCTTTTTTGGACACATGGGTCTGTCAGGGCAGAATGGGACTCTAGAAGAAGCTGTGAAGCAGAAAGGCTCCCTGCTTTCTTCTGGCTCCCTTTTATATTTCCTAGCTGATGTTTGAAGAGCTCTTATGTGCAAAGACCTGCCCTGAGAGGTTTCAAGGAAAAGTGTAAGAAACTCTTGGCCTTTGTTTTTCCAATGCCTTTCTGGAGAGAACTGCCTGTCACTGTGCTCCGACACCAGCATGCTACCAACATCATGGAATCTTCCCTCGTGGAGATTTTGCTATAAGGCTTTCATGCGGAGAAGGGAAATAGTGAACTTTCAAAACTTCCATAGTTTTGCAAGGAAGCAGAGTTGAGTCAAATTTGGTTATTTGTATGTGGGTTCAGGCAAAGGGAAGTTTCTCCACACTGTTTTTGCAGGAGAAATGAACCAGAAGGTCTCCCTCATTGTTAACTCCTGTTAACAGTGGTACTGGAAAAATGTTTCTTTCCCTCAAAATGACACTGCAGTAAGGCAAGTTTGTGAATACTTGTCCCATGCACATTTTAAGTTGAGGAACAGGTATTTACTGCTACAACAAGTGATGAAGAATTCTTGATGTCAAGGAGGAAGAAGAGACTTAGCACAGCATCTCTCTGCAAGAAGGAAACATCCATTGCGTATTATCCCATGCATATGGATAAGTACATATTTAAACATTCATCTTGCTGGTTTTAGACCTAAATCCTTGTGGAAAACAGTATGTGTCTTAGGAATCCTGGATGCAAAATTATCATGCTTCTGCTCAGTGCTGTTTAACTGCTGAATTAATCAAGCACAATTGCTTAAGGCCCCGCAGGGAAGGATGTAATAAATCTTGGGAGTATTTGTTCTGGTTTATGGCTGGGAGAAACTGCGTAACGTTAAATCAGATGTTATAAACATTTGCAGTGGCACATTTTCCTTACTCGGGGCATTGTGGCATGAGTCTTGAGAAACTAAAGAGGGTATGTCCTGAGGACTGGATGCATTTATTCTAATTTTTTATAGCTGGCAGCGTTGCTTTGCGCGGGGTGGGAAGGGGCCGGCTGCTGAGGAGCTGCACGCTGTGCATCCCACTCTTTCGGGTAGAGGGCAGTCGGGTACCGCACACGGGACTGGGAGCCCAGCCTCGGGCTGAGCCTGCTGCCCCGGCCTGGGGATGGACAGCATCCCCAGATAAACCTCCCTGAAGTGGAGAAACAGAGAGATGGATTGATTGTATCCGAACTCTGATACTGCTCTGGAGCGGGGCAATTTGCTGACAGTACATGGAGCTTCTCTGCACTGGGAGCAGCAGCTGCAGAGACATGCAGAAACCAGTTGAAAAAACTATCCTGGCCAAAATAGGAATCTTCCCGAGTTTAAAATGGAGCTGCCTTGAGCTGTTTTCCTCCCTGCAGGGGGGGACAGTCCCAGCGCGCTGTGCCGAGCAGAGTGTGTGCTGTTCTCATGCACGGCATGTCCGCCCCTGGGACATCGATCTCTGGAAGCAAAGTGAGGAGCCAGAGCCTCTTTCCCCAGAACAGACACATGCCTGCCATTCCAGCAAAAGGAGCTTTGTCTCACTTTAGGAGACAATGTCCTGAGGTACTCGTGGGGTTTTATCCTTCTAATTTACAAATACCTGAACAGGCTGGTTGCACCATGTTTGTTCACTGCATGCTTTGCTCTGAACCCTTCAGAGCTTCTCAGAACCTTTGGAATGTCTAAATGATGTCAGCCTGGGTAAGGAGCCAAAGCTGGACTCTTCTTGTTCCAGGGAGGCAAGGGTGAGCTGAAGTTGCTGGGTTGAGCCCTGAGGAAGACCCAGCCCTGCTCCTTATTCTAGCCAGGGATGGGTGAGAAGTTGCTGCCCCTGGTGCCCCAGCCTTCCTCTGCAAGAGCTACTTGGTGATTTGCTGGGTAAAGCAGTTGGAGGGGCTGTGATTATTGCATTGTCCCAGTAGTTTGTGGCACTAGACTGGGGACAAGAGCTGGTGGTGGTTGTCACTCAGAGGTCAACACCAGAACTGGGAAGGCCTGGGCTGTTCCTCAGGGAATAATAAGCCCCTGTGGTACCAGGTCTTCTTCCTGCTCAGGTATTTGAGAGCTTCTGGATGATGGGAGGATGCAGATGCTTGAGTTGCTGGAAAGGGTCTCTTGGGAAATGACTCCAGAAGCTGCATGGCAGAATTGGAACTTTTGTTGTTCAGCTGGTTTAAAGGAAGGCAGAAGACAAAAGGCAATCCAGGGGCAAATGTCTGCTGCCAAGGCTGAGCATGTAGTATTCACTCATCCCCTTGGACTGTAAAAGCCCAGCAGGGGACCAGTGGGACCACCTTGCTTGCACCAATATTAAGTCTGGTTTCAGTGCTCCTGCATGTGCTGGCCCATGTCACTCAGCTTCTGTGGGCTTCTCAGACCTTCCCAGTAGACCCTGCACAGTTACTGGGCAGTGCATCAGCAGACAAATCAGCCCTGCTTTAAGAATGCTGCTGAAAGCATAAAGGATGCAGGATGGAACTGTGTCTGCGGAGGAGGCTGAGGGTCTTCTGCTTCACATCTTGTGGTGGCTGCACCATAAAGCACATCTGCAGAGCAGGAGGCACCTGCCACAGCAGCCTGGCAGACACCCTGACCAGCCAGCAGCTTCCCAGCTGGTGTTGGAAGTCTCATTAGGAAGGTGCTCCCTGCTGAGGGGCTTTTACCCATCCAAGGGATATTATTGTCATTTTTCATTGGGTTGATGAAAGCACAACTGGTGAGCATCAGAACATGCTTGGGCAGTGAGGGACCTTCCCCTCTCTGGGAGCAGTGACTAGGCAGGAGCTGCAGTGGTGAAATGCCTCAGGGTTTGCCTATCACGGCCTCAAATCCAAACAAATTCCCATCTCTGATACTGGCAGTGCTGGGGATGCTGCTGGTGCTGGTGCCCATGAGCACAGTGCCTCCATTTCTCTGTTCCCTGGCATCTGCCCTTCCTACCACACCTGTGCCTCTGTCCCAACAGCCCAACGTCACACTGGCTTTGTTTGCAACAGCTGTAGAGAGCAGCAAGGCCACACCATAAAATATGACCAATTTTTATCAGAACAATTTCCTGGGAAGCTTTTTTCTTCTTTTCTTTTCTTTTTGTTTTTCTCCTTCCGTAACGTAACTTTAGGTTTTCAGAGGGGAAGGAAAATAATAAATAGTCTAGAGAAAATAGATTGGTGGGACTGTGTCTTAGGATCCTGAAACAAAGGGGCATTCGATGAAATTAGAAGGTGGTAAATTCAGATCAGAGGAAGTATTTTTATATGAGGTGGTTCCAGGCTGAGGAGCTCATTGCCTCAGGAGATAGCAAAGGCCAGCAATGTGGTGGGTTTTGAAAGGGCAGAAATTTGGATGGGCAGCAGGAATGCTGAGAAAGTCAAGAGTGGGTGCATGGTATTAATTGGGTAGAAATACCAAGCTTTCAGACAACATATGACCTCTCTTTATCACAAACTAGGATCTGAGGTGGGACAGGTTATTTCAATACTTGGTGGGATTCCAAAAGCAGACCTGAACACCCCCACAAAATAGTGATGCAGAGAAGCTCGTTCAGGGAGCCTGCAGCACCACCAGAATATGAGCACAGGTCCCATGAATGCTACAGGGCCACTCTTCCTCTCACAGGCTCAGGCTTTCAGAGCTTCTCCTCATGTGAGCAGGGCTTGGACACAGACACTTCTGGACTTGCCTCTAGTGAGAAATTGTGAGTGTCAAGAAACTTGGGTTTTATTCCTCTGCTTCAATGCTGTTGTAAAAATAAATCTCTTTAGAGATATTCGTAAAAGTTAATGAAAGTCTTGAATAGAGCTTTTTTTCCCCCTCCTACCAACCTAATAAAATGTATTGCTTTTTCTCCCAAGTATTTTTATATTAGCAGGTAGTGGCTGCTGCTGGAGGAGAACTGTTCTAGTGCTATAAAATGACTTCAGATGGAGACCCTCTTGCTGTTCTCTGACTTCAGGCTCAAAGAAGGCTGAAACATAATGCTTGTCCTGATGGTCACCATCCTCAGCCAGGAAATATGGGAATGTGTTTGGCTCAGGGAACAGCGGCAATCTCCCCTTACGATGTCTGATTTATCGGATGTCTGTTAAAACAATAGTTTTGGAATAATTTTTAGATTTTCTTTAAGAAAAGGAAGAAAATGAAGATGAATGAAATGGGACTGGTGCTTGGGGCTTGACAGGCGTAGCACAGAAATCAGCCCCCACAGATTTGGTGTTAACAGTCATACTGAACGTCTGGATCCAGTGCTCATGGCAGATCATTTTTCCAGCTGCTTGGGAAAGTCACGGCCGCTCTCTCCCAACAGCTGACGCGGACATGCAGCCAAAGCTTCTTCCTGGCAGACTGAGCCAGCAAGGGCTGTGGGTGCCCACCACCAGCAGGACCAAATGCTATCAAAAAAGTTAAAAATAGAAAACATGTGTGGTGCTACCTGTGCAGGGAAGGAAAACACCCCTTTTTCCAGTGTGCAGAGGCACATCACTGCTGCGCTGGCAGTGAGGTGAGGGGCTGAGCAAATCCAGGGTGAGCTCAGTCCTGCTTAGAACATCTCTGCAGAGCACCTGGCATCCAGACATGCTGCTGCAGCACCATGAGGGCATCCAGTCTGGAAATATTATACCACTGCTAGAATACACAGCAGCAGTAGTGGAATAAGGATTTTCTGTGCCTTAGTGCCAAAATGCTTCAGGATTTACCTATCAAGCTCTCAAATCCAAGCAAAGAAAATCCTGGCTCTTGTGAAGCACTGAACAGGTGCTCCCTCCTGTTCCTTCTGGTTTGGAAGAGGCAAAGGAAGTTATCTATTAGCTTATCTAAGCTAAGGTGTGTAGTAAAAGGGTCCTGCTTCATCCCCCATATTTACTCTTGCAGAGAACCCACCCTTTCTCACCTAGCAGACAATTTGTGAGCATTGCATGTTTTTGGAAATGACTTGCACTAAGCTAAACTTCTATTCCCTTTCTGTGTAGTCTGCCAGGTTTTCTGCTCTCTCCTAAGTGACCCACACTCTAACAGCTTGTCCTGGCTGCTGTGCTATTGTTCCACACACATGTGCTATCACCTCTAGTGCTGCTGGACTGTTTGTCTTTTGATTGCATGTGGCTTGAAGATTAAGCCTCAATGAGTCCCGTTAGTTTCTCGTGGGTTTTCCTCTCCTCCAGCAGCTCAGCCTGGCAGGTGACTTTGCCATTGTTGTGCCGTCTGGAGCTATGTTCGCATGTAGGAAGTTCATAGGGGAGATTTTCTACGTCTTCCTTTCCTGCTGAGGGATCTGTAAACACTCTGTCAAAGCCAAGCATTAGACTTTTCTGTTGTCCTCACAGCAGCATGCTGAGGGTCAGCTGTGCGCCATGGTTTTCCCCAAGAACACTTGGAGATTTCAAGGAGGGGGATTGTAATCCATTGTTGGATACCAGTTCAGTTGGGTTTCCTTCTCCACTGAAAACAGCCAACAGGAAAGCAATTACAGGAGCAGATGTTACTTGTGACGTAAATGTTACTTCTGGCCCTTTTGTGCCTTTTTTTTTTTTTTTTTTTTTTTTTAAACAATTCAATGTGGGAAACCCC